>JANAVB010030220.1:8443289-8666591 GCA_029216955.1 Iris pallida
GACAAAATCAGTGCGTATCCGTTGAGATACCCCGTATCGACCCTTTGCAAATTAAGTCACAACTTTGTGCACACTCATCATATCACGATGAAACTTGTGCCATTGGACTCGAAATAATTTTTTGGTCCTGTGGGCCAAGTTTGGTCCGATTCTGAGACCGTTGATCGGGACGCTATTTTGGCGGGCCCACAATCCCACTCAACGGACGATTTTGTGCACGGCTCATCGGAATCCAAAATTGGACATACTGTTGAGTTCATCTCGGAAAAACAAATATGTAGACATATAGTTTGACGACTTTAGAGACAGTAGGTTCTGGCGCGCATTTCGGTGCAAAGCGGGTCCAACGGTGGATATCGTTTTGACCCAAAATTACAAATTTGTCCCTGTTCCAGAATTTAACTTTTGGACAGGCGTTTCCTAGGCATATCTTTTATTCCAAACTCGTTCGTGATGTTTGTTTCAGCATCCGGAGCTTCTTGTGGATTTTGACTTTCATGTTGACGATTCTGATTGTTGGATTTTTGCTGCTTCTCGCACCACCCTCAGGCAAGACACCTTGCCATTTGTTGTTTATTTATTTTAGCTCATATTTCATGCATTATTTATTTTCTTTATGCAAACTAAATACATGGCATAACCTGTTAGAACTTACTGTTCATTTATATTTTCTGCTATGTATTATTTTTCTTACACATTAAACCTAGATTTAAGGGACCACCTTTGTGTGTTGCATTCATGGCCTTAACACGTTGTACTACGAAGTTGTGTGTCGCATGTAGAATACGAACGTACGTGATTGGCTGGCCACCAGTACATACAAGCCGTACGATAGGAATAACCGCTAATAGAGGTTGCATGCTTAGTTTGACTTAGCGGTTAATAGAGGATTTATGTTATGGATACAACATAATAGGCATTGGGTAGGAAGAACAGTTCCTTAATGTATGGGTCATATATACACTGCCCTGATTGTCGGTTATCTCCAATAGGAGGTACGGTCCTGATAGCCGGTTATCTCCGGTGGGAGGTACGGTCCTGATTGCCGGTTATCTCCAGTGGAAGATACGGTCCTGATTCCTGATATTCTTGATCCGGCCCATGCGTCAAAAGTTTGTTCTTATTGCATTCACTATAGTACGGTTAGGTACCCTATTGCATGCATCCCTTATTTATTTGAGCAATATTTATTCAGTTTATATGGTATGATATTATGTGTCTTGTTACGTCCCTCTGAGGACCTGGTTATCTCGCCAGGTGTGTGCTATTGTCTTTCGCAGGTGTTCTAGCTCTAGCCGTATTCATCGCTATTTCTTCGAGGATGATTGCACTTGGATCATCTTCGCTTCGCTCGCCAAAATTATTTTATTTTCTATGTATTTTTCTTACTTGTTGGTAGTGGATTTGTCTCCGCCCAACATATTGTATCAAGACAATTCTTTATCATTATATGATATCTTTTATTTTTGGGTGGATGAGATTAGTTATGGTTCTACTGCATTTTACAGCTTATGTATCCATACGAGGTTTCCATATATTGGAGTATACTTCGTACGAATACAGCTGGCATGTCGATGTACCTAGTCCTACATATTTTGGGACTGGGGCGTTACAGGTTTGGGTGTCGGGTCCCGAAATTAAATTGGAAGTCAGGTCATATTTTATGGAGGATAATTAATTGGTCTAAATTGACCCAAAAGTTGTACGAAGCAAATGAAGCACAAGATGGTGTGTCTGAGTGGGACACGAAGGTCATGGATGTAGGGTGTCTCGAGTAGATCATGCATGGGAAGTTAGTTTCAAAAAAATGACTAGTCTTGTGCTCCTGAATTAAAAGACACGACAACGAGCATATGATAATCAAATAAAAGTGTGAAAAATTAATTAATAATTATTCAACAATTAAATGGTCTAAATTGACCCGAAGTTGTGCGATACAAAAAGAGCACAAGGGAACAAGTTTGAGCGGGACATTATATATCAAAATGAAGGTAATCTTGTCCACTACAAAACTCATGAAGAAAGTTTCCAGAGATGGCATCTCTGACGTTCCAAAAATCAAAGGCACGGAAAAGTACAATTAAGGATAAAATAATCATAATAAAATATTTATTAAAAAATAAATTATTTAGAAAATTAAAAAATAAACCCTAAATTCAGGGGGCTTACAGTGGGAGCCGCATGGCGCTGCCGGGTGGAGGGGTTGATGTAGTGTCCCGCTCATCGCGGTCCACTATGTAATACCCACGGCTTGCAAACTCAGTCTTGAACTGAGTATTTGGGAAAACCATTTGCCGGTATCGATTGATCACAGATGAACTGCAATGAAGCATTCCAATTAATAAATTGGCTTCTATTGAAATGAATCCAATAATTTTGTTGGATATTTTCTTTCGTTGCTTGATTTTGATGAATACATTTTCGTGTTGGTTTTTGATGATTGTTTTCATTGTTCGCTTTCATCGCATTTCACATTCATTGTAAATCTTGAGAGAAAGAGACCGAAGAATGCTAATAAAATATTAGTGCCAATGTAGGACGCTTAGGAGGAGCGTGAACGATGCATGAAGTCCCTCATTCTCTCGAATAAGATTCATTTTGGTGAGTTGCTCTGACCGGGCTAACATTTATCTCCACGTCCTAATAAAGATGATCTCTAGTCCACTATGTTTCCTTGTCCCTATGATCAACGATACCTCAATAAAAAAGATAAGAAAAGATAAATGAATTGAATCAAATGCTGGATTATGTGCTGCTTCTTAATCTGTTTTCCATATGAATAAACATGTTGCCTATGAGTATGCTTCATATGTTTTAGATGTGTACAGACAGACTTGTACGCGTTGCCAAAGAAAAGAGAAATTGTTCCAAAGCTAGGAACTATTGCTCTGTTGCGAATAATAGAAAGGCACGAATGAACGTGTCGTTTAACAGTTGCACAGTTTATGACTTAATTGATAGGCATATAGATAATGCATTGGTCCTGGGCAACTTATACACAAGGAAACTAGATCTCTCGAGCGTTTCTTGGGGCATCTTGAAATGCTCGACCTATGAGAGATTGTCTAGATACCCTGAGGTACAAGAAACCTCGCTATCAGAGGGGTGTTGCATCACGTCCAAAAGTGACGAGCTGAACCCAAGAGTCACAGCGGCTGATCACGAAAACTACCCGTGGACCACCATATAGTTAGGTGCATGCATATGAACAGTTTTCAATGCAAAGCCTAACACTGAACCAAGAGACGGATAATATGTTTTATCATATGCAAATTGTACTAACCTGTCTTGTGCAGGGATAACTGTCGGCCAGGGGTAAGATTTATTATTTACCAGCGCTTTCTATTGCTATGTTTCTTATGAATTATTAAAACGTACCTAGACAAATAGAAAGATCACATAATAATGTATGCTAGCTTCACATGTTGACTTAGTGCAGATTTATGTGAGTTCGGCCAAAAGCTGCTCGCTAGTACATGATGTGTACTGATCCACGTAGTGAGCATCATTTCAGATAGCAAGGAGACATGAGGATCTTAGGTGAGGCGCTAAATCTCGTCCAGCCCAGTAGAGCTTGTGGATCGCCTCGAAGCTATTTTCATTTCAAGTCAAGTTTCAAGTTTTTCTTTGAATGTGTCTTTATATTTCTAGATGTAATAAAGGGATATGATGTATGGACATTGTGTCTATTTTCAAAATAGTTTCAAAGAGAAATATGTAAGCCAAGCTATGGTATTTTGAGTTGCAAAGCTTTGTACTTGTATTCCTATCAAGTGATCAATAAAAGAAGTACTTCTATTTCAAATCTCTATGTCCAATATTTGGTTTTCTGCAATTAAATGTGTTGCGTACGTGTGTTTTGATTTATCTAGTTTGTGCATGTACTGGCCTTGTGCAAGCCCAACTTAAGCTTATACAGTGTTTGCCATTAAATATCAAGCATAACAAATTACAGATGAATTAAACTTGATTGTAAACTCGCTTGTATAAAAGAAAGCCTAGAAAGAAAGCCTAGGAAAAAATCTAAGTACAATTGTTTAATTTTGATTCTGGGGGTGACGATAGAGGCTCGGGAAAGTGTAGCAACTCTGCCTTACTCCTTGGACTATCTGACGTGCTCCTTGCTCTCGAAGAAATTTCCCTTCGTAGGTTACCAACCTTGGATTGCCAACCCTTTGCCTAGGTGTGGTACCCTGTTATTTATAGTATTTTCTGCAATAGTAGATTTTTGGGCCACATAAAGGGCCATGTGGCCACGTGTCTCTCACAGTGCACAAAGATTCGATCTCGGGCTTCCAGCTGGTGGGGGTTGTTGAGATTTTGTTGTAGCAAATCTGGGTGGTTGAGACTTGGTTAGCCTGCCATATGTCTCATCGCAAGATAGGATCAATCTGCTTGAGTCATTTTGAGCCACATAGGCCCTTCAGAGTTCGGCCATGCTGGGTCGCATAAGACTCGTGCGGCAGTCTCCCTTAGTCCGCATGTAGCTTGGGGACTTTTGAGCCACATAGGTTCTATATTATGAGCTGCATACGACTCAGATTATAATTACCCTTGGCCGTATGAAGTACATAGAATGAGCCGTATGCGGCTCGGGTCGCAGTCCTTTTGGCCGCATGGCCATGTCCAGTCTAATCATGTCTTATCTTCTTTTTGTCAGAGTGTCAGAGTTGCCAGTCTGGCCAGAGTTTCTCAGGATTATCAGAATGATTGATCAGCTTGACCGCATAAGTAACTATTCTCTCTGTGGCTCAAAAATCAGTCTGGTGAAGATGGGCCGCAGGAGAAGTGCTGAGTTTGTCATACGGCTCTTCTTTATGCGAGTCAATCTGTTCCAGGGTACTTATGCGGTCAGTTGTGATCCGCATGAACCCCATATTTTCCATGCTTCTATAAGACCCTCTTCAAAGTTTTCAAGTTACAAATTTGGAATACTTTGAATAAGAAGCATGGACATATATCAAGCCGCATAAAAAATCTTCGGGTCAGGAGAGACGTCGTGCCGTAGGGACATTTTGAGCCGTAGGGACATTTTTGGGCCGCAGGTAGATTTTGTGCCGCAGGGAGATCTTGTCTGCCAGCTGTCACTGCTGCTTTTAATGTCTTGATTTGATTTTTGATTTGGGCTCTTTTTTCTAGATAAAGCTGACGGTTACTAAGGATAAAATCCCCAAACGTCATCATTATCCTTAATGGATACGGGAATCGAAGAGGTGATGACGGTTATTAAGGATAAAAAAAATTCCTAAACGTCATCATTATCATTAATGGATACAAGAATCGAAGCGGCGTTCATCTTTTTCCACTTTGAGGAGCTATAAATATGGGCCATACGGAGAGAGTTTTTTCCTTCAACTTTTTCTTCTTCGTCTTCATCATCTTTGTCATCTTTTCTGTCCCGATTAGCCATGGATCTGAAAGCTTCCAAGTCGACTGATGTTACGGCCAAAGGAAAGGGGCTCGTCTCTCCATCGAGTGCTGCGGACTCTCCTTCCGTTCATCCTGACGTGCGACCCTCTGTTAAGGGTAAGGACGGTGGGAAAATGATGACTTAAATTTGAACGGCCATATCGCATATTTTATGTGCGGGCTTGTCATAAATTGCCTCTGCACTTTGGGCATGATCGATATATTCCCCATTTCATGGGACTGCATGTGTTCTGTATGATGGGGCCGTATGGGTTGAGCCGCATAAGCGCCATTGACCTTCATAGATGCCTCATACTTGAGCCGTATGAGCGCTACAGGACTGAACCGCATGGATGTCTCGTGACCAAACCGTATAAACATCTCATAACTGATCCACATAAATGTTTAATGGCTTAGCCGCATGAACATTACATAACAGAGCCACATAAGTGCTTTTTAAGACTGAGCCGCATGTGCATTCCTCATAACTGGGCTGCATAGGGTCTATTTTTTGGCTGAATGTTGTTTTCTTCTACCTGCTGACCCTCACTTTTTTTATCCGGCTAGCGAATTTCTCCAGGACCGGTATCGACGATAGAGTAAAAATACACCATCTTGACACACACATCAGACAACTCAAAACTCTCCATGCTTCGGAATAGTTTTCTTCGTGCCATTTTGGCATACACATCAGATAACTCAGAACTCCTCATGCTTCGAAAGAGTTTTCCCCAGGTGGTAGGAAGAACCTTTATACCTCGAAGAGTTGGACGGTAGTCAGGCGTCATCATGAACGTCCTGTTTTCACGGCTCTCCAAGTAGGCAAAACCACCATTAAGGATGTTGTTTTGAAGGTATGGTCTTTTGGAGGAGTGGGGCTAAGGTATCCGCAATACGAAAGGAAAAAAGTATGCTATATTTGCTCTCCTCCGTTCAGCTCCTTGGGGATTCAACAACCTTTTTTGCTTCTCAGCAGTAAAACATGACTTCTTTCGAGGGCCACGAAACTGCTTTTTGGTGAAGGAAAGTGCTGTCAAACTGACCAAACTATGTATTGCTAGATTTTTCTTTCTTTTCTTTCTGCTGCTGATGTAGTCCTATGGATGTAACTGATTTTGAATAAGCAGAATACATTCACTCTATTCTTTATTTGTAGTATCTGTGGTACTTGTACTAGAGGGCCTAATACAATATTTGTGTTTGATAAAGGACATCCCATTGGAGGACTTTTTTGTGGACCTATTGCCCTTTTGCGTATCTGGTAATACGAGCAAATAGATTTGAATGATATTTTGTGGACCTACTACTCTTTGGTACACCGATGGTGCGAGTAATAAATTAGGATAACTTTTGTGGACCTATTACCCTTTTGCGTACTGGCGGTACGGATAATAGATTTGAAACAAAACCCAACAGAGGTAATATGGACGAGACAGGTTTTGTGCTCTTAACATCGTGTCGTTTATCCCGGGTTAGGTACAGGTGTTTAAGACGGAAGACTATCGGCATCAGAGAAAATATGGACGTGATACACGATAATTAGACATAATCTTTGGTGGAATGGATTTTGAGACAAAACCTAACAGAGATAATATGGACGTGATAGGTTTTGTGGTCTTAACACCATGTCTTTTATCCTGGATTGGGTACATGTGTTAAGTCAAGAGACTATTGGTATCAGAGGTAATATGGACATGATACACGATAATCAAGAATAATCTTTGGTAGACCTATTACTCTTCTGCGTACTGGTGGTGCGAGTAATAGATTTTGAGACAAAACCAACAGAGGTAATATGGACGTGATAGGTTTTGTGGTCTTAATACCATGTCTTTTATCCCGGGTTGGGTACAGGTGTTAAGTCGAAAGATTATCGGTATCATAGGTAACATGGACGTGACACACGATAATCAGGACCAGGAAGTCTGCTCAAAGATAATGATAAACTGGGCAGACTCCTGTGAAGTAAAGCATTAGAGTGGGAGTTCAGAGGTATCATTATACATGACTCGCCATTCAGGGAGATACGATAGAGTGTGAGTTCAGAGGTATCATCGTACATGACTTGCCACTCAGGAAGATACGATAGAGTGTGAGTTCAGAGGTATCATCGTACATGACTCGCCACTCAGGGAGATGCGATAGAGTGTGAGTTCAGAGGTACTTGGTGTACATAACTCGATAGTTTGGAAGATTTGATGGTTTGATGGAGTACCAGCATGTCCTTAGACATAGTATTTCTTCAGGAATTTGTCGTTTATGGGCATCATGAGTAAGTTCCCATTCTATTTTGCGAGCCGGTATGCACCGTTGGAGAATACGGTCTCGATGATGTATGCACCCTCCTATCTGGGCTGGAATTTGCCGGCAGTTTTGTGAGTCATGACCATCGGTCTGCGAACGGCCAAGACGAGATTGCCTACTTGGGATATCCGCTGCTTGACTTTCTTATTGAAGGCTCGAGAGATGCGTGCTTGATAGAACTCGATGCTTTGTTGAGCTTGCAAGCGCTTCTCGTCTAATGCTTTGTCACTACCACATTTCTAGTGTGAGGGTATTTTTGTCATTTTTAGGGTATTTTAAATTTATTAGAATTTATGGGAATTTTTTAGGAATTTTTTTGGAATTGTTTGGACTAGATTGATTTTGGCTAGTTTGGACTCATGTAGACCAACCTAGTGTTGGCCCAATGATTGTATCATGTTTTTGAATATGGTTAATATGTTAAGTTTAGCATTTCATTATCACTAATCTTTATACTATCACTATACCATTTCTACTTATTCTTATACCTTTGGTGATATATGCCTATTGGTTTACATTTTAGTGATATGAGCTTATCTATCTTAAATTTAATCGAGTTGCCAAAATCAAAACTATGTTTTTGATTGTGGTCATTCAATTAAGTTTAATCATTATGATATCACTAAC
This sequence comes from Iris pallida, assembly GCA_029216955.1. Classification (NCBI taxonomy): domain Eukaryota; kingdom Viridiplantae; phylum Streptophyta; class Magnoliopsida; order Asparagales; family Iridaceae; genus Iris; species Iris pallida. Next base: position 8,451,630 of record JANAVB010030220.1, read on the forward strand.
TTTTATGCTATCACCGTAGCACCTATACTTAAACTTTGCATAGTCCTAATGTGCTTTATCTTATCATACTTGCTACATGTATATTGCTTTGTTCGTCTAACATGTATTTGCAGAAAAGTAATTTGCAAGATCAAATGTGGACATATGCTATGAAGAAATCATGGTGGGCCAAAGATGACGGATTCCACAAGATTTCTCTGAACCACCCGACGACATCTCTGGAGCCACGCACAGGGGGTTCCGCTGCCCGGTCAGCGGACGGGGGTCGAGGGGGCAGCGCCCCTCGTCGGGGGTTCGGGGGCGAAGCCCCCGAAAGGTATTCAGTTTTTACAAACTGGATATCTTTGGACAGTTGCCGCCAAAGGAAAAAGCCAGCACCTATCAAAGGAAGAAGCCAAGCCGTGCCATCATCATTTCAAGACTCTGAAGAAGCCTGCACCTGCCTAAGTTTATCTGGAGTCTGTAATGAGTCTTAGGAATTATTGTAAACACAAGAAATGGATGGCAAAATCGAAAGCTAGGGCAGAAATAAGCCCAGGATCATTTTTGGTAGAAAACGGCATACCGACGGTATACCGGCGTATACCGACGGTATACCGGTTTTCGTTCACAGAAAGTTTCTGTTTACAAAACCGGCATACCGACGGCATACCGGTCCATACCGACGGTATACCGCTTCCGAAACGTTGAAATTCTAACGGTCGGATTTTCAACCATTAATGATCCCAACGGCTATATTTCTAGCCGTTGTAATCCCAGACCGGTATACCGCCGGTATGCCGGATCATACCGACGGTATGCCGGTTCGTGACTGAAAAGTTGCCTTTGGCTTCTTTTCAAGCTTTGGTTATAAATAGCCTTGAACCCCTTCATTCAAGGTTGATGCTTTGAGCCTAAAAATTCCTAAACCACCAAAGCTTATCCACATACAACTCTACAAAGCTTTCATTTGCCATCCACAAATTGTGTTAGAGTTATTGAGTTGAAAAGTGAGATCTTCATCCTATTGTATAAGGAGATCAAAACCTATTGTGAAAGGTTGAAGTTGGAGAGTCTTCGTATCCAAACTCTCGGTTGAAGTTGGAGAGTCTTCGTATCCAAACTCTCGGTTGAAGTTGGGGAGTCTTCGTATCCAAACTCTCGGTTGAAGTCGGAGAGCTCTTCGGATTAAAGCTCTTGTGTAAGAAGTTGGCGAGTTCTTCGGATCCAAACTCGTGTGTAACTATTTGCTCAAATAGTAGATTAAAGTCGGAGAGAGTTCCGGGACTGGACTGCCTTTTAGGAGGATACCAGGATACATCGGGTGTCGGTATTGTGTTTGCTTCTTCTCTTGCACTTATATTTTTAAATTGCCAATTAGCTTGTGCTAAGTGCTTGATTAGTTAGCTTGACCCTATTTACCCCCCTACCTAGGAGCTAACCCTAGTTAGTTGGACTTGGTTAGGTCAAGTGACTCTAGTCTAACCTAGCATGACTTAAGTTAGTGGGTTTTGATTCATTAGAAATTGACTTAAGGAATTAGGAATTAAATGGTTTGAGAAATGGCTTGTGATTTCACAAGTCATTTTGTGACTTAACCTAATAGGACTAGCTAGCCTAGTTAAAACCCTAACCTAGCCCATCATGGCCGGCCACTATGGGTTAACCTAGGGATTCCCCCACTATAAAACTCCTCCTAAATTCTAGGGCTAGCCTCCTTTCCCTAGGAAAATTATTTCAAGAAGAAAGAGGTGAGTTCCTATCTTTAGAAATTCATTATAAATTCATTTTAGGTCCTTTTTCCCCCAAACTAGTTTCATTAGATCCTAATATCAATGTTCTTGCTGTTGGTATTGATTGTATGCAGGAAGAAAATAATTTATGAGATTTTGGTGGTTGAGGAAATCTTTCCATTTGGGGCTTTTTCACCCATAGTTCAAGAATAGGTAATCTCTTCATTTCTCCATAGATTTTCATTTTGTCTTCATCAATAGGAAGCCCTAAGGGTCCCCTAAGAGTCTGAATAGGATTCGTGTCGGGTGTCATGGGTTTTGTGTCCGTTTTGGACACGTGTCTGTGTCCCTACACTGGTGTTTGTGAAAATGCCACAAAGGGGCTGTTGGTGTTATTTCCGATTTATTTTTGAATAGGAATATTAGTTTTAATCTTGCTTATTGATTTCTATTTGTATGTGGTAGTGTTCGTGTCGCTTTGTGTCGGTTTCGTGGAGTGGACACGCGCGTGCACACGCTCGCGCGCGTGCTACAGTGCTCCCCTGCCTATCGGGGTCTGTAGCGGACACGACACGACACTATTTGGGATAAAATTTTGGTGACACTTAGGACACGTGACTGACATGACACAGACCAATTTTTAGCTCATTTTATCGAGCGGATTGGGAGAAATCCTACCCGCACCGATTTCACACAGCACTGTGCATTGTTGATTTTAGCCACTGATACGGCTCTGGTTCACGGACACGGCGATACGAAGACACGATGCAGGCACTTAGACACGAGCACCTAGACCTAGCCTAGGTGGGGACACGAGCACGAGGCCTGGGATGGCGTGTGTAGGGTGCACGACACGCGTGCACACCCGCACGAGGCTGTACCGTCTCTGTGTCTGGAATTTTCCTGTTTTGTATTTGTAATTGAATGGACACGTTTGTGTCCACTTTTGTGGACACAAACCACTTGTGTAGCATGCACTCTTTATGCTTAATTGTTACCAACCTCTGTAATTGCATTTTAATTCAAATTTCATTATTAAATTGTCATTTTCCCATTTTTTCTGAAACACATTGTATCAGTCCATTTCCTTCCTGATTTCAGTTTGCAAAAATTGAATTTGCCTGATGATTTAACCTTTGTAATGATGTTAAATACTGAGTTTTAGATTCTAAATAGGTTCCCCTATATGTTATCTTGCTATGGTTAAAAATTGGGGTTGAAATGATGGGGTTTTGGGCTCAAACCTGAGAGATTTTTGGGGACTATTAAACTGTTATCTTTAGTTTTAATGTTTACTGTTGATGTTATCCCATAAATCTGAGAATAGATTAAAACCTTGTGGTGAGATTTTACTGAAATGAATTGAGTTCCTTTCCTTATTGAACCAAGTTGATTCACAGTATTGATTCTGCTAACCCAGGAAATCTTCTTTATCACTGTCCACATTTCGATTTCAAATGTTTCCTACATTATATAACCTGGAAATTATATTTAGTTCAAATATGAGATTATGTAGTGTATTGGGGCTTAAATGTGTTATATAATCTTGTGTTCCTTCCTATGAGTTGAACTTAAATTCCTACACACTGTTTTCCAGACTTTTACCATCTACTTATATACACATTGTTTCAAGTATGCCTCAATGCATGTTGCACACACACACACACATTACATTCCTGTACACCCTCACCCTTCCACACACACATACAGCTACACTCATGCATACACACACAATTTCATGTTGCACACACATGCACCCTCTCTCTCATTCTCTCTATATTTCCAGTCTCTAGTTGTGGGTTATGAATTGTATGAATACATATGTACTTGGGTGATATATATCTATAGGTATATATATAGTACTTATCCTAGGTATATATAATATTAACTCTAATATGTATGTATCTATATGTAATGTAAAGTTGTGTTGCCTATATAAGTTTATGATGTATTGTGAGTGCATGGGATGTAAATACCTAATTGTATGTGGATACCATACAGGTATGTAATATATGTATAGAGTGATAAGTTTTAGATATAGGTTTGACTTGTGTTGCCTAGTATAGAATAATGTAGTCTAGTGTAGACTAGATAGCCTAGTTTAGACTTGGTTAGACCTTGTTGACCTAGTTTGACTTCTAGGGTTGACCAGAGTTGACCAAGAGTTAACTTTGGCCTAGATTGACCTAGATTCATGTAGAATGCATAGTAGGACTTCATTTTGTCATTTTAGACTTGTTGTGACTTGTGCCGTTCTGATTAGGAGCCAGACACCACTCCTTGGACAGTACGTTTCATATTGGACACTCAGATACAAGCGAGTACATTCTCTGATCATTTCATATCCTGCTTAGAATTATTTCCTGCAGTAGATTACTTTACTTGTACTGTCACGATGGTCACACGGATTGGTACTATATGGATCCCTTCTTGAGATGTTATCCTTAGGGAGCATCGGGTACTTCATGTTCTGTGCGTTTCACTTACATAGCGTATCACTATGCTTCACTGGTTCTTTGATCACTTGCGACATATACTCTTATGATCGCAGAGTCTCCTAGAATCTCTTATCCCATTCACTGGGTATCCTAGAATCTCCTAGAATCACCCACTTATGGGCATCCATGTATCACCCTTCGGGGGCCTTGCATGGAATCATAACATAACCTGGCTGGATCCTTGTGTATTGATTGGGGGTACGGGGAGTAGAAATGGACATGTGAATAATACCCAAGTAGTATCTTATCAGAATCTCTTCCATAGTGTCTAATCAGAATCTCCTATGCCATTTACATGTCTATGTTGTACTCGAACTCACTAGTCACATGATAGTTCTTTACTTATAGTAGATATTTCTATTACAGCTTTCTCTCTCTGTTTACATACTGCACTTCTTCAGTACTTGTATCTTACTTTACTGCATGATTATATCTTCTAACCTGCTATGAACTGTTGAGATGTACTGTACTCGCTCCTGTCCTGAATGGACCTGTTGAAAATATTACAGAGGATGAGGAGGAGGCTTGCCTGGACACTTACTACGGGACAACCTTAGATGACACCTGCGAGCTGGACCCTCAGGAGGACCCAGCTCTAGCTGAGGATACCACCCCGATTGCCTAGATTAGATTAGTTAGGCTATCTATCTTTTATGTAGTCATGGGACATGTTTAGCTAGACTTTATTTGGAGTTCAGAGTTGTATATATTCTTTCATGCTGTAGCTGAGTTGTATTTTCTGGATATTGCTGGGATTATCTTAGACTACTTTTCATCTATTTATTTTCTTGAGTTCTATTTCATATCGTGCTATCTCTTCCTTAGTTGTGATTGAGTTTTACTGCTATGTCACTCCCATTCGGGGAGTATAAACTGTTTAGAGCTATATTTTAGATGTTATGACCTAGGACAGCGTTCTACCGCCGACACTGTGGCGTAGGCTGGACGTACCCACGTCTCGTACCCTTACTCTAGGCTGCGGGTCGTGATACGTTTTTAGTGGTGGCCCATGCAGGTCTAGACTAGAAGTGCAGTGGTATTCGAATTAGAGTATCACTACAGCCTGCAGTAGGATATAGGACATTAATTTTAAGATACTCAATCACTTTAGGAAAATTTCTTTTATTGCCATCTAAATCCTTTTGTCAGCTAATCCTTTGAATTATAATTGTCTGCCTTTGTTATTTCGCTTCTTTCTCAGAAATTGATACTATTGTTTGTCTATCTTCAGGATGGTAGAGACTAGATCACAGCATGCCATTCATGAGGATGCTATAGAGGGGACTGCTACCTCTCAGCCAGCACGGCGAGGCCAGGGGACTGCAGCTCCTGCCACCTCAGCTCGTGTTGAGACCTCGGCAGCCGCAGCAGGGGGTATGCATCCACCGACTGGGAGGCATGACCCGGTCATTCCAGAGGATCCCTTCCAGCAGCCACCGCCTCCAGGACACGTGGACGCAGCTCAGATGTTCGTATATTTCCAGCAGTTCATGGACCGACAGCAGGCTCGACAGGACAGAGGCATGGAGTTGGCCGTCACGACAGCCGCAGCTCGACCAGTGGTGCAGCAACCGAGGACACCGGGGAACGAGCAGTTTCAGAAGATGATCCCCAGAGACTTTCTGGGTACAGAGGGGATCCTATATGCCGATGAGTGGATCGAGCATATAGAGGAGATCTTTCGCTTGGCCAGGATTCCAGCAGACCTTCAGATCGAGGCCGCAGCTAGCCGGATGCGAGATCTTGCTCGCACCTGGTATCAGTCAGATCCCAGGGTGGGGGTACCAGGGCAGACTTGGGAGCAGTTCAGGGGCTTCTTCAAGAAGAAGTTCTTCCCAGATTCAACAGTGAGAGCCTTAGAGTCACAGTTTGAGAGCTTGGTCCAGGGGAGCCTCTCAGTAGAGGAGTATGCTGGAGAGTTTGGTCGTCTCGGTAGGTTTGTAGAGGGTTTGAGCGAGACGGCGAAGGCCCAGAGGTTCCGGAAGGGTCTGGTCAAGGAGGTCAAGTCCCTGACCAAGGGCAGCAGAGATGCTACGTTCGAGGAGATCTTGACAGGAGCCCTGTTGGCAGAGGATGATCTTGAGCTTAGGCTCAAGAGGGGGAGAGACACAGTTGGAGGCAGCAGCAGCGGGGGCCAGGCCAAGAGGCCCCACTTTCAGCATCAGCAGCTGAGGCAGTTTCAGCCGCAGCCGATCCAGCAGAGGCCAGTTCAGCAGCAGCAGCCGAGACAGCACCAGCAGGGTCAGAGACAGGAAGTCACTTGTGCCTACTGCAAGAAGCCTGGGCACGTCTTCAATGAGTGCCGGAAGAGGCTGGGCCTATGCATGGTGTGTGGCTCAGTAGACCACCAGATGAGAGAGTGCAGCATAGCACGAGCAGGCCCGGGAGGAGGAGCCAGAGCTCCAGTAGGCCAGCAGAAGGGACCAGCCCTGCCGACACAGCAGCAGAGGTTCGTCCAGCACCAGCAGCAGGCCAGGGGAGGCCAGCAGGGGCGAGCTTTCGCCATGGCAGCTGGGGATCCAGAGGTCATAGGAGAGCTGATTGCAGGTTCGATTCTTCTCGACTCCAGTCCAGCATTTGCATTATTCGATTTCGGTGCTTCGCATAGCTTCATATCAGTATTTTTTGCGATTAGACACGGTATCATAGCTGAATCGTTGCTTAGGACTTACAAGATCACGACCGGGGGTGGTATTATCCTCGTGAGTAATGTTTATAACGGTCGAAGAGTAGTTTTAGGAGGCCGTGAGTTTGAGGTGAGCCTGCTCATAATGCCATTGCCGAACTACGATATAGTACTAGGCATAGATTGGTTGAGCAGGTACCACGCCAGCATTAATTGCAGAGGGGTAGAGTTCTCTTCAGAGCACCGGGGAGCCAGAGTTCGAGTACTCCAGACGTCAGGCAGAGCAGAGCAGCGGAGTCTTCTGTGGAGTCTCGATCGAGGAGCAGACGATTCCACACCCCTTGATAGCAGATTATATGGATGTTTTACCAGAGGAGTTGCTGGGACTGCCACCGGACAGGGACATAAAGTTCTTGATAGACTTGGTTCTAGGAGCGGAACCCATCTCTCAGCATGTCTATCGGGTGAACAACAGCGAGCTGGTGGAGCTGAAGAAGCAGATGGATGAGCTACAGGACAAGGGCTTCATCCGCTCGAGTTCGTCACCATAGGGTGCACCAGTGTTGTTCGTGTTGAAGAAGGATGGGTCAGTACGCATGTGTATTGACTATAGGGCACTCAACAACCTCACGATCAAGAATAAATACCCACTGCCGCGGATCGACGATCTATTTGACCAGTTGAGCGAAGCTCGGGTATTTTCCAAGATTGATCTGAGGTCAGGATATCACTAGGTGAAGGTGAAGAGGGAGGACATTTCCAAGACCGCCTTCAGGACGCGGTACGGGCAATTCGAGTTTTTGGTTATGCCGTTTGGGCTAACCAATGTACCAGCAGTATTTATGAACCTTATGAACAAGGTGTTCCACCAGTATCTGGATCAGTTTATGGTGGTGTTTATTGACGATATCTTGGTATATTCCAAGACTGAGGAGGAGCACGAGGAGCATTTGAGGATCGTGCTGGAGACTCTCAGGAAGGAGCAACTTTACGGAAAGCTCTCCAAGTGTGAGTTCTTCTTGGATCGGGTGGACTTCTTGGGGCATGTGGTGACTGGAGATGGTATCTCAGTTGACCCCAAGAAGATTGTAGCAGTTGAGGCATGGGCAGCGCCGACTTCAGTTGCAGAGATCAGGAGTTTCCTGGGGCTGGCAGGATACTATCGGAGATTCGTGCAGGATTTCTCCCGGGTTGCAGAGCCGTTGACACGGTTGACCCGGAAGGATGCTGTGTATGTATGGTCAGAGGAGTGTCAGGCAGCTTTTGATGAGTTGAAGAAGCGGCTGACGACAGCTCCGATTCTGACGTTGCCTTCAGGATCAGGTGGATTCTCTATTTATAGTGATGCTTCAGAAAAATGGCTGGGTTGCGTCTTACAGCAGCATGGGAAGGTGATTGCCTATGCTTCCAGGCAATTGCGTCCCCATGAGAAGAACTATCCTACCCACGACCTGGAGCTGGCAGCAGTGATATTTGCTTTGAAGCTGTGGAAGTATTATCTGTATGGTGAGAGGATAGAGATCTTCACAGATCACAAGAGCTTAAAGTATGTGTTCACTCAGAAGGAGTTGAACATGAGTCAGCGCAGATGGTTGGAGTTGATGAAGGACTTTGATATTGCACTTCAGTATCACCCAGGGAAGGCCAACGTGGTTGCCGATGCCTTGAGTAGGTATCCGACAGCCATGTGTTTGAACATGGATCGGCACTTGCTTGCAGACTTGGAGAGTATTGGGATTGAGGTGATTGTGCCTGGAGTGCAGATGCAGCTATGGGGGATGCAGATTCAGTCAGACTTGGTAGAGAGGATCAAGTCGGCACAGTTTGAGGACGTTGCTCTGTGGTGTCTCCGAGAGCAGTTTCGGACAGGATTGCTGGAGGGCGAGTTTTCTCTTGCAGAGGATGGTGCCTTGAGGCACGATTCCAGTTTATGTGTGCCCAGTAGAGATCTCAGAGAGCAGGTTATGCAGGAGACCCACAGATCTCAGTACTCTATACACCCGGGTGCAAACAAGATGTACCGAGATCTGCGGGAGCATGTATGGTGGTCAGGAATGAAGCGGGAGGTGGCTCGCTTCGTGGCTAGGTGTTTGGTCTGTCAGCAGGTCAAGGCAGAGAGACAGAGGCCCGGTGGATTGTTGCAGCCGCTGCCCATTCCCGAGTAGAAATGGGAGCATATCACTATGGACTTCGTTTCAGGATTGCCGTGTACTCCAGGAGGAAAAGATGCGATTTGGGTCATCGTTGACAGGTTGACCAAATCGGCCCACTTCTTGCCATTCAAGGTGGGTATGTCTACAGAGAGTGTCACGCCCCAGAACCAGAATACTGAAGAACGGGGACGTGCACAGCCAGCTACGTATAACGGAACGGCAACCATCCCGTTATACGGTCACGGCTGTCTAGCTATGTGAGGGTACGCTACAAACCATCAGTCTCTTAGGGTCAAATCAAGCTATTGTCTCAATCTCAACAAGTAATGATAATAACAAGATATCAGACCACCAAATATACAATTGTAAGGCGTCCCAAACATTACATATCCAGATGATCATGAAGCTAGTCGTACAAAATGTAAGGACTAGCAAGAGTTAAGTCATACATGATCAACCTCGAGTTGCCAATCATGATTACAGCCCGTAGGCAGACAGAAGTAAAGTGCATCGAGCTAACAAGTGCTCGTCGGCTAAACGCCTCAAAAGAATATCAGTTAACAATACAGTGGGAGAAACAAAAAGAGAAAACCCACTCGTTGCCCGGGTTCCGTCTAGTGTTCACCATCGGACTGGAAAGCAGGTAGATCCTTTGCTGCTGCTCCGGTATCTGGCCATACAAAACCAGCTGGGTCAGACCCCAGAAAGAGCAAGTGCCACAAAGGAGGCCACGAAATAAGAACAAAAGCCAGCAATCAGCACAATAATATAATTACATAATGAGAGAAGGTAATATAAGAAAAGGGCATGATAGTTAGATATAGAAGACAAATCTTGCACAGAATCGATAAAAGACAGAACATATGGAAAGGCATGACAGGATGATAAACGATGAGATGACCATGGGACTATTCAGATAGCCAGGTTACAACCCGTAAACCAAACAAGGACCGGGGTTGTAACCTTTCATCTGAACGGAACTTGATTTCTCCCACCATTTATCGGCAAGATAAAATACGCGAATTCAAGACTTGCAATTAAACATGATTAAGGTAAAGCACGAGTAATCATGTCATGTCATGACCTTGCACAGGATCAGGACAGGACAAGAGGGACTAGACTCCATCCAATCAATCACGGCCAAGCAAGTACTACGGCTTACTACTTTAACTAACTAGGGTTATCACAGACCTGATTACTAACAAGATGCAATAAGAATTCCAAGTCCGGTTACCTGTTTGTTACTACCTGAATGCTTCCAGCAAGAAAAGGAAAAGATAGCATGATATAGCAGACACACTGTAGTAAGATACATGTGTCCTAAGGTACCACGCTCGACGGCAGGCTGGAAGTGCGCTCATCTCGACGGATAGCAACAAATCCCATGTATATATATATATATATAAGGCCGGGACCAAAGGGGCAACAGGTAACTGGGAAATTCTCCATGAACTAATTGATCAATCTAGTCATTAACCTAGCCAAATTCAGTATGAATCCCTGACCGTGGGAACCAGGGAGTCACGTCCTAGACATGATGCAAGACAAGACGAGTGGATTGCACAAGCAAGCAAGCAGGAACACCCACGGTGTCAAGACAGGTCAAGCTAAGTTATCAAGTCATGTCAAGTCAGGAGTGCGCCGCCATGGGCCACTATCAAGTTATCAAGATAATTCATGTCAGGGTACTTGTCAGGAGTGCACCATGACGGGCCACTATCATGTTATGCTAGTTCCTTGTCATACCGTGCCATGTACAATAGTCATTCCAACATATTAAGTAAAATCAAGTTCATGACAAAAGGCATAAGGATATAAAATGGGCATAAAATATCTAATAAAATACAAATATAAATAGGACTATAGAAGAGCCAAGCTCAAGAAATAAACAAATTCATCATAGACAAGTAGGTTGTGCAAGAGGGTCAGGGGTTAGACTGCGCAGGGTATGCACTGCGCATGGAAGAGCTGCGCAAGAGTATGCACTGCGCATGGGGTCAAAGGGCACAGGGTTAAAGGGGCACAGGGGATGTACTGCACAATGGGTCATTGCGCATGGACCAAGGGTACAGGGGCTGCCTTGTGCATTGATTGGATTGCGCAAGGAAGGATTGCGCAAGGGTAGACTGCGCAGAGGTAGACTGCGCAGATCAGGTGGTGCAGGAATGGATGGCGCAGGGTCAGATTGCGCATGAGATGGATTGTGCAGAAGTGGACTGCGCAGGGGCAGATTACGCATGAGCAGACTGTGCATGGGCAGACTGCGCATGGGCAGACTGCGCATGAATCCATACGCAGTCGGGTTGAGCGCAGTTCGCCAAGGGGCAAGCTGCGCGGTCGGCGCTGCGCTAAAGAGCGCTGGCCGAGGGGGATGCGCAATCCAGCACTGCACTAAAGAGCGCAGGCTGCAGGCTGCTACTCCAGGCCGAGAAGAACACCAAGAACACCAAAAATTCAAATTTTCATATCTTTGTCAAATCAAAGCCAAATCTAGATTTTCAAAGTTCTAACTTGAGTAAAATTGAATTCTCTTCCACATGGAAGCATCAAAACCCACAAAAATCCAATCAAAATAGATCAAAACTATGTAAATCCGAAAATAGTTAAAACCTAGATCTAGAACAATGGAAACTCCAAATGACAAAATGTCAAGTTCTAATGTTGATCTCCATGGCCTAATCTAGCTAATGGACAAATAAAAGTGGTTCTCATGTGGTGGCAAGGTGCACTTGCCTAATGGGTTGGAGAGTTGTGTGGAGGAAGAAGAAGAAGAATTAATGGAGGAAAATAATGAGGAGAGAGAGTGTTAGGTGGGGATTTTAATGGGGGAGGATAAGTTGTGTTGAGGGTGGAGGTTAGCTAAGATGGTCTAATGCATAATAAACCAAACCAAACCAATTCCTTCTCCTATCCAAATAAAACCAAGCTCTATTAATCAGAATTAATCCAGGAATGATAAATGACAATTAAACTACAATGCTAAGTATGAAATATGCCACAACTTAACTGGTCAAGAAAATAAAAAATACTGGTCAGAAATACGATCACGTATAAAATACGTATCACGAATTTCGGGGCACTACAGAGAGGCTGGCGGAGTTGTATATGCGGCAGATAGTCAGGATCCACGAAGTTCCGGTCAGCATCATCTCAGATCGGGATAGCCGTTTTACTTTCCATTTCTGGAGGAGTCTGCAGACCAGCTTGGCACTCAGCTCAAGTTTAATACTGCATTACCACCCCCAGACGGACGGACAGTCAGAGCGGACTATTCAGACCCTTGAGGATATGCTGCGGACGTGCGTCCTGGACTTTGGAGGTTCCTGGGAGGATCATCTTCATTTGGTGGAGTTTGCTTACAATAATAGTTACCAGGCCAGCATTGAGATGTCACCTTTCGAGGCTCTGTACGGGCGTAGGTGCCGTACACCCTTATCCTGGGATGATGTTGGTGAGCGAGCTTTACTGGGGCCAGAGATAGTTGTTAATGCGATCGAGAAGGTAAAGCTCATCAGGGACAGACTTCACGTGGTGCAGGACAGACATCGGCACTGGGCCGATAGCCACCGGAGGCCCTTGGAGTTTGAGGTACAGATTAGAGTAAGATTAGATTTAGGTTGTTTGTTGTAATTCTGATCATGTTTGTTTATTATATTAATTGAGACCTTGCTTGTGATTAGGTCAGAGACCAGGTTTTCTTGAGGATATCTCCGACTCGTGGTACGATACGTTTCGGTGGAGGCGGGAAGCTTAGCCCGCGCTTCATCGGCCATTTCGTTATCAGCGGGAGAGTCGGTGACGTTGCATACAGGCTAGACTTGTCGCATGTACTAGTGGGGGTCCACAACGTATTTCATGTATCACAGTTGAGACGGTACGTGGCTGACCCTAGCCATGTGCTCGATCATTCAGAGATAGAGGTTGGGCCTTCTCTCAGCTATCCAGAGCAACCAGTGGAGATTCTGGATCGACGGGAGAACGTTCTGAGGAACGAGGTGATACCTTTGGTATGCGTCGCATGGAGGCATCATTCTCCAGGAGAGTCTACCTGGGAGCGGGAGGATGAGATGCACGAGCGCTACCCTTATCTTTTTGGACCGTGAGGTATGCTTTCTATCCTTCTCATCAGTTGTATTTCGCCTTTCAATTTCGAGAATAAAATTCTTTTAAGGAGGGTAGATTTGTTACTACCACATTTCTAGTATGAGGGTATTTTTGTCATTTTTGGGGTATTTTAAATTTATTAGAATTAAATAGAATTTATGGGAATTTTTTTAGGAATTTTTTTGGAATTGTTTGGACTAGATTGATTTTGGCTAGTTTGGACTCATGTAGACCAACCTAGGAGCTAACCCTAGTTAGTTGGACTTGGTTAGGTCAAGTGACTCTAGTCTAACCTAGCATGACTTAAGTTAGTGGGTTTTGATTCATTAGAAATTGACTTAAGGAATTAGGAATTAAATGGTTTGAGAAATGGCTTGTGATTTCACAAGTCATTTTGTGACTTAACCTAATAGGACTAGCTAACCTAGTTAAAACCCTAACCTAGCCCATCATGGCCGGCCACTATGGGTTAACCTAGGGATTCCCCCACTATAAAACCCCTCCTAAATTCTAGGGCTAGCCTCCTTTCCCTAGGAAAATTATTTCAAGAAGAAAGAGGTGAGTTCCTATCTTTAGAAATTCATTATAAATCCATTTTAGGTCCTTTTTCCACCAAAATAGTTTCATTAGATCCTAATATCAATGTTCTTGCTGTTGGTATTGATTGTTTGCAGGAAGGAAACAATTTGTGAGATTTTGGTGGTTGAGGAAATCTTTCCATTTGGGGCTTTTTTATCCACAGTTCAAGAATAGGTAATCTCTCCATTTTTTCATGGATTTTCATTTTGTCTTCATCAATAGGAAGCCCTAAGGGTCCCCTAAGAGTCTGGATAGGATTCCTGTCGGGTGTAATGGGTTTTGTGTCCGTTTTGGACATGTGTCTGTGTCCCTACACTGGTGTTTGTGAAAATACCACAAAGGGGCTGTTGGTGTTATTTCCGATTTATTTTTGAATAGGAATATTAGTTTTAATCTTGCTTATTGATTTCTGTTTGTATGTGGTAGTGTTCGTGTCGCTTTGTGTCGGTTTCGTAGAGTGGACATGTGCGTGCACACGCTCGCGCACGTGCTACAGTGCTCCCCTGCCTATCGGGGTCTGTAGCGGACACGACACGATACTATTTAGGATGAAATTTTGGTGACACTTAGGACACGTGACTGACATGACACAGACCAATTTTCAGCTCATCTTATCGAGCGGATTAGGAGAAATCCCACCCGCACCGATTTTACACTGCACTGTGCATTGTTGATTTTAGCCACTGATACGGCTCTGGTTCACGGACACGGCGACACGGCGACACGATGCAGGCACTTAGACACGAGCACCTAGACCTAGCCTAGGTGGGGACTCGAGCACGAGGCCTGGGATGGCGTGTGAAGGGTGCACAACACGCTTGCACACCCGCACGAGACTGTCCAGTCTCTGTGTCTGGAATTTTCCTGTTTTGTATTTGGAATTGAATGGACACGTTTATGTCCACTTTTGTAGACACAAACCACTTGTGTAGCATGCACTCTTTATGCTTAATTGTTACCAACCTCTGTAATTGCATTTTAATTCAAATTTCATTATTAAATTGTCATTTTCCTATTTTTTCTGAAACATATTGTATCAGTCCATTTACTTCCTGATTTCAGTTTAAAAAATTGAATTTGCCTGATGATTTAACCTTTGTAATGATGTTAAATACTAAGTTTTAGATTCTAAATAGGTTCCCCTATATGTTATCTTGCTATGGTTAAAAATTGGGGTTGAAATGATGGGGTTTTGGGCTCAAACCTGAGAGATTCAGTGGGGACTATTAAACTGTTATCTTTAGTTTTAATGTTTACTATTGATGTTATCCCATAAATCTGAGAGTAGAATAAAACCTTATGGTGATATTTTACTGAGATGAATTGAGTTCCTTTCCTTATTGAACCAAGTTGATTCACAGTGTTGATTCTGCTAACCCAGGAAATCTTCCTTATCACTGTCCACATTTCGATTTCAAATGTTTCCTGCATTATATAACCTGGAAATTATATTTAGTTCAAATCTGAGATTATGTAGTGTATTGGGGCTTAAATGTGTTATGTAATCTTGTTTTCCTTCCTATGAGTTGAACTTAAATTCCTGCACACTGTTTTCCAGACTTTTACCATCTAGTTATATACACATTGTTTCAAGTATGCCTCAATGCATGTAGCACACACACACACATTACATTCCTGTACACCCTCACCCTTCCACACACACACACACAGCTACAATCATGCATACACACACAATTTCATGTTGCACACACATGCACCCTCTCTCTCATTCTCTCTATATTTCCAGTCTCTAGTTGTGCGTTATGTATTGTATGAATACATATGTACTTGGGTGATGTATATTTATAGGTATATATATAGTACTTATCCTAGGTATATATAATGTTAACTCTAATATGTATGTATCTATATATAATGTAAAGTTGTGTTGCCTATATAAGTTAGTGATGTATTGTGAGTGCATGGGATGTAAATACCTAATTGTATGTGGATACCATACAGGTATGTAATATATGTATAGAGTGATAAGTTTTAGATATAGGTTTGACTTGTGTTGACTAGTATAGAATAATATAGTCTAGTGTAGACTAGATAGCCTAGTTTAGACTTGGTTAGACCTTGTTGACCTAGTTTGACTTCTAGGGTTGACCAGAGTTGACCAAGAGTTGACTTTGGCCTAGATTGACCTAGATTCATGTAGAATGCATAGTAGGACTTCATTTTGTCATTTTAGACTTGTTGTGACTTGTGCTATTCTGATTAGGAGTCAGACACCACTCCTTGGACAGTACGTTTCATATTGGACACTCAGATACAGGCGAGTACATTCTCTGATCATTTCATATCCTGCTTAGAATTATTTCCTGTAGTAGATTACTTTACTTGTACTGTCACGATGGTCACACGGATTGGTACTATATGGATCCCTTCTTGAGATGTTATCCTTAGGGAGCATCGGGTACTTCATGTTCTGTGCGTTTCACTTACATGGCATATCACTATGCTTCACTGGTTCTTTGATCACTTGCGACATATACTCTTATGATCGGAGAGTCTCCTAGAATCTCTTATCCCATTCACTGGGTATCCTAGAATCTCCTAGAATCACCCATTTATGGGCATCCATGTATCACCCTTCGGGGGCCTTGCATGGAATCATAACATAACCTGGCTGGATCCTTGTGTATTGATTGGGGGTACGGGGGAGTAGAAATGGACATGTGAATAATATCCAAGTAGTATCTTATCAGAATCTCTTCCATAGTGTCTTATCAGAATCTCCTATGCCATTTACATGTCTATGTTGTACTCTGACTCACTAGTCACATGATAGTTCTTTATTTATAGTAGATATTTCTATTACAGCTTTCTCTCTCTGTTTACATACTGTACTTCTTCAGTACTTGTATCTTACTTTACTGTATGATTATATCTTCTAACCTGCTATGAACTGTTGAGATGTACTGTACTCGCTCCTGTCCTGACTGGACCTGTTGAAAATATTACAGAGGATGAGGAGGAGGCTTGCCTGGACACTTACTACGGGGCAGCCTTAGATGACACCTACGAGCTGGACCCTCAGGAGGACCCAGCTCTAGCTGAGGATATCACCCCGATTGCCTAGATTAGATTAGTTAGGCTATCTATCTTTTATGTAGTCATGGGACATGTTTAACTAGACTTTATTTGGAGTTCAGAGTTGTATATATTCTTTCATGCTGTAGCTGAGTTGTATTTTCTGGATATTGCTGGGATTATCTTAGACTACTTTTCATCTATTTATTTCTTTGAGTTCTATTTCATATCGTGCTATCTCTTCCTTAGTTGTGATTGAGTTTTACTGCTATGTCACCTCCATTCGGGGAGTATAAACTGTTTAAAGCTATATTGTTAGATGTTATGACCTAGGACAGCGTTCTACCGCCGACACTGCGGCATAGGCTGGACGTACCCACGTCTCGTGCCCTTACTCTAGGGTGCGGGTCGTGACACGCTTCCAATTCTTGTAGCCGTCGGCAGTAGTTATCGTCCGACGTTAATCGGTAAGTAAGGGCCACACGAAGTGAGGAGATCTGAGTCTCCAATGGGAGAACTGCCTCACTCCCATACACCAGAGAGAATGGTGTATTACCCGTAGCCGTCCGACTTATAGTACGGTATGCCCATATGCATTCGTCCAGCTTTTTATTCCAGTCGCGCTTGTTCGAAGACACGAACTTCTTGAAAAGCTTTATTATGGTCTTGGTAAAGGCTTCAGCCAGACCATTAGTCGATGGGTTGTAGGCCGTTGAAGCCACATTCTGAATTTGGTTCTTGTCACAGAATCGATAGAAGACATGGCTTGCGAACTACGGACCGTTGTCATGAATGATCCTCCTTGGCAATCCAAAACGGTAAATGATAATCCAAAACGGTAAATGATATGATGTTTTATGAAACTAATCACATTTGATGTCTTTACCTCTGCCAACGGAATAGCTTCCGCCCATTTTGTAGTGCCCCGTTCCTCAAAGTCAATCGGAGGAATCCAAACGCAGACGGCGTTCGGACTTAGCCTTGCAACGGCTGCTCGAAGGCTCATTCGGTCGAGGCGACTCATCGCTCAGGTGGGGTAGTTTCGGTGAACTTGTCTCATCTTAGCCTTCACCTAATAGCTCGCATGTTTTTAACTTGCATAAGTAGGCTAACATAAAAGCTACGAACGCACATAGCTAAGAAAATAATCCCGACCCGTCGGAATGTCTTAGAACATGGAAAATGGTCCCACGGTCTGCTTAGAAGTCGGCTCAGCGTGCTTTCAAATGACACTCGATCCTTCGTCCCGTGGCTTGGGAGAAGGACGTTGGCCTAAGTTGCTAAGTTGCCTCAACACTTGAAATAGCCTAAGTCATAGGCGTCGCCTACGTGAATGCTTGATAAAGCATGCACGGTCCCATCGTTTGTCCCGACACTCGAGTTAGCCTAAGTCATAGGAGTCGCCCGCATGAACGCTTGATAAAACATGCACGGTCCCGTCGCGCAAGGCTTGACATAGCCTTCGTATGTTCCGTTGGTTAAGTCGTCTTGTACGACTTTTTGGCTTAAGTCTAGGCACCCGAGAACTCGGTTGTTCAAGTTGAACGCGTGCACGACACGTTCCCTCGATGCGGAGCTCGGCGTAGCCTTTGTTCGTCGAGTCAATGTCCGAATAAGTTAGACAAGAGTTACGTTAGGCTATCGAAGCCATTTCTAGCACTGTCCCGCTCTATCTGCGTTTGTCAAGTCGCGTAGTCCCTTGAGAACAAGGCTCGTCGTATAACTTATATGACTTGAGCGACAGCGTCGCCTATAGAACAAGGTCTGTCTAAGGCACGAGCCACGGTCGACACGATGTAAAGTTAGCCATGGTCTATGGCATTTAAGGAACACGTTTGGTTCAAGTTAAGTTGGAAGGCTATGCAGTAGTCGTTCCCTGATGTATGAGGCGGTCCTTCGGTTGAGAGTCTCAGATTCCTATGCACGTTAAGAAGTATGAGACGATCCTTCGGTTGGGAATCTTGCGGTCCCGATGTACGTTATGTAAAGTGTGATTCAGAGCGTCGAGTTGCTAATATAGTTCCAGTCGTACCAACAAATTAGGCCATGCATTTACGTGAGTCTAGATGTCTCGTTGGTGCGTGGTCATGGACAACTTGTCGACAAGGATGATGTTTCTTCGAGCGGCAACCCGGGGCCACGGGACCGACTCGGCCTAGGAGAAAACACGATATAGCCGAGCTGGGTATGAAGCAACCGGTAGGTCGGGGACTTGCATCAGGGATCACAACCTGCGGTGCAAGGGTCCCAAATGCCAGGCTATGTCCACGATGGCTTGTTGTGCCAGTGACCTTTCATATAGATAATTGGTGTGCTAAGCGGCGAATCCGCATGCACGGTGTCGGTCGTAACAAAGGAAGTGTAAGCGAAGTATGTCTTAAGTTATGAAATGTATGCTCGGTTGCACCCAAAGTATTATGAGGCCTAGGGTTTGGCTAAGTAAAGACCCGTGCTTCGGTACGAGATGTGGCGTCGAGTGTTAAGCCGTTGGCATAAAGTTGCATAAGTCAATCTTGAGTCGTTGAGAATTAAGTCGAAAAGGGCCGTAGGGTAAGTTGGGTGTAGTTCGGTTGAGTTTCTGGGCTCGACCTCGAAATAGGAAGCACGACCGCGTTGTGACAAACAAGTATGAGTCGATGTGTTGACATTGCAAGCAAACGAGAAGGTCTTGAGGCAAGGATAAGGATGTTATCGGTGCGGTAGCACGGTCACACGGAAATGGAGTCTATCGTGTAGTTGCGTCCCCGATTATGGCCGTAAGGCAAACATGACTTGATAGGTTAACATTGCGAGCACGATAAAGGTCTAGCGACAAGTATGAGTATATTATTAGTGCAAGGCACGGTGACGGTCTAAGGACATAAAATAGACCAAGACGTCGGTCCTAAAAATTGATTCTAAGGCAAGACTAGAAAGACAATCGTAAAGGGACTTCTATTGCACAAAGTAAAATAAACGTGTCGGTTTTGTATGGGTGGACGAGGAACTCACTCCACCAATACAGTTGAGTACTGACACCCACACAGTGTTTCATGTGCAGGCACAGATAGAAGCTCGTGGTGCAGGAGCTCGCTTGGATGCGTCGAGGCACGGAGTTCCTTGGCGATTCAAAGCGTGCGGCCGCATGGAGTTAAGACTTATACATGACATAATGTATGGACATCGCCTTTCAAAGTTTCCGCTGGCTCAAGCATTGTAATCGAGAAATGAGAGAGAGCAGAGCCTTGTAAAATAAGAGAAAAGTGAGCTTGAGAGACTTGTAATTTGGCCTTGCGCCCACAAATGTAATCTTGTATTCAATATCAACAAAGAGCTTCTTTTGAATGACTTGTGTTCATGTGTTCTTGTTCTAATTTCTGCTGCGTATTCAATGTATCTGCTTGGGACTTCTGTGCGACGACCCCATCGCTGCCGCTACAAATCGGCCGTTATGGAACTTGCCTTGCATGAGCGCAATCTAGGCTCGTACGGCATCATGCCTTAGCGAGGACGACCACTCCTACGGGAGCGGGATGTGACACATTTGGAGAAGTAGTCGGTGATTGTGGGAATAAACTGGTGCCCTTTGGACGGCGGTGGGGTGATTGGGCCAATAACGTCTATTTTCCATGCTTCAAATGGCCAAGAGGCTACTGTTGGATGTAAAAACTCAGATGGCAGATGTATAAAATCTGCGTGGATCTGACAAGCCTTGTACTTCTTTGCATAATCGACTACATTTGCTACCATCGTAGGCCAATAGTAACCCATCCGACGGAGACGGTCCTGCAACTTCGGGCCCGATTGGTGAGCCACACAAACACCATCGTAAGCCTCGCATAAGGCTTCTTTAGCTTCTTTATTTGACAGACATCTTAACAGTAGTCCGTCGTAAGATCGTTGGTACAATATTTTTGTTTTCATGTCATAAAAGAATCTGAGAGAACGCCTTCTGATTGAAGTTGCTTCTTTCACATTCTCAGACAGGATTCTGTAGTCTGCAAAGTCGATGAACGGGAGTCTCCAGTCTTGCACATCATTGGTTATCTGGGCAGAGTAACTCGTATCTAGTTGAACGTTGATTTTGGGATAGACCAGCTCATGGCCTATGACGTCAACTGGATGATCAGCATAATTTGGAACCGCTAAAGAAGCGACGAGGCCTGCTAGGGCGTCGGCTTTAATATTCTGGAGCCTAGGAACATATTCTATAAAGAACCCCTCCAAGGTTTCTATGATAGCAATTTTTGTCTGATGATAAGGAATCAGGTCCGCGTTACGAACTTCGTACGAGCCTCGGACTTGATTGATAACCAACAGTGTCGCCATATGCTTCTAGGTATTTGACTCCAACTTATTTTGCAAGTCGAAGCCCGATGACCAAAGCATTATATTCGGCTACATTGTTTGAACAAGGTTCTGTAAGAGAATATGCCCGGTTGACCATCAATCCAGAGGAAGAAATTAACACTATCCTGACTCCAACGACGATATCACCTTGGGGTCCCGTTCTTGAGGCACCGTTGAAGAACATTCGCCAAACATCTTCATGTGAAGTCATATTTGAGTCAATAACTTCATCTGGGATTTTTTGCATAGATTCTAGCTGTTTTTGAGCCTGAATGGGCTGCTAAAAAGTCGGCCAAGGCTTGACCTTTGACAGCCTTCTGCAGAACGAAGACCATGTCATAGGAGGATAACAGTATCGCCCATGTGGCTAGACGAGAACTGAGTGCGTCTGGCTTGGTCATGAGAACCCTGAGGGATTGAATCGCGAGATAACATGGATGTCTGCCCTGACGCACAGTGTTGTGTTTTCTGAATGGCGAACACTAAGGCAAGGCATTCCTTCTCTACGATGGTGTACCTATGCTCCGGCCCCACCATCATTCAGCTGAGGTAATAGATGGCTTATTCATGCCCCACATCATTTTTTTGTGCTAGCAAGGCACCGATGGAGTGTTCTATTGCTCGTACATATAACAGGAAAGGCTTTCCGGCAATCGGGGCTACCAGAACTAGCGGATTCGTCAGGTATTCCTTAATGTCATCAAAGGTGTGTTAGCATTCCTCATTCCAAACGAAAGAGATGCCTTTCTTCATAAGTTGTGTGAAGGGTTGACATCGTCCTGAGAGGTTAGATATGAACCTCCTGATGTAGGCTAGTCTTCCCTGAAGGCCGCGGAGTTCACGGAGGTTCTTCGGCGGACTCATCTCCAGGATTGCCTTTGTCTTATCGGGGTCTATGTGAATGCCCGTGGAAGTAATAATAAAGCCCAAGAACTTCCTACTGGACACGCCCTGGAAAGACTTGGTGGGATTCATCTTCAAATTATGTTCTCGCATAAGATCGAATACTGTTCTCAAATCGTGGAGGTGGTCATCCTTGGAGCGGCTTTTAACGACGATGTCGTCAACGTAGCACTCCACCGTCTCGCACAAGTGATCCCTGAAAATGACGCTCATTGCTCACTGATATGTAGCATCGGCGTTCTTCAGGCCGAAGGGCATGACTGTGTAGCAATACACGTCGATCGGTGTTCAAAATGACGTATGCTTCTCATCGTCAGGAGACATTTTGATTTGATTGTATCCTGAAAAGCCATCCATAAAGTACATGCGCTCGAAGCCACATGTATTGTCGATCATTATGTCGGTGATGGAAAGAGGAAATTCATCCTTAGGACATGTTGTATTCAAATTGTGAAAGTCGATGAATATTTGGATCTTCCCGTTCTTCTTGACGACTGGTACTATATTAACTATCCAATCTGGGCGCTGCTCCTCGCAGATGAAACCGCTAGCCATAAGCTTGTTTACTTTCGCTTCGATAGAGTTCATGATGTTTGGACGGAACCGTCGTTGCTGTTGCTTGACTGGTTTCGTGTCTGGATGAATGTGGAGCTTATAAAGTGCGATCTCGGGGTTTAGCCCTGGCATGTCTTTATATCTCCAGGCAAAGTCGTCGATGTATTCTCTGACGAGTTGTAACAAGGACTCCCGCTCGCCATCTGTCAGGCTTTTGCTGACGAAGATTGGCTTTGGAGAGGATTCATTACCGAGGTTAACTTGCATGACCTCATCTTCAGTGGAAGGATCACGAAGTTCAAAGCATTTCTTTCATTGTGTATCCAGTCGTTGGACCCATGGCTCCAATTCAAGAGGTTCGAGTAGATCCTCATCTTCCTCTTTAATGTCAGCAGATGCCATATTGACAGATAATGTCTGTCTGAACATATCTCTAATATAAAGACGTCGATGTATTCTCTGACGAGTTGCAACATGGACTCCCGCTCGCCATCTGTCAGGCTTTTACTGACGAAGATTGGCTTTGGAGAGGATTCATTACCGAGGTTAACTTGCATGACCTCATCTTCAGTAGGAGGATCACGAAGTTCAAAGCGTTTCTTCTATTGTGCATCCATTTGTTGGACCTATGGCTCTAACGCAAGTAATTTGAGTAGATCCTCGTATTCCTCTTCAATGTTAGCGGATGCCATGTTGACAGATAATGTCTGCCTGAACATATCTCCAATGCTGTCGTTGGAATCGTATGTAGGTGATTCGAATAAGTGAGAATGTCACTCGGATTCCTTATCGGAGCTCTCGGGCGTTGTTGCTGGTATAACATAATCGAGGCCTTATTTGGACTTACGGTAATAATTTCGAGGTTTTCCAGACGGGATTGGCAGCTGCAGAGGCGATCGTCGACCGTTGCCGTAATTTAGACCTGGAGTAGCCTCCATGTCGTACCCCTGCTTTTGCATGAAGTACTTGGCCTGAGGACTATACAGGTAGAGCGGTCGTCTTCCGGTATCGGGTTCGAGATCAAACTCTTGAGACATGAAGGGTTGAGGACCTTTTTTTTGGCCAAAGATGATCGTGTGATCCCCTTCTCTTCTGCCTGGGACTAGAAAGTAGACATCTTTAATAGGAGCAAGTCGGTTTTACGGTATAGACGGTTGTCACCTGTGCGTGCAGGTTAATATCCCGACCGAGTCCCGTAGTATACATCAGATTGAGCTTATTACACCCAGGATAGTTCAATGGCTGCCTCTTATTGATGAAATAAGAAATTTTGTCCACATGGATTACATCATCAGGAGAGGGACTATCCACCTTTGCAACCAATTACTTTACGAGTTCTGCATCCTCTTCAGCTACCCCCTGCGTGATCAGAGGTGGGGACGCTATCATGGGCAACTTGACCACCGAGGGTTCAGCTTGTGGCATTGGCTTGTCTGAGGGTGTCGGGTCGACACTTAGTTGTCGGACCGTCTTGGGAAGACGGATGACCATCGGCTCGGTAAGAGAATTTGTGTCTTCCGAATGCTTTTGACTGAATCTTGGCAATCGGATCACCATCGGCTCCCCAGACGGCCTTTCGTCTTCCGGTCGTCTTTGATTGGATTTTGGCAATCGGATTACCATCGGCTCCCCATAGGGCCTTTCGTCTTCCGGTCACCTTTGATTGAATTTTGGCAATCGGATCACCATTGGACCTATGACGGGTTCTTGGCTGGTCCTTGGGAGTCGGATGACCATCGGCTCCAACTGTGCAGCTGGGGTGGGGGAACCGGGCACCTCTTTATGCAAAGTTGCGACAAGAGGTACGGCTTTACCTGGTTTATAGGCCTGCAGATAAATTTTCAAGGGTTCCTCTGGCCCTGTGACGGCCTCCAGTTCGTCAGTTATGTGTTTCTTGGATCCGTCATATAGACAAGCCTCTGAAGAATAATAAGACTTAACCCCTTTGAAGGGATCGATGTCGACGAATTCAGTCTTCACGAAGCCGAGCTTACTGACATACTTGAAACATTGGTGGAGGGTGGATGGCACGATCATATAGTCATGTATCTACGGACGCCCCAAGAGGATGTTGTAGGACGTATCTGCATCTATGACGTAGCAAGTAACCTCTGTCCTCAGGTCGCCGATCTGATATTTCAATCGGATCTTTCCTAAGGGATAGCTCTTTCCTGAGTTGAAACCAATAATGGCGGTATTGGTCGCCGTTAGCCGGTGCATAGGGAAGCCGAGGACTTGAAGTAAGCTTTTCCGAATGATGCTTATCGACGAGCCAGGATCGATGTGCATCTGATCCACCTTGATGTCGCCTATGTACCTAGTGTAGTACAAGGGACGATCATGCATGTTAGTCTTGATCAGCATGTCCTGTGGGGTGAATATGATATTGGGCATTACATCTGCACAGTTGCTGCCCTGGATATCTGCTGACGAGTCTTCCCATGTAGGTTTGACCTGGGCTAAGTAAGCGTCAGCATTCTGCAGCGCTTCGTTCAGTACAACACGAAGATCCTTGGAGAGCCTTAGGAGTTCATATAACGACAACTTTGTCAGCGTATTAGCCAGTTGTGCTAATTTGTCAAAGTTGTAAGGTCTCTCCAGCCCTTGAGGTACCTCTTTACGGAGCGGCCTGTCGAAGCAGGTTTCCTTCGGCTTGGACCTGTCTGCCAATGGAGGTGCCCCAGAACATCAGTGGTGGACAGCATTGCTGGTTGAGGGTCTTTAACTGAACTATCAGGAGTCGACTGGACTTGTGCCCCAGACCGGGTAACAACGGTCGCCGCTTCCTCAGCTTTGGTTGAAATTATGTGGCAGGATCTGGACTTCCTGCCCTTCCTCTTATTGGCTGGAGATGACACTGCCTGGGTAACTTTAGACACTAAGTCGGGGTGTACCCACATGATCTCTCATCGTGACGTGGTGAGAGGTACCAAGCCAGTCGTCTGGTCCCGGACGAGAGAAAGATTAGTAACCTCCATCGTTGCCCGGAGGATAGATATTACCCCGTCTTGAGTGTTTGTTGGAGGGAAGTCGCCGAACTAAATTAACACCATGTTCATCGCCACGGTAACCTCTTCAAAGTCTAGCGACAGGCTTTGGAGACGATAAGATTCTAGATGTACCGCTTTAATTGAAAGCAGTCTTGAGTGCCATGATGAACATAGCGATGGAAATGGCAGTAATTTGGGTCCTCTATCTCTGCCGCTCGGGGCTCGCGCCTTGGTGGAGGGAGTTGGATCCTGTCCCCTTGCAAGAGCATGTCGAAGATAGGCTTAACATGACTATCTTCGAATGAGTAATTGACCTGGGGCCACTGAGCTTTTGCATGCTTTTGTTTAGGCTTCTTGGTTGTACCGGTGACCAGGGCCTGTTTACCCTTATTGTCAAGGTTATTAGAGGTACTGTTAGTGTTGTTGTTATTGGAGGCGGTACCAAGACATTTGCTTTTGACTTCTCCGCCTGGGATGTGTAATCCCAGCTGGCGAACCTTCTTTAACTTTGCCTCCGTATTAGTGGCGCTTATGATGAAGGTCGTCCAATCCCTGAACTGATCTTCAACCATCCAGAGGCTGATTGCGGGGAGTAACTTCTTCTGGCAGATTTCAATAATGAGCTTTCGGGATTGCCTTGGGACAATCTCATTGCAATTTGACGGAACCGCTCGATATAGTTCCTTGTCAGCTCCCTCTCCCCCTGAACGACGTCCATGAGGGATGACATTGTCACATCATGTCCCACTTCGTAGAATTGTTCTAGGAACACGTGCTTGAAGCCGTCAAAAGAATAGATACAGTTGTCATGAAGGTTGCGATACCAGTCGAACGCGATCCCCTCCAATGCTCCGATGAATAATCGTGTGAGGATGGCGTCACTATGCGACAAGTAGTCGGTAGTGACCTTGAAATAAGTCATGTAACGACTAGCAGAGGTCTTCCCGTCATATGAATTGATATGGAACGGCTTGTACCAAGGTGGAAAAGGCACATCTTTCCATGCAACGGGATACGACTGCCGTATTTTGAGGTCCCGGGAGGCATCTCGGGCATTGAACATTGCCCGAAGCTCCTGGACTTCCCTCCTTTCCTCCCTTGCTTCACCTGCAGCTGAAGGAACGGAGACTCCTAGAGGATTGTCATCCAAAGGAGGAGCAGTTGTGTTGGAGTCCGTATTGACTGTGGGTCCCAAGCTTGTTTGTCCAGGCGTCCTTGCTGGTTGAGTCGGCAAGGCAGCTTTGATTTTGTCCACTGATTTGACCGAGGACAGGAGGATGGCTTCCAGTACTTCTAGGCATTATCGGTCAGTAGGCGCTTCATGATCATCATCGGCCATAAAGATTGTCCGTACATGGATAAAAGTGGAAGGGATCGTAGCAGAGGTGCTCTCTGTGTCATACCCTCGTACCGAGAAATCGTCGGGAAATGTCGAAATATCTTCCTCCTCGAACTCAAAAGGGGTGCTACCCCCTGAGCAGGAAGCCGCATCGTCTTGGCGAGGGTGGTCATCCTCAGGGATGTCCATTTCTGTTGCGTAATTCCAGTGGATCGCTACCCCTGTGTATGCTCTTGGAACACCGGATTGTCGCGTACTTTGAGGGGACTGCTACCTCCAGCCTCATCTACCCCTATAGAGGTCAAGGATGCACCCCCAGGAAGCTTCTTTTTGGATCAAGTGCCTAGGTAGACACCCCCTGTGGTTGTCGGTAGCAGTCCTCCAGACGAGAGTTTTTTTTGCAATGCTGGCGGAGATTGTCGGGCTGGAAGAGCCTGTCTTCTTCCCTCCCTTGCCGGGAAGAACCTTCCGGGTTGAATTACAGGAGGCGAATGAAAATTTCTCGTCTCTCGGAATTTGCACCTGTTCCTCAAGTTGTTGTTGGAAGGGTGCTGGGTGCTGCAGTCGTTGGAAAATGGACTGCCGATCTTCAGGTGCTGCCGACTTGTCGCAGGAGCAGTTGATGATGACTTTGATACAACGACGTCCCAGGAGGGGCTCATCGCATGCCAAGGTTGCTTCATTCTCCTTGCGTTTGTGAGTAATCACCTCTTGCAAGTCGGTAGCGGATTGATCTACCTTTGCATCCCATTTGTGGACTCGGGTATCCTGAGCACACGGGTGCGTAGGTATTATGTTTGCTCCCTGATCTGAGGCTAGTAAAAGCACTTGCTCTTGATCGTTTGAGGGAGACTTTTGAGACCCACCCTGTCCGTTAGCCTTGGGGGACAGGACGCGGGTAGTTCTGTACAACCTTCCATCAGGAGACCGTATAACAGTTAACGGTGCCCGCTGACGGTCAGCAACTTGGATAGTTGACTGGGCTTGTTGGGCCCGCACTGTCCTAGACTTCTTTAACTTATCACCTGAAGGCGCATAGTAGAAAGAGTCCAGATTGATACATCCCATATTCTCAATGGACCGTATAGAGTCGGGCCCGCATGAGAGACGGTCGAACACAGAGCTTCTGACAGGGCCGCATGAGACACTCTGCCTATGCTCTGCGTCGAGGGAATACTTGAAGAGTTGAAAGAATCCAGCCTTCGATAGGTAACTTTCACCCACCATGATTTTAATTCATTAGAACTAATCTATCCTTAGACTTACAAACGCCTGTTATTAACCAATATAGGATGATATGGGTAGGTGTTCGACTTAATGTCAAATAAGGGACTTATGGGATGTACTCATGTGTCGAGCACAGGGTGTCAATGATACGATTTCAGGTATCATGGGAAATAAATGGGGTATCAACAGGGGCAGCCTGGCATCAAGGTGTATATTTGGTATCAAATTTTGGTACTCGATATCATCTTTGATCCTTAGTAGCATACATGATACTTGATATCATGTTCAACATCTGGTATCACACTGATACCTTAATATCAAGTGTAACATCATTGTACCTGATTGATAGCTAGTGTCAATCCGACCTTAGTCTCATAGCTAGGTCTGGGATTCCAATTCCTGATGGCTACAGGCTAGGGCAACAGGGTTTTATTGAGGATAGCAGCTACTGGACTTGTCTCTCCTAGGTAGATAGGATATCCTGAGAACAGGTGGTCAGGGTACACACATATATTAAGTTACAATGGTATTAAGTTGTGTATATCACATACTGGTGGCACATGGGGTGTCAGTACCAAGGGGTAGAAATATAGAGTAAAGCCCAGAGAACACATAGGAAATAGAGGTATGAAGACTGTTGTGACACATTGTACTAATGTAGGCAGGGTATTTCAGAGCAGGACCCAGATTGGACAGCAAAGAGTAAGGTCCCAAGATATAAGGAATATGTACCATGAAGAACTAGGATTTAATAAGAGTGAGTACATGACCATACTGGAACCAAGTTAGGGTAGTGGACAGGGTAAGATATGTCCTTTCAGCCTTGCTAAATCAAAAGTCATCACAAACACTCCTTGGTATCCATTGATACTGACATAGCAAAGTCACATGAACTTTTCCTGGTACCCATTAGATGTGGTCATCTAAGAATTTCTTGTGCCAATGGGTACTGTCACGAGAGCTCCTTTATATCACTCTAAGTACATAGTGGGTACTGTGATAGAGTAGGACAGACCCACTCTCTTGAAAGTGAGGAGTATCAGAAGGATGGGAGAGGCAATTCTGTTGAAGGCCTGCAATGGTAGAGTAACAGTGTGCAGTGGGGGTTGGCAATACCCTATGAGCAGGGGATCCTGCCCCATGTTTAGGGCCAGGTTAGCAGGGCAGTTTAGCTAGCTTGGCCATAGGAATGGGCACCTAAAGCAGGACAAACCCCATAGCAGGGATGCCCAGGTGAGGTAACAGGGCTACTTACAAGGGCTC
Organism: Iris pallida; assembly: GCA_029216955.1. Taxonomy (NCBI): domain Eukaryota; kingdom Viridiplantae; phylum Streptophyta; class Magnoliopsida; order Asparagales; family Iridaceae; genus Iris; species Iris pallida. The sequence goes on from JANAVB010030220.1 coordinate 8,480,944, forward strand.
GAGTGAGTCATGTGCCTGACACATGTTGTTGGCCCATTCCATGGTCACACCCGATTTCGATAATCAACATGCAATTAAGTCAATACACAAAATATACAAACTGCTGCTAGTCATTTCAGGATATATGAAATTAATTTCAACGGACGTTGTACTGCATCAACGAAGCATCAACATCATCAAATCTGAAGATGACTCATTTTATATTTTATTCTGTATTTTATATTTTATTGAGTCTAGGATTTATTTTGTAAAATCAGTTTTGGTAATACTGGCTTAGGGTTATCTCAGTCCACTTTCTAAAAAGCCTACCCATTACCACTCATATATCATTTTACAAAATATTCCAAAATATCTTTGAAAACAATTTCTGATAAAATATTTCAAAAATCTCCTAACAGACCTCATAACCGAGTTCGGCCCGAGTTCGGACCGAACTCTGTCCGAGTTCGGTCAATTTGTATTCAAACTTCTGTTGCCTCCAAATCTGCGAGCAACGTCTCTTTTGCGAGATATCTGCATCCGAACTCTGCCCGAACTCTGTCCGAGTTCGGTCCCAGAAAACACCTATAAATAGAGAAGAACTTTTCATTTCAAATCATTCATTCACTCTTCATCTTCTCTTCTCTACTATTCGAGTGTTTTCAAACGATCCAAGATTTTCAAATCATACCTCTTAGCCAAAAGCCAGTAATATCAGAGTTGATTTAGAGTCTTTTGGTATTCCAAGAGTTGTAACGAGGTCGTTCCAAGTTTAGCAACTTTTCTTGTTGTGGAGCTGGTCGTGCGCTCGTCACCAAGCACGGTGTTATGAAGTCGGTCGTGCACTTGTCACCAAGCACGGTATTGTGAGAGACTGCAAGCTCTCAGTTAAAGCTTGTGCCATAGTGGATTAACATCGAGCAAAAGTACTCGAGACTGGATTAGTCCTATCAGAGGGATACCAGTATACATCGCTTGTCGCTGAGTTTGAATTCTCTATCTCTTGTTGTATTATATTTATTGTCTCTTATTTTACTGCCATAGTTTAAAGTTTTAATTGGTGATTATTTTTCGCTGCACACACACACTGTATTCACCTCCCCTCTAGAGGTGCTCAACGGTCCTACAATTGGTATCAGAGCAGGTTATATTTTTATATAACAAACCTCAGAGAGTATATATGGCAGCTGTGAAATCAATATTCAACGGTGAAGGGCAATCCACAAATAGACCCCCACTTTTTGATGGTACTAATTATACCTATTAGAAAACACGAATGACTTTCTTCTTAAAAACTCTTGACTTTGATCTTTGGTATATAGTCATTGATGGTTATAAGAAACCAGCACCCACAGTGGTTGAAGGGCAGCTTGTAGACAAGCCTCATGACAAATACACTGAAGCTGAAAAAGCTAAGACTAGTCTAGATGCTCGTGCCATCAACGCACTATTCTGTGCAATTGACAAAACGGAGTTCAACAGAGTTTCAACCTGTAAGACGTCTCACGAAATTTGGAAACTTCTTGAGGTAACTCATGAAGGTACTTCCCAAGTGAAGGAATCCAAAATTATTAGACTGACACAGGAATATGAATCTTTTAAGATGAAACCCGGTGAGTCAATTACACAGATGTTTACTCGTTTCCTTGATATAACTAATCATTTGCAATCTCTTGGTAAGGATTACAGCAATCATGAGAAGATCAAAAAAGTGCTGCGGGCGCTAACCAAGAACTGGAATCCAAAAGCCACAGCAATCATTGAAGGAAACGATCTCACCACTATGTCCTTGGAAACACTGATGGAAAAGCTGATGACCCATGAACTTGATTTACAAGAGTTTGAAGAAGCAACACCAAAAGAAAAATCTATTGCTTTCAAAGCTCAAGCAAGAAAATCAACATGTAACAACTCTGATGAAGAATCATCAAGTGGTAATGAACAGGCCCTACTTGTGAAGAACTTTCGAAAATTCCTAAAGTTTGAGAAATCAAGCAGAAGGAAGAGAGATGTCCAAGAAAGCAATGAAGATGAAACCATTTGCTTTGGATGCAAGAAGATGGGACACATGAAGAAGGACTGTCCAACTTCAAAGAAAAGCAGTCCATATGACAAATCAAGATCAAACAGAAAAGCAACATCTGGTCGAAAGTATTCCAACACAAGTATCTGGCATGAAAGTGATGCCAGTGATAAAGAAGAAGAGGACAGACCCTGCGGCAATGCAAATGTCTGTCTTATGGCATTTGATAAGGTATCTTCAAACCCTCTATATGATGATTTTTCTTTCGATGAATTAGAAAATGCCTTTAGCGAACTACTTGAAGATCACAAAACTGTGCTCGACAAGTATAAGCAATCTCGAAAAGAGATTAAGGCATACACAACCGAGTTAGCTAGACTGTCCAATCTTATTGAAGATATTAAAGAGATGTCTACTACCGGTAACACGGAAGAGATAGCCAAACTCAAGGTAGACTATCATGAGGCTATCCTCAAAATTGAAAAGAAAGAAAGAAACTATGTCAAGATGCAAGAACTATATGACATAGAGAAGAAGAAGCACTTAGTAACAGAACAAAGACTCTCAGATATGACTGCTACATTTGAAGAGTCTATTGCGATTTCTAAAAAGTTAGAAATCAAGTTAGGCAAACAGGCAATACCTGTGACACAGCCTAAGTTTAGTCCTAATGCTAAGCATACACCTAAGAGGACTAAAAATAAGAAAGCACATAAGAAACACGACTATCACCATGCTTTTACTTATAGGTTCTCCAAGAAACCAAACAAGCATGTAAACAAAGTTGTGACCACATCTGGTTCTAAACTTACTTGCACTTATTGTGGCACGCATGGACACATATCCTAATATTGTTTGGTAAGAAAGCTTGTTGACAATCACACTTTAATCTGGAGACCTAAAGCTAATCAGAGTAGACCCTTCTGAAAATGGGTACCAAAGGATTCATTTACTTGTCTTGTAGGTGGACCCTCAACCATTTCATGCTAGAAGCAAATGGATCCTCGATAGTGGATGTTCGCGACACATGACTGGTGATGCATCTTTGTTCGCTACGCTATCGATGAAGAAAGAAGGATATGTCTCCTTCGAAAATATTTTGAGAGGTGATATAATTGGTAATGGTACTTTAGGTATTTCTTCCTATCCAGTAATAAAGGATGTTTGTCTAGTAACAGAATTGAAACATAACCTATTAAGCATAAGTCATTTGGCAGATAATAGTTATGGTATCAATTTTGTGAAAGATAAATGTACCATATATGATATGTCATCTGGTGATCCCATATATAAAGGGATTAGAGAAGACAATATTTATGTTTTCTTTTTGGAGAATACTAATAATACAGGTAGGTGCCTAGTAGCCAATCAAGATGAAAGCTGGCTATGGCACATGAGACTAGGACATGCAAACATGGATACTATCTCACGACTAAGTACAAAGAAGTTGGTAAGAGGACTCCCTGAGATCCATTCAAGAGAGATATGGTATGTGCTGACTGTGAAAAGAACAAAGCACATAGGTCAACTTTTAAATCCATCAATGCTGTAAGTACTTCTAGACCTTTGTAGTTAATTCACATAGATTTATTTGGTCCTAGTAGAGTCGCTAGTCTTGGCGGTAAGCTCTACGATTTTGTTCTTGTTGATAATTTTTCTCGTTTTACTTGGGTTTATTTCTTATCAAACAAAAGTGATGCAATTTTTGAATTTCAGATATTTTACAAAAAGGTACAAAACGAAAAAGGCTTCATGATTATTCGTATCCGAAGTGATCATGATGGCAAATTCAAAAATTCTGATTTCAAAAAGTTTTGTGATGATAGTGGATATTACCACGAATTTTTTTGTCCTAGAACTCTCCAACAGAATGGTGTTGTGGAGCGGAAGAATCGTACTCTAAGCGAAATGGCTAGAGTCATGCTGAATCAGTATAATCTTCCTAAATATTTTTGGGCAGAAGCTGTTAGTACAGCCTGTCATGTTTTGAATAGGGTGTTAATTCGACCAATCTCGAAGAAGACACCATATGAGCTTTGGTTTGGAAGGATTCCAAACATTTCTTACTTTAAAGTTTTTGGATGTCGCTGTTTTATCATGAACACCAAGGATAACTTGGGAAAGTTCGACTCCAAAGCAGATGACGCGATATTTCTCGGATATGCTGCTAAAAGTAAGGGATATAGAATTTTCAATAAAAGATCTATGATTGTTGAAGAAACAATTAATGTTACTTTTGGTGAGTTAAATAGTCACAGATCTAGCGACAATGATGATGAAGATACACATAGAAAAATTGAGAAGAGTACTGTGGAAGATCTGACCCAAAAGATTGATTCATTAAAATTCTTGCCAGATCATCCAGAGACACTCATCATAGGTGATATATCTAAAGGTGTAAGTACACGTTCATCTCTTAAGGATTCTGAAATAGCAGCAAATGTAGCATTTATTTCTCAAATAGAACCTAAGAATGTAGATTATGCTTTTACTGATGAGTTTTAGATTTCTGCCATGCAAGAGGAACTAAATCAATTTGAGAGAAACCAAGTTTGAGAACTCGTTCCTAAACCCATTGATCAATCTATAATTGGTACCAAATGGGTGTTCCGAAATAAACTCAGTGAAGATGGACAAGTTCTACGTAACAAAGCACGTCTAGTAGCACAAGGTTATAATCAAGAAGAAGGAATTGATTATGATGAGACCAATGCTCCTGTTGCTAGACTAGAAGCCATCCGCATGTTTTGTGCATTTGCATGTTATAATAATTTTAAATTATTTCAAATGGACGTGAAAAGTGCATTTTTAAATAGATTTTTAAAAGAGGAAGTTTTTGTGAAACAACCCCCTGGTTTTGAAGATTTTCAAAAACCTGATCACGTCTTCAAGCTTAAGAAAGCTCTTTATGGACTCAAACAAGCACCTCGTGCTTGGTATGAACGCCTAAGTGCCTTCTTACTTGATAATGGTTTTTCAAAAGGAAAGGTTGATACTACTTTGTTTATAAAATCCATGAATAATGATATCCTCCTTGTGCAAATTTATGTAGGTAACATAATATTCGGTTCTACTAACGAAAAACTCTGTCAAGATTTTGCTAAGTGTATGCAGAGTGAATTTGAGATGAGTATGATGGGAGAGCTAAACTTCTTTCTAGGACTTCAAATCAAACAACATTCAAAAGGAACATTCATCAACCAGGCTAAATACACGAAGGACATACTGAAAAAGTACGACTTCGAGAATGTAAAGCCAATCGGGACTCCTATGGCTACATCTACAAAGCTTGATGCTGATAAAAGTGACAAACCTGTCGATCAACGTAAGTATCGAGGTATGATTGGTAGTTTATTATATTTAACTGCTAGTCGTCCTGATATTATGTTTAGTGTTTGTATTTGTGCACGTTATCAGGCAAATCCTAAGGAATCACATCTTAGTGCCGTTAAGCGTATCTTTCGATACCTTAAAGGAACTTCTACAGTCGGCTTATGGTATCCTAAAACCAAATCCTTTGACCTGATAGGTTACTCGGATGCGGATTTTGCTGGATGCAAAGTGGACCGTAAAAGTACCAGCGGCACATGTCATTTTCTAGGAAAGGCCTTAGTCTCTTGGTTTAGCAAGAAACAAAATTCAGTAGCATTATCAACAAATGAGGCTGAGTATATCGCCGCAGGACGTTATTGTGCTCAAATTTTATGGATGAAGCAAACTTTAGAGGACTACAATCTGCACTACAATTTCTATTTATTGTGACAACACTAGCACTATTAATCTGACTAAGAACCATATCTGTCATTCACGCACAAAGCACATAGAGATAAGACATCATTTTCTTCGTGATCATCAACAACACGGGGATATCTGCTTAGAATTTATTGACACAGATTATCAACTAGCAGACATATTCACAAAACCATTGGCTGAAGACCGTTTTAACATAATGAGGCATGAGCTCGGTATATTTGAATTTTTAGATTCATAATGTAATATGGTAATTAAAATTAATTTTATGACTTGCAACTTTGAAATTTATTTAACAAAAATTATTTTTGGATACAAACCTAAAAAGGGTATATCTGTCACCACGACTACGGTCGAAGTGAAGCGGTACTTAAGAGTTCCTCGGTGAACCTCCGTTAGCTGGGACAACCCCTACAGTTAACCCATAAATAGAGTACGTTATTAAATACTAGAGTCAAAAGTCATAAAGTTACTTTTAACCAACCAGAACTGTACTTATTGTCTCGAGAATACAAGTGACCGAACTCGGGCCGAACTCTGACCGAGTTCGGACCGAATTCGGACCGAGTTCGGTCGGATCTGTATTAATTTCCAGAACCGAACAGCCGGCCCTAAACTCTATAAATTCAACTCTTTCAACCATCTTTTCCACACTCTAACCCGTGGAAACATCTCATTTCTCCCTAAAATTTCTTCCTCCTCCATCCTAGCAAGGAATCTAAGAGATCTGGTGGGCGTTTCAACATTCTCATCTTCCTCATTTCTCAAAAAGGTATTCCTTTTTCTCTTCTACCTTCTCCATGGCTCCTAAATGTCATAGAGGATCATCTTCCCAAGGTGCCTCCTCCTCTTTTGATTATACACCAGCTAGTATATTCAGTCCAGCACGACCAATAGATGCAGAAGACTATGATTCTACTTTGTTTCCGGACAAAGAATTTTCTAATCTTTGGTTCGATTCCTTTTCTGGTCGTAAGATTTGCTATGGAGCTTTTGTTAATTTTACCATATTTTCTGAATATGCTCCTACTTTTGACCACTTAGGCTACCGAGATTTCTTCGAGGTAGCAGAAAATATTTTTGACAATATTGTCCGAATGTTTTACTGCAACTTGCAAGTAAAACCTAACGGAAACTTCTATTCTTGCGTTGCTGGACAAGAATTAGATTTCAGTGCTACCGATATCAGTAAATTTTTCCATGTTCCTGATCTTGGTGAAGCATTGGTTGACATTACCCATGTCTAATTCCCTGCTGATGTTACCCTTGCCTCTTTCAGGGAACTTATTTGTCATCCAAACCCTGTTCCTCGTAGGGTTTATGCAAAGAATTTGAACCAACTTTTTATGAACTTTATCGCATGATTTTCTCTGTACTCCTTCCAAAGAAAGGATCCACAGATGAAGTGACCTTCTTGGAACTCTCTGCTTTATATCACATTCATTTTGGTATTCCATTTTCTATCCCAAAGACCATGATGTCCTGGATGCTGAACTGCAGAAATACAGGAAGGAATCTGGTATATCCTATGCACTTGGCGTCTATCTTTTGCCGTTTTGAGATTGATCTTCAAACTTGAGCATTCTCCTCCACTCCTATCGAGCATACCAGATCTTGCCGATTTCCTGCTCCACCTCTGTCTCCTGGAGCTCAGCCTGCTCCAGCTGCTGACGCTGAGGTTCCTGATGCTGCTCCTGCTCCAGCCCCTGTCCCGGGATTTGATCCGGCTTTCTATCAGCGCTTTGATAATTTTGTTGCTATATCTGCGCAACGTCATCAAGGTTATCTTGATTCGGAGTTCCGACGCATCTCTCAAGCTCAGGTGCTGAGGAACGGGATTGCTGACCTCCACTACAGCCTAGCCCATGATCCAGTCTATCCGATCACCATCCTGCCTCACCCAGGCTTTCCGGGTCCTCGGTTCACAGATGAGGCTTCCTTCCAGTACTTCGACCCCACTGCAGCCTACTTTCCTCCAGAGGCTCCTGGTGCTGACGATCCCACTATGTGACGTGGGTTCAGCTTTTGGATAGTGAATACTTGTTAGATGATGATCTTTATGCTTTGATGTAGTTTTTTTTATGTCTAAACTCATTAGTTAGACATTTTCTGATGATTGTACTCAGCATTTTTTAGTATGACATTTTCAGTGCTTTATTTCTAGCATTTTCTTTCCATAGTAGTTGTTTTATGCTGTGATCATGTCTCTTTTGCTTCACTTTGTCTTTTGTTTTCTATTGTTGGCTTCACACATTACGGGGGAGCCAAGTCATTTTACTATTTGACAAAAGGGGAGAAAAAGAGTACACATACCAAAAAGCACCAAAAAGCATACAAATCCAAAAACAAAATCAACCATCTCTTTTATTCAGGTACTTGTATTTTGTTCTATTTTATAAAGATATATTTTAGTATAGACTCAAGTTTGTCAATTATCAAAATGGGAGAGATTGTTGGCCCATTCCATGGTCACACCCGATTTCGATAATCAACATGCACTTAAGTCAATACACAAAATATACAAACTGCTGCTAATCATTTCAGGATATATGAAATCAATTTCAACGGACGTTGTACTGCATCAACGAAGCATCAACATCATCACATCTGAAGATGACTCATTTTATATTTTATTCTGTATTTTATATTTTATTGAGTCTAGGATTTATTTTGTAAAATCAGTTTTGGTAATACTGGCTTAGGGTTATCTCAGTCCACTTTCTAAAAAGCCTGCCCATTACCACTCATATATCATTTTACAAAATATTCTAAAATATCTTTGTAAACAATTTCTGATAAAATATTTCGAAAATCTCCTGACAGAACTCATAACCGAGTTCGGCCCGAGTTCGGACCGAACTCTGTCCGAGTTCGGTCAGTTTGTATTCAAACTTTTGTTGCCTCCAAATCTGCGAGCAACGTCTCTTTTGCGAAATATCTGCATCCGAACTCTGCCCGAACTCTGTCCGAGTTCGGTCCCAGAAAACACCTATAAATAGAGAAGAACTTTTTATTTCAAATCATTCATTCACTCTTTATCTTCTCTTCTCTACTATTCAAGTGTTTTCAAACGATCCAAGATTTTCAAATCATACCTATACACCTCTTAGCCAAAAGCCAGTAATATCAGAGTTGATTTAGAGTCTTTTGGTATTCCAAGAGTTGTAAAGAGGTCGTTCCAAGTTCAACAACTTTTCTTGTTGTGGAGCTGGTCGTGTGCTCGTCACCAAGCACGGTGTTGTGAAGTCGGTCGTGCACTTGTCACCAAGCACGGTGTTGTAAAAGACTGCAAGCTCTTAGTTAAAGCTTGTGCCATAGTGGATTAACATCGAGCAAGAGTACTCGAGACTGGATTAGTCCTCTCAGAGGGATACCAGTATACATCGCTATGTCGCTGAGTTTGAATTCTCTATCTCTTGCTGCATTATATTTACTGTCTCTTATTTCACTGCCATAGTTTAAAGTTTTAATTGGTGATTATTTTTCGCTGCGCACATACACTCTATTCACCCCCCCTCTAGAGGTGCTCAACGGTCCTACACATGTGACAGGTAAAGAAGGGGCTTGAGTATTTGTGGCTATATGTAGATATTATATATATATATATATATATATATATATATATATATATATATATATATATATATATATATATATATATATATTTATTTATTTTTATATATATATATATATATACATGCTGCCAAATGCTATACCAATGTAGGTAGGTGAGCTAGAGTAATTGTAACTGCTATACCATATCTGCTATAGGTATCCTATATAAGTGCCTGTACAGTAGACTAGTATATGTATATGTATCTTACATATTTTATATAAATAAGTTTGTGAGATTTTGATGTTAGGTTCTAGACATGAGAATTGTACAGACGAAAGTTTTGTACAGAGGGGTGTATGAGTTTATCCAAATTGATGCTTCGTATCAGTTCTTAACTGATATTGCATTAGTTTACAAACTGACATTTGGGAATCAGTTCACCATGGAGTGGTTAGGGGGTTTTGGTTCATTGACTCAGAAAATGGTGTAGAGGGGACTCGATCACAGACCTGTGAGTTGGGTATCAATCAAGATATTGATATGAGAAGGTCGGGTATCAAGTCATGTGAGAGGGGGGGGGGGAGTTTTAGAAGCTATGTCGGATAGGAGAATGATAGAGGAAGTAACATGTGTGAATGACATAACCATAGATGTAAAAGTATAGCAAATGTACGCCTAGTATCCAGTTGGGTTTTTGCCATCATCTGTATATAAGTCAGGTATTGAGAAACCAAACCATTCCTCTCTTACCCGGGGGAAACAGCTGTGCACCCAGAGTACAGAAGAGGTTGAGATTCGTATAGGGAATGAGAGTAACAAGGGTACATTGAGTATTGGAGAAGGTGGATTGATGTCAGATTTTCAATACTAGGAAATTTGTGTCCAGAATACACTAAGACAATGATACTAGAAACATGTATCAAACCATGTGAAATACATATGAGAATCAGTGAGGTTTGGGCCAGTATTCTCCTAGTAACTACAGGCTAGTGGCAGCTGTTGGCTCAAGTATAGATAACCAAACTTTAAGGACTAGGCTAAGTCATATGCATATGCAATGACTTGAGTATCAGTTACCTGTGAACGAGCCAGATGAGCCCCAAACCCATTTGCAGGTATGGCAACACCAGACAGGTATTGGAAAGGGTGTGGGAGTGTGAGGTAAGAGCAGTCCAAGGTTAGAAATGCATAGTATCAAAGAACTTAGGGACTAGTCTGCACGAGGTTCTGTTAAAACTGTTGTCCTGTAAATTTCCTTATATTCATTGACACTGATCTGTGGATTCTTTCTAGTGTCAAATTGACACTACTAAATGATGAAGACCTGGACCTATAGCCTCCCAAAGTTGAACCTTAAAGTCTAGCACCTTAGACCAATTTGACATGGCACTTTGCTAGTGCCACTGCTGTTGCTTCTTAGCCTACACCCATATTTTTTGAGACTATAAGATTGAAGATAGTAATAGTATAATTGGGTATAATAATGGGCCATGACATGGTTTGACTGCTAAGAGTGATACTTGTGCTTTTGTTTGTTCTGCTCAACAACAGGTCTTGGTATCTATGGATGTAAAAAACTGACCCTGTAGGTACATTGCTAGTATAGGATACCCTAGAGCAGGACAAGAGAAGAATCACCGGGGTATCAAATAGGAAAAATTGTGTCAAGGGAGGGCAGTATAGCCTAATTAACTATCCAGACATGTATAAGGATAAAAGTTTAATCTATCAAAGGGGTAAGAGTTATACCAATCCAATTAGGAATTCCATAAGAGCCTTTGCAAATTAACACTAAATAAGTGAGTTTAGATTCGTGTTGGTTATAATTATTGACAGTATTTATTATTAAAATAGGTTACTTGGATCGAGATACGGATTGCGACTCATACTCGCTGCTCAGGACCACAGACAAGTGCATATACTGATTGTTACCGTTTCAGATAGTTTCCTTTACCAGTTATTCATATGTCTTGCTGCTTGTTGACACGATCGTCACACAAAGATTAGTACCTTGGATTTTATTATACATCTTGATTATCTCTTATGTTTATCCCACTTACGATTGATTCCATGAGTACTAGCTGGACGGGGGAAATATCTTAGTAGGTGTGTGAATAACCCAATCTATCCCATGAGTCTATTCTTGAATAATAGCAGCTGCACACGACACGTGCAGGGTGCCGGATTTACCCCTTACCCGTTCACACAACGAAACTGATATTTCATTGCACGTAGATAGTTAATCTTCCCCTTTATTTCATCATGTTCTTCACCACTTGCCATGACACCATGATTTACATATTGCTTCTAGTAGCTGTTTTCTCATTGATAGAGTTTCATGTCTTCTACTTTTACCATGATACTAGTTATTTTTTAGTTTCATTCTCATATGTTATATACATGTTTAGCGATTCTATTGTGTCTCGGATTGCTATCATATATGTACTTTTTCCATTCCTGACTGGAAAACCAAAATTTTAGATGATGAGTTAGAGGAGTTCTGTACTACTTATTATGAGAAGACTGGAGACCCTGATTTGAGCATGCATGAAGACTTGTATATGGGGCTACCCTCCGCAGGAGACTTTTAGCTAGACATTATGCCATAGAGCATGAGTTGCTTACAGAAACTCTTTTCTTATTGTATTTTATTTTATTTGTGGATTATGAGAGTGGAGTAGTGGACATCCTTTTGGTACATTTTTGTTCTCTTGAGATTATTTATTTATTTTATTTTGGTCTCTACCTTGGAGACTATTCATATCAGTCATTATCTTCATTCTCACTACAATTATTGTGTACATCTTGCTGTTGTGGACTAGTTGTGGATTTTGGTTGTGTTTTAGAAATCAATAAACTGCATGGTTATATTTGTTAAAATGCTGAGATGACTAGACAGCATTCTACCGTCGATACTGCGGCGTATGCTGGACGTACCCACGACTCGTGCCCAAACAGTGGGTGCGGGTCGTGACACATTTTTATGGTGGCCCATGCAGGTCCGGTTCTCGTAAAAACAGCAAAACTCGTGGTAGTACTCAACTTAGATGTACTACTGCGGCCTGCGAGTAAGAGTAGACTTTAAGGACCATCTCCACATGTTTAAAAATCATTATTGAATTCTATATTTGATCTCAATTATTCCTTTGATCTGCATCCTATTTGAATCTTCATACCAACTAACGGTTCTACTTTTGTGGCAGTCAGATGGATTCTCAAGCCAGGAACATCGCTCATGTGAACACCCCAGCAACTTTGGCGGGTCTTCCACGAATGGAACCCCACCGACCCACGAAGGCCGCTTCACCTACGTAGGCGAGACGCCCCAGCAGCAGACTTCAAGATTTTGCCGTGATGACATTCCACCACCTTCCCAGTTCCCTCCGTCGACTCCGCCACCAGCATATTTCCCTCTACTAGTACCCTTCCAGCAGCATGTACCCTTCTAGCAGCCAGCACCCTTCCAGCATCCAGTCCCAGTCTTGCCTCCAGCACTTGTGCTGGACAATGCCATGCTCCTTGGGATTTTCTAGCAGCTCATCACTTCCCAGACACGACAGGCTGACATCTTCCGTGATACCCTGAGGGAGGCTCTTCAGACTAAGGAGGCTCCCCCACTGCGCCCCGGAACTTCCAAGAATTTCATGGACCTTAGGCCCAGGAAATTCAAAGGAATGGAAGGAATTCTCTATGCGGACGACTGGTTGGAGAATATGGATTGCAATCTACGGATGGCCCGAATTCCTGAAGACAAGAAGGTCGAGACAGCCAGCATGCAGCTCTATGACATCGCTTGCACGTGGTACAGAGACGAGCCCCGATTCACCGTGCCAGATGTGACCTGGAAAGAATTCAAGGAACTGTTAAAGACAAAGTTCTACCCCAACGCAGCCAGAGAAGAGCTAGAAAACGAGTTCGAGAGCCTCGAACAGGGCAACCTCTCCATCGACGAGTACTCCGCCGAGTTCTTCCGCCTCAGTCGCTTCGCAGACGCCTTGACCCCTGCAGCCAAGGCCAAGAAGTTCAGCAAGGGGCTATCACATAAGATTTGCATAGCCATCGCCACCAGCCAAGCCATCACATACAAAAGGATCTTGAAGGTTGTGCATGACGTAGAAAAAGAGAAGAAGCACAAGCAGAAGAGAGATAGAGACGCATACGAAGGGGGCAACGTCCAGTCAGGATCGGCGAAGCGGTCTAATGCTCCAGGGAAGGCCGTAACACAGCTACATCAATCACAGCCCTGCATCCAGCAGCAGCAGTACCAGCCTCCAGATAGAGCCCCTACTTTTTAGTAGAACCAGCAGAGGCAGCCACCGAGACCTTACAACTATTGCAAGAAGTCGAGATATTCATGGGAGGTATGCAGAAAATGACTTGGAGTATGCTTATTCTGCGGATCTAGCGAGCATCAGATGAGAGAGTGTCCGGTGGCACGAATTCATGCAGCACAGGGGACAGCTCCTGTCCCGGGAGCACCGACGAGGCCCACGATACCCCAGCAACTGAGAGGACCCCTGCCCACATAGCAGCAGCGCTTCGTCCAGCACCAGCAGCAGGGCAAAGCATATGCCATGGCGGTTGAGGAGCATCTCCTGATATGATAGCAGGTTCTGTTCTCTTTGAGTCTTTTTCAGCTATTGCTTTATTCGATTCTGGGGCCAGTCACAGCTTCATATCTGCAGCTTTTATCTTTAGACATAATATTGTATATGAGCCTTTAGACTGCACTTATAAAATCTCAACTGGCGGAGGGGGGCTTAATGTAAATTGGGCTAATTCAAACACAGTTACAGCCGAATACTTATTCGAATTTAAAAACTCAGGATCCAAGATCTATGATCAAATCCTGGAGACTAAATCGAAATCAGGCCTTGATCCTATCTAAACCTTGGAGTATATATTAAGGATCGACCAACCCCTTTCCCCGAACCCTAATTTTCCTGCCACGAGTCTTCCCCTACTCTGCGTCGAGGGAATACTTGAAGAGTTGAAGCAATCCAACCTTCGACAGGTAACTTTCACCCACCATGGTTTTAATTCATTAGAACTAGTCTATCCTTAGACTTGCAAATGCATGTTATTAACCAATATAGGATGAGATTGGTAGGTGTTCGACTTAATGTCAAATAAGAGACTTATGGGATATACTCGTGTGTCGAACACAGGGTGTCAATGATACGATTTCAGGTATCATAGGAAATAAAAGGGGTATCAACAGGGGCAGCCTGGCATCAAGGTGTATATTTGGTATCAAATTTTGGTACTCGATATCATCCTTGATCCTTAGTAGCATACATGATACTTGATATCATGTTCAACATCTGGTATCATACTGATACCTTAATATCAAGTGTAACATCATTGTACCTGATTGATAGCTAGTGTCAATCCGACCTTAGTCTCAGAGCTAGGTCTGGGCTTCCAATTCCTGATGGCTACAGGCTAGGGACAACAGGGTTTTGTTGAGGATAGCAACTACTAGACTTGTCTCTCCTAGGTAGATAGGATATCCTAAGAACAGGTGGTCAGGGTACACGCATATATTAAGTTACAATGGTATTAAGTTGTGTATATCACATACCGGTGGCATATTGGGTGTCACTACCAAAGGGTAGCAGTATAGAGTAAAGCCCAGGGAACACATAGGAAATAGAGGTATGGAGACTGTTGTGACATATTGTACTAATGTAGGCAGGGTGTTTCAGAGCAGGACCCAGATTGGACAGCAAAGAGTAAGGTTCCAAGATGTAGCACCCAGTTTCTAAAATGAGGGTAATTTTAAAATTTTGTAATTATAATCATTTAATAATAATATTTAAACCATGTTATATTTTTTGGTGATTTTTAATTAGTTTAAAACTATTTAAAACCATGACTTATGATTTTGATGATTGACAAGTGTAACCCTAGAGTTTGGATAAGCCTAGAGACTAACAATGACCAAGGGAGCCTAGTCATGTGATTAGAATGACTAATTACAACTTTTTTGCCTAAGGATATTTTGGTCATTTTGATAATTTTGTGAAATCGTAATTTTGATTAATTAAATATTGTGCTAATCTTTTAGTTAAGCCTTAACCTAGAAGTTTAACCTAACCTAGATTAGTCTTGAGGTTAGAACATTCCTACTAAGTGCCAAGGTTAGTAATATCTAGATATTATTCTAGTAGGATATTTTCCTTAGGATATTTGTGAAAAAAAAACTTTGAACCAATAGGAAGGCTTGAAATTGGGTGGAATGACCTTAGCCACTCATCTATACCTAAACAAACCCTAATTCCCATAGATGACCAGCCATCAAGTGCCCCCTTCTTATAAAGCATCCTTAAGAAGGCCTTTGCCTCTTTTTACAATTTCTTAAAACCCTACTTTGTTTTTCCCTAATATTCTCCCATAATTTCCAAATTGAGCCCAAATTGAGTCAAATCAATTGCATCATCATCCCCAACACTAGAGGAGACTTGTGGAGGCTTGCTAGTAAGGTTGGAGGGCGTTTGAACCGTAGAAAATCAAGGAAGACGTCGAGTCGAGGCTCTTTACATTGGGTTTGAACACTCAATAGGTAAAACCCTTCAAACACCTTTAAATTCCCAATTTCTTCCAAAACAATCGTTTTCATATCTTTCCAATCTTTTAAACCAAATTTTAATATCATTGCTTCCACTTAAATTTGAAATTTAATAAACATATACATCGCAACTTGTACGACTCAATTTAATAGTTCATACTGCCACCTCCCTTTTTTTCCATTATCAAACCACTCTATTTACTTTCAAAGATGTATAATCATAATCCAATAATTCATGAATCATATCAATTCCTGAAATCGATTTATATAGATTCTAACTAATTTCCTCCAGTATCAAAATATAATTTTATAATCCTCTGGTGATTACTACTTAGAATCTTCAAGAGAAATTTCCTTGGTAATATCCCAACTTACAAACTACTAATCATTAAATCATCCTTTTAGAAAAGCTCTTATAACTTAATCAAAGTCTCCGTGTATTCCAATTCCTTAATGTAATCCTTCTAGCCATGTATTTGACCAATGAGTATATAGCAGTGTAGCCATCTTCCTAACCATTATTAAGCACAAGAAAGTAAGGGTATTGGTGAAAAGAGTTCATACAAGATGCAAGAATCAAGGGAGGAAGTTGGATTAAAATAAGGTAAAAGGAATTTAAATTGAAGCTCAAAATAAGATTCTCAAGGGTCGTCCCAGGAATCTCTCAAGAAATTCTAATTGTGATTGGGTATCCTCTCATTCTAACACCTTACATCCTATACTCTATAGCAGGCTCGTAGTAATACAATTAAATTGTCGTACGACCACGACATCGTACTAATGCAAATCTGGTCCTACATGGACCGAAGAGATGAAATCGTGTCTCCTTAACTATCTTGAAGACAGATCGAACAAGGAATCAATTACTGAAAAAGAAGCGAAATCATCAAAGGAGGACAGTTGTTTTCAAAAGGAAACAATTAACAGCAAGAATTTGATAAAAGTTTTCCTAATATGATTGAGTACCTTAACTTATATCTTATATCCTACTCCAGGCTGTAATGATACTCTAGTTCGAGTACCACTACGAATCACACTAGTTGTGATTATGACCTGTATAGGCTACAATTAAAACGTGTCATGACCCGCACCCAGTGAAAGGGCACGAGAAGTAACGAACGCCCAGCCTACGCTGCAGTGTCGGCGGTAGAACGCTGTCCTGAGTCACAGTATCTAACACAGTCTAAAATAAACTCCGAATGGAGAGTAATAATAGTAACTCAATCACAATACTAAGATGGAATAGAATAATGAATCTCAAGAGAGTCACAGATAAATAGTCTAGGTATAAACCACCAGAATAACTAAACTCAAGTACAACTCATAAGGTCTCAAATAGAAATACAATAAAGTACTAAATCTCAGCTAGACTATAGGCAAGTCCTCAGCGACTGTGGGATCCTCCTGAGGGTCCACGTCGTCAATGTCATCTAAGCCAATGCCATAATAAGTAGGGCAGTACTCCTCATCATTACCTGTAATTTTTTTTAATATGCCCAGTCAGGACGAAATGAGCACATATCTCTCACAATAGTTCATAGCAGGAATGGACATATAAAGAAGCTATAGAAAACTATACATGAATCGCTGTAAAGGAAATTAACAAGAGAGAGAGAGAGACTATAAAATGAGATACAATATGACAATAGAGAAATATAACCTTCTACGTGAATCAGAGCATGAATTGGTTATGTAAACGGTCTGGATTGCACATAGATACAGCTATGGAGTGCATATGGATACCTACTGAGGATAATGATCACATAACCAACTACACTCTCCCTGCCCCCAATCAATACACAAGGATTAATGCATGTTATGTTATTGCACATGGAAATCAACTACTGTATACATGGAGCTCATATGGTCATGAGTGTACACGAATAACATATGAGTGCACATGGATAAATATGAATACATGGAGTACATGATGGCCATGATAAAGTACATAAACATGACATACCCGATGTATCCGAGAGGATAACATCACATGAAAAAATCCAGAAGGTACTAATCCGTATGAACATCGTGTCAGCATCAAGTATACTAGTCTATAACAAGAGAACATATCCAAAAAAGTATGAAAAGATCAGAGAATGTACTCGCCTGGCAAATCGAACTGCTGATGATGAGGTGTAACTAAACTGGGGCAATGTAAACCTATTTAAAATACACACATGTCACAACCAAGTCCACAATATCAGAAATAGCTACAATGCAAGACTACATGCTTCTAGGTCCATTTTGGTCAAAGTCAAACCTCGGTCAATTCTGGTCAAACTTGGTCAACGCTGGTCAAACCTGGTCAAACCTGGGTCAACAGGTCCGTCTACTAATTTCTAGGTCATACACAAAATTTCAGGTCATTCGGAGTTCGTTTGAGTTGAATTGGATCAAGTTTGACCCAAAGTTGACTTTTGTCAATTTGATCAACTTGTCGGCCAATTCGACTAAACTAAGCTCGAGATGACAAACCAAATCAGTCCTAGGGCTTCTATAGTCATATACACAACTACAATCTAATATAAGAGAATTAACAAGCAATTATATATATATATATATATATATATATATATATATATATATATATATATATATATATATATACACATGTGTATATACAAACAAACAAAGCTCAAATCTAACAAAAGTGGTGTGTGTGTGTGTGTGTACTGGTGCTTACTGAAATGAGGTAAATTTTAAGATTAAAACAACAAACACAATCGTGATATATCCCAAATTAATATACTATTATATACATATATATACAATCAAGAAACTATATATATATATATATATATATATATATATATATATATATATATATATATATATATATACATATATTTATATATATATATATATATATTTATATATATATATATATATATATATATATATATATATATATATATATATATATATATATATATATATATACAATGCTCAAAAGGAAAGTAATACCAATGGTTTTTGAAATAGGTTTAGTGAATCCAAATCTGAAATTAAAACCATCTCGACCCATTCTCAACATGTATGTATTAGCAATGGGTTTCAACGGAGTTTATATATATATATATATATATATATATATATATATATATATATATATATATATATATATATATATATATATATATATATATATATATATAAAAGCATATATATTCATAATTGGTGGAAAATTATGAAACAAAACCAAAAGCTGGTTCCCACAAATCCGAAACCTCATATATGTCCTGAAAACCCAGATTTTGTAAACTAAGAAGTTGGAAATCAAAATATCGTATTTAACTCAAAAATTAAAATATCATATAAATCTCAATTTTATCCAATTCAATGAAAACCCGATTATGCTTGAAAAAAGCAAACAATTAGGTGATGATCTCGCGGATCACTTCCCATAAGTTCTAATTATCATATATGAGCTAACAATTCAGAAAATACGGACTAAAGAGTCAAGGATCGAAAAATCACATTTATATTCAAAACTTTGAACCCGAAAACCCAAATTTTGACAAAACGGCTCAAAACGCAAAATACACCAAATCAACCCGCAAAACTCGGCATACACGCTGGTCTCAACCTAGTGATACGCTCGGGTACTCTCGGGCTTGAAATCGTGTCCGTGTCGTGTCCACAGAACGCGTATCAGAATTTTCCGATACCGCGTGGTACGTGTACGTTCTCGCTTGTTTGAGCACCGCACACGCAACAAAATACCACGTGCTCGTGCACGTAGCTGGGGGGGTCCTGGGGTAGGTCCAGGACACAACGACATGGCAATATGCTGCCCGAAACAGCGCACGCAGACCCACGCACCCGCGCGTGGTGTCGGCCTCGCTGCTCCCTCGTCGGGCCACGCCACGACTTGGGGTTCGTCCTACAGGTCGTCTAGGTCTAGGTCAACATGTACTGGATCCTGGAATGGGTCTTTGCTGCGTCGTGTGCGCGCACGAAGTTTATTCTCGCGACAAAAATTAGCCCGAGTGCATAATGTTGCTGACCAGTGCACGCGCGATTTCTCCGCGCTCGCTCGGCAAAACGTCGTGAAATTTTACGGACATGTGGGAAGAGGTTGCCCCTACGTGCTCAAAAAATTTCATGCAAGAAGGAGCTCTGTGCGTGGATTTATGACGCACAAACTGCAGGACGTCCATGGGACCGTGCACGGGATCTCGTGCACGCGTGTCCGTGTCCGAAACATCGCTGAAAAGTCATCGATTTCCAATCTGTCTTCATGAAAGTTTATTGAAATGATATTATCTAAACATCTATGAAGACAGAAACGAAAAATAACAACTTTCTATCCTAAGCGGCATTTCGTCGAACCCGTGTCGTAAGGGACCGACACGGGCTCGATACCTCCATCAAACGGAGTCGAAATCCCACCAAATTTCGTGGACAAGGCTAGGGCACCTATATGGATGCAAAAATGAAGAAAAACTAGATTTGTAATAGTAGATTAGGGTTTTACCTATTGAGTGTCAAAACTCAATGATCGGGGCTCCTCGGTTGTCATGTCGGCCGATTTTCCTCCAGCAAAACCTTCCATCTCCACTCCAAAAATGGTCCAGCAGATCTTTCTCTCCTTGACGAGTGCAACAAAGTTTGTTTGGGAAGAAACGGACTCCGGATGAAGGAAAAAAGTGTTTTGGAGAGTTGGATCTCTTAGGATTTCTTTGTGGAGGCTACAAACTACAAATGAATGCAACAAAGGGAGGGGGTACTGCTGTTGGGGGGCCAAGGGGGTTCTCTAGGGTTGGGGTTTCACTTGGGCCAACTCTTTCTCAAGTAGAAATGGGCCAAAGTCGAAAAGCTCAAAGGCCTACATGCAAAAAGGCTAATTAAATAATTAAAAGCCTTAAAAATAATCTAATGCACAAAATAAATTCTAAAATAAAAATAATAAATTCTAATGCATGGTTAGGCCCCTATACAACGTCCACTAAGGTTAAACCGGTTGCTAGCACAATACAAGTCAACTTATTTCGAAAATCACATAAAGGCCAAAATGACTAAAAATCAATTAATCACTCTAAAAATTTACTAATAAAATCTAATTTAATTCTAATGATAATAAATCAATTTCTAATGTAGCATTAAGGTTCTAGGTCGTGGTTGGATAAGGTCAAACTACCAAGTCACCAGTCTACAATCAATCAAATCACACTGCAATCAATCTAATTAATAAATAGATAAAAATTCAAATAAAAATCATAAAAATTCAAATAAATAACAATTACTAAAATACCCTTAAAATTGAAAAGTGAGTGTGACAAATCTACCCTCCTTAAAATAATTTTGTCCTCGAAATTAAAATGATCCTACTCCTTCTAGGTCAGATCCCCAACAATCATGGTCTGAAAAAAACTTATCTAAATCATGCAGTTGGAAAGATATCATACATAATTATGGCAGGTAATTAGTCTGGGGTCTCATCTAGCCACTAAAGTCATACTAGATCAAAAGTAGTCATAAGGTATCAAACATATAAATAATATGGTAGGATACAGTAATCATCAAGATAGGATAAGGTATGGATCAAGAACTCACCTCTACTAGGTCTGGTAGCTGGAACTCTCTCCTAGAGGTAGAATTCGACTAGGGGCAAGTGTAGTAGGACAGTTTCGTATCTTGTGTGCAGCTGACCCACAAAATAGGCATAATCCTAGTCTCTTCCTACAATCCTTCTATACGTGCCCAAGCTTCTTACAGAAGGCACAGGTAGGCACTCGCTCAACTGGCCTCTGCTGGACAGGAATCTGAACTGGGTAGGCTGGTCTAGGTTGAAAGCCTGGGTACTCCTGAGGCTCTAGGTATAAACTGCTCCTCGCTCTCTTAGGACTAGGCTCCTCCCTCGAATGAATGTAATCCCACAACAGTTGAAAACTGAGACTCTGCTCTCTCATAAGCTCAGCCTGAAGTCTCTGTACCTCCTGTACATCCTGAAGGAGTCTGTAAATATGAGCCCCATTGGAAATGGCATGGGGTACCACTCTAGGAGGCAAAGGAAGGCCCTCAGTCTCCGGCTGAACTGCAGTCCTCTCCTGAAGGATAGGAGATGGAGGAAAATTCTCCGGTGAGGCTGCTAACACCTCCTGAGCAATAGAAGGGAGAAGTACAATCTCGATCTCTTTCGGAATTGCAGCTGTGCATTGGGGACAAACTCTGGTCATGGGTGCCATTCTGGAAAGATAAGAAAAGATAATAAATCATCAGGTTGTAAGGCTGTCAGCCCCTAACTTTCAAAATTATTTAAATTAGAATTAATTAGTTGCTAATGACCTGTTTAGCATTAAAATATTTTAATATAATTTTAGGAATTTTTTACAATTTTTAAATGATTTTTAAATGAGTTTTAAATACTAAAATACTATTTTGTAATTAATTAAAATGTTTTAATATTATTTTGTAATATTTAGAATTATTTTTATATCAATCTGCAAATTATTGAATTGTTATAATAGCAGTTTGCAATTAATAATTTGTTTTAAATTGCGGGGTGCAAATTTTATTTGCAACTATTGGGCGCAGGGCTATTTTGTAATTTCCCAAACTCTAGGGGGTTTTCTGCTAAACTAACCCTAACCCTAACCGACCACTGCCTTTGCGTTGTCGTCGTCTCCGACAATCCTCACCAAAACCCTAACCCTAATCCTAATTTCTATCCCTAATTCGACCGACCTACGTCTCTATAAAGCTACCCCGACCCCCAAAACCCAAACCCTATTTTACTTCGACCCCCACGACCACCGTTCTTCCCCACTTCCCTGTCGCCGTAACCCTAGCTCCGACGAACCCCGTCCAGCCTCCACAGTAGTCGCCGTCGACATCTATAGCACTTTTATCGCAGCTTACTTTTCTAGAGACAAGTACTTTCTATAAACTTTACATACTGTTACAACAATGAACTACAAATCCAACCATGCTAAATGCTGATCCTTGGGGTAGCAAATTAAATCTTTACATATTGTACTTTCAGTTACTACCGTGCTTAGAACAGTCTTTATATATCTCTCACATGATTAAAATATGGGTTATGGGGAAACTGACAGTTGAGTACGTGATCATGCCCCCCTATAGTAGCGAGCGAGGTCGCATTTTATATGTATACCTGGCCGCAGGCCATTATCCAGCATTTTTGTATAGATGTACACCTATGTTTGTAGACTTGTACGTATGTACATTTTATTTACATGTACCACAGTACATTGTACACCTATTGATGATCACGTGCCTGTTGCAGTTTTAAATATTACATATACATCTGTCTCTATGACATATGTGTCATTGCCATGATAGATTATGTGATGTCATGCTTCCAGTTATTCCTCTTATGTTCATTTTCATGTTTCATATGCTAGTTTGTTAGAATCAGTACTTGCTCCCGTCCTGACAGGATAATGTTGTAGGTATCCTTACTGAGGAGGAGTTGCTCTGCAACTCATATTATGGAGATACTGCCGAGGACCAGGCTTTGCCTTACGAGGTTGTACCTGCGGGAAAACTCGTCTAGTTTGCGCAGTTGCTTGGGATATTTAGTGTAGTCATGTATTAGACTACGTATTTTGTAACTGGACATGTATCCAGTTTTATATTTCAGACATGTACTTGGACTTATTACTATATGAGACGACTTTTGTGTTTGGAGCATTTATGACTCTTTATTACTATTAGAACTGTTAGCACATTTAGTCTTATCTTGTTATCTCTAGAACAGCTTACTGCGCTTTATCTCAAGCGCAGGCTGGACATGACTCAGCCCGGCCCAACAATTTGGGTAGCGGGTTGTGACATGTTTTTAGTGGTGGCCCATGCAGGTCTCCGACTAAATTGTTTGGTTACGTTATTGTACCAAGCATGCCTGCAATAAGGAACTTAAGGTAATTAGACAACATTAGGAATGACGCATAGAACACCTAGAGGAATACTAGGGTTGCAACATAGGAAATACATCACATGCTTGCTATTATAATTAGATTTTCTTGTCTATGATTGCTTACTTTAAACAAGTCCTTATAAGTCCTTTTTATTGTAATTAGATGGTGCTTACTCGTTCATCCCAGTACTTCACACCTGAGAATGGCGCACTCCATATCCAGTCAGCTGACCAGTTAACTGATACACCCCCACCTCCACCTACCATACTCTCCCACTCCACAAATCCACCAACCCAGATGCCTCCACCACCTTCCACATCACAGTCCCAGCAGGACCCGATACTTCTACCTCCCCCTATCACTATACCTACCCAGGCTTCCGTCACACTCGACGGGAACCAACTGCTCACTCTGATCCAGGGGTTCCTAACAACCCATCAGGAGCATACCACCCTACTCCGCCAGAGCATGGAGCATTCTGAGGAACGTACCGTGGTCCCACCACCTGTAGAGCCACCTGTAGAGCCACGACAGAGAGCGGGGACGATCAAGGACTTCATGGGTCTGAACCCAAGGGAGTTCTCAGGGACTGAGGGCATTGTAGTAGCAGATGACTGACTAGACTCGGTAGAGAGGAAGCTCCTTGGAGTTAGGATGCTGAGTGACCTCCAGGTCAAGGTAGCGGGATTTCTGCTGATAGACTTGGCAGGAGTTTGGTTCCGGAATGAGCCGTTATTTACGAGAGGGAGGGCCACTTAGGATCAGTTCAAGACCCAGTTCAAGAAGAAATTCTTCTCGACCACCGCTAGAGTAGCCATGGGGCTACGATTCTAGAACATCCAACAGGGGAACCGTTCTGTTGATGAGTATGCGGCAGAGTTTAGTCGCCTGAGTCGTTTCGCTCCTAGTCTGGTTGCAGACCCAGAGGAGATAACCCATAGGTTTTGCCATGGTCTAGTTCCAGACATTGGCATTCTTATAGTGGCGAACAGTATGACTGACTACTATCAGAGCCTAGAGTTGGCCCGGAGCATTGAGGAGCGTCTTCTGTCTTGCAAGAGGACGGCTTCTGTATACCCCGAGGGACCGTCCAAGCGTCAGGCTTTCCATCAGAAAGCACCGACGCCGCACCAGCAGACATACCGTCCCCCTACATTACATCACCCGACCCCGTCAGTTAGAGCCCGGGGACCCCGGCAGCAGCAGAGGGGAGCTATATGTTCTTTCTGCGGAAGACCAGGGCATGATTACTCTATCTGCAGAAAGAGGTTGAAGCAGTGCTTGGTTTGTGGGTATGCCACCCATCAGATTCGGGACTGCCCAGCAGCCAAAGGACCTAGAGGACCACTCCCGACTCAACAGCAGAGGTTTGGACAACATCTACAGCAGCAGAAGGGACCCCAGGAGAAGGCTTATAGTCTAGCCCTTGAGCCGGAGTCGGAGCAGGTTTCGGAGCCAGATTACTTAGCTGACGTCATCACAGGTCATGTTTATTTGCATACTTTTCTAGCTCTATGTTTGTTTGATTCTGGTGCATCTCATAGCTTCCTATCATTAGAGTTTATGCATAAACACCATGTAGTAGCTACACCTACTGCGAAGATTAGTAGAGTGATAACGGGAGGCAGACCAGTGCCTATTAGAGCTATCTATAGATGCTCTATTACTATAGCCGGGAGAGAGTTCAGGGGACGATTCTTTGTGATGCCACTCCCCGGTTATGATATCATATTGGGGATGGACTGGCTTAGCTATGGCCATGCAGCTATAGACTGTCATGAGGGTAGTATTCTGTTCAGTCCCCCAGACACAGCACCATTCAGTGTCAGGAGGACAGGGCCAAAGATCAGCCTAGAGCCGAACTGTTGTGCGACAGTTGGGGACGTAGCACCGCCACACCCTATCATTAGAGAGTTTATGGAGGTATTCCTAGAGGATCTTCCAGGACTTCTGCCTGACAGAGATGTGGAGTTCACTGTAGATTTAGTACCGGGTTCATCACCAGTATCCCGGACTTGCTATAGAGTGAACCCCAAGGAGGCCGTAGAGATGAAAGAGCAGATTGATGACCTGTTGAAAAAGGGTTTTATTCGATCTAGTGCTTCTCCATAGGGAGCGCCAGTGCTCTTTGTGCCTAAGAAGGATGGTACAGTTTGGTTGTGTATTGACTATCTGGCCTTGAATGCCATCACCATCAAGAACAAATATCCTCTGCCCAGGATAGATAATTTGTTCGACCAGTTGAGTGGGGCGAAAGTATTTTCTAGGATAGACTTGAGATTCGTGTACCACCAGGTGAAGGTCAGGGCAGCAGACATCCAGAAGACGACGTTCAACACGAAGTACGGGCAGTATGAGTTTCTGGTGATACCATTTGGTCTCACAAATGCGCCAGCTGTCTTTATGAATTTGATGAATAAGACATTTTACCAGTATCTAGATAAGTTTGTCGTAGTGTTCATCGACAACATCCTGATATACTCTAAGACGCAGGAGGAGCATGCAGAGCACTTGCAGATAGTTTTGGGGATTCTGAGGCAGGAGAGATTGTTTGCCAAATTGTCGAAGTGCGAGTTCTTTTTAGACCGAGTGGAGTTTCTCGGCCATGTAGTTACTGGAGAGGGAATCTCGGTGGATCCCAGAAAGATTGCTGTAGTTGAGACATGGAAGGCTCCGACGTCAGTTTCAGAGATCAGGAGCTTTCTGGGTTTAGCAGGCTATTATAAAAAGTTCGTCCAGGACTTTGCTAGGATAGCTGAACCCATGACGAAGCTGACGCGGAAGGACGCAGAGTACATTTGGTCAGAGGACTGCCAGGCAGCATTTGAGGAGCTGAAGAGGAGGCTGACGACCGCTCCAGTTCTGACTTTACCTTCCGGTTCTGGAGGTTTCACCATATACAGCGATGCTTCAGGAAAGGGGCTAGGATGTGTCCTACAGCAGCATGGAAAAGTGATTGCTTATGCATCTCGGCAATTACGGACTCATGAGCGGAATTATCCTACCCATGACCTAGAGTTAGCTGCGGTGATCTTTGCACTCAAGTTATGGAAACATTACTTATACGAAGAGAGTGTGGAAATCTTTACTGACCGCAAGAGCTTGAAGTATGTGTTCACGCAGAAAAAGCTGAACATGAGGCAAAGACGATGGTTGGAGTTGATGAAAGACTTCGACATCGATTTACAATATCACCCCGGGAAGGCCAATGTGGTGGCGGATGCACTAAGCAGGCATCCGATGGCATGGTATCTGATGATAGATCGGCATTTGCGGGAAGATCTGGAGAAGCTCGGTATCAAGCTAGTTCGACCAGGATCAGTGATACAGATGATGGCGCTTGACATTCAGTCAGGTTTGATGGAGCAGATCAGGGAGGCACAGTCTACAGATGAGAGCCTTCGCAGACTTCGAGCCCAGGCTTTAGCTGGATGGCTGGATGACTTCACTGTAGCAGAGAATGGATGCTTGAGGCATAGCAGGCGATTGTGCGTGCCGAAAGGAGAGCTGGTAGAGGCAGTCTTGCAGGAGGCGCACCGATCGAGATATTCTATTCACCCTGGTGCTAACAAGATGTACCGTGAGTTGCGGGAACATCTTTGGTGGCACGGGATGAAGAGAGATGTATCACGTTTCATTTCGAGATGCCTAGTTTGCCTGCAGGTTAAGGCGGAGCGCCAGAGGCCAGCTGGTCTGTTACAGCCGTTACCCATTCCCGAGTGGAAGTGGGAACACATTACGATGGACTTCGTCTCAGGGCTTCCTCGTTCCCAAGGAGGAAATGATGCCATTTGGGTCATCGTGGACAGGCTGACGAAGTGTGCGCACTTCATACCCTTCAAGGTGGGGCTTTCCACCGAGAAGTTGGCAGAGCTATACATGCAGCAGATAGTTTGCCTACACGGAGTGCCAGTGAGCATCGTGTCCGACAAAGATAGCAGATTCACATCCCACTACTGGAGGAGCTTGCAGGAGGAGTTGGGCAGCAGGCTCAAGTTCAGTACGGCGTACTACCCGCAGACAGATGGACAGTCCGAGAGGACGACACAGACGCTGGAGGATATGCCGAGGACCTGCGTACTGGACTTTGGAGGATCATGGGAGAGCCATCTGCACTTGGTAGAGTTTTCATACAACAACAGCTACCAAGACAGCATCGGTATGTCTCCTTTCAAGACAGATTTATGCTTGGGCCAGAGATGATCACGGATACAGCAGAGAAGGTCGGGATGATCAAAGACAGGCTCAGAGTAGCTCAGGACAGGTAAGAACACTGTGCAGATGCTAGTCGCAGACCGATGGAGTTCGCAGACGGTGATATGGTGCTAGTGAAGATATCACCTACTAGAGGGACGATCCGGTTCGGACAAGGAGGGAAGCTGAGCCCCAGATACATCGGGCCGTTCGAGATACTTGGCAGGATTGGAGAGGTAGCTTACAGGGTTGCTGTCACGACCCGCACCCATCGTGATGGTACGAGTACGTAATAGCCCCCAGCCTACATCGTAGTGTCGACGGTAGAACGCTGTTCTAGGTCACGAACTATGACTAACTAACATGAATATACTCTCCAAAAAGGAGGCCAACACAGAGGTACAACTCAATCACAATCTGAGGTAGAATATAGCACGATGGAAATAGATGAGAAATCCTCAACTGAGGTACAACAGAAAGATATAACAAAGTCTCAACATCTCTAAAATATACAACTCTGAAAATAAAGACAACAGCTAAACATAAAAAGAAAGAACAGTCTAAGCTATCTATCTACACTATGCAAGGTATCGTCCTCAGCAGCTGCCTGAACCTCCCAAGGGGTCCAGGTCGCGAGTGTCATCTAGGAAAGCTCCAAAGTAAGGGGTGCATGGTTCCTCATCATCTCCTGTAAAATTTTCAACAGGTCCAGTCAGGACGGGAGCGAGCACAGTACATCTCAACAGTTCATAGCAGGTTAGAAAATATAATCATACAGTAAAGTAAGATATAGATACTGAAGGAAATGTAGTATGTAAACAAAGAGAGAACTGTAATAGAAATATCTACTATACATAGAGAACTAATAATGACTAGTGAGTCAGAGTAAAATAAAAACATGTGAATGGCATAGGAGATTCATGACAACAGCTAAGAGAGTGATTCATGACTACAACTACTTGGATAATATACACATGTCTATTTCTACTCCCCCATCCCCAATCAATACACAAAGATCTGTTCAAGTTATGTTAAGATTCGTAAAACTTCACATGGCTCATAAAATGAGTGATACGTGAAGGTGATTCATGATGGCTCTGTGAACATGAGAGTACATGTGTCACAAGCGATTCGTGAATCAGAGGAAGCATAGAGATACGTGATGATTCGTGAAACGCATAAAACATGCAGTATCCGATACTCCCGAGGGGGATAACATCTCATGAAAAGATCCATATAGTACCAATCCGTGTGACCAATGTGACAGTATCAAGTAAAGTAATTTAAAGCAGGAAAATAATTCTAAACAAGATATGAAATGATCAGAGAATGTACTCGTCTCGTATCTGAATGTCTGAAGTAAATGTACTGTCCGAGATGAGGTACCTGACTCCTAGTTAGAGCAACACAAGTCACAACAAATCTAAAATGATAACAAGATGCAATTTAATGCATTCTAAATAAATCTAGGTCAATCTAGGCAAAAGTCAACTCTTGGTCAACTCTGGTCAACCCTAGAAGTCAAACTAGGTCTAACTAGTCTATTCTAGGTCTAACAAGGCTACACAAGTCTAACTAGACTCTATACTGACACACAGGTACACCCATAGGCTAAGAGCCTAGGCTATAGGCTATACCATGCCTATAATCTATATTACATAACACCTGACAATATTCAAATCTAAATTACAACACAGATTGATACATTATAATCTAATATAGAAATACACATATTGATATGGCTATATAATATAATATAGAATACACTAGCATACAGGCTACCTATATCCATATCATGCATACATTATATGTCAAATATATATATATAGTACTCACATAAAATAGGATGCATATAAGAATATACATCTCATATATATATATATATATATATATATATATATATATATATATATATAAATAAATAAAAAAAAAAAAAAAATATATATATATATATATATATATATAAATATATATATATATATATATATACATGTGTAGGGAAAGCACTAGTGCTCATGTGTCCCTGTGTGTGTGAGCTAAGGCATGACAATAGGGTATGTGTGATAACTGTGTGTGTAACATGGAGTAGAGGAGGGAACTCAA
Organism: Iris pallida; assembly: GCA_029216955.1. Classification (NCBI taxonomy): domain Eukaryota; kingdom Viridiplantae; phylum Streptophyta; class Magnoliopsida; order Asparagales; family Iridaceae; genus Iris; species Iris pallida. The sequence goes on from JANAVB010030220.1 coordinate 8,511,003, forward strand.
GTGTGTGATATCCTGAAATCAGAAAAACAGTGGCAGTGGTAGGTGGTTAAATACAAATGCAAAAAGGAGAGGAAACCAGTTCAGTTAGTTCAGAAAATAAGGAAGGGACAGGAACCCAATTCAGTACATAACAGTAAAGTGTACAAGTGAATGAAACAAGAGTGTATTAAAGAAAGAACCTGTGTGTGTTTACATGTGCAATTCTCAGTGAAAAATCTCAGATGCTACCAAGTAACAGAAAATGGTAGGGAACAATTCATGACATAAATTGAACATTTAATCTCAGGGATATGGAATTAAAACAGGGTTCAATGGAGAACATTCCAGGTTTGTGTACAGCAGAGTGTATTTGTGTACATGGGTGTTAAACAGTGCACGGGAAAATGAATCAGTGTACATGATACTTAAGTGACATGGTGTGTGCCTGTGTGTGTAGCAGTTGAATGTAAACCCAGGAATTCAAGACAGTGATACATGATGACAGTGTCTTAGTGTCTCAAGTTTAGGAAAGGCCAAAAGCCTCAATTGTGTGTCTCAGATTTCAGGATATCTCAGGTTTTCTTTATTCAAATAAAATCTCAATATTTCACATTTCTTAAGTTCTCAGATTTGACAAACCTAAAGACAGTAAAAATGGTGATAGGGGATTACAAAACCAAATCTAGTGTGTCAATTTCGTATGTGTGTGTATTGGAAGAACCCAGGTGTGAGGAATACATGTAGGCTATGTGTGTAAATGTTAGAATCGTGTGTGGGTGTATAGGTGAACATGTGAGAGTGTGGCATGAGAGCCTGTGCTCGGTGTCAAGGGAATCAAGGAAAGCATTTGTGTGTGGCAATTGAAAAACAGTTAGCTAATGCATATAAGGGAGTAACATATGACAGTTATTCACGAATCAATTCAGTATAAGGGAAAGAGCAAATCAGTTATTGAGGAATGGAATCAATAATATATGAGAAATCAGGGATTACATGACAGGATATTAAGAATCAAACAGTGGCTAACCAATGTGAAATCAGTGAGCTAAAACATTATATAGCAGTCCTGAATTCAGTGAGTTGATTAGAGGAAAACAATGAACTATCCTAGAATCTAGCATATTAGTTTAAACATTCAAAATTCAGTTAGAAAAACTAGGATCAATGACAGAACCGAATCAGTAAACTAATTAATCCTAGCATAACTAAACTAATCCTGGTAGTTAAAAGCATCAACAAACAATTTTAGAATTAATCCAATCACAGGTTTTCAAGTCAATGACAGTTAGTTAATAAAACCCAACACCAATCTCGAATCCATTTTCCATTCAACAATGCTAATATGTGATGTTTATCATAGCAAGATTACTGGGATCTCAGGAATTAACTGGAACCTCACATTAGAGCTCAGAAATATGTTTTCAAAAAGGAAAGGAAATCAATTTGACTATTTATTCAGGAAATGAATCATTCACCACTTCATTAGTCAAAAACAGTCCCATTTATTATTGAAATCCAATTCGAATCTAAAACCTAACAAAATCAGTAAACAATCAAACTAGCAGATACTAACACACATGTGTAGATGATTTAATATGGAATATAAACAGGAAAATGAGTCTAAAATAGGGAATCAAAATCTCAGAATTCATGAAACTGAACGTATCAGTCATAATCCAATTCAATGCTCGAAATCTCATTCTAGATCAAACAACCTAATCTAACATGTAAAACTGACCTATCAGGTATTAATACATATGTTCATATCAAATGCGACCATTCAATCAATAATTTAACAGTAAAAAAATGGAGTTAAAACTTAGGAATATCAGAAACTGAAACATGTATCATTCCTACATGGAAACTTCAAAATCGACTATTAAAAACACATTAATATGTTGAAATAAGAGTCGGTATTTAACCTACTATATGTGCACGTGATGTACATCTAAAATAGTGTCCAAAACATGACACGAACGTGTCCAAAAACATCACACGCACCCAAGCACGGGGCTGTCACAGGTCGGGTGACCAGTGCACGCGTCCAACCGCACCCGACACATATCAATTGGACACGAAACTTTGGGGGTGTCATGACAGACACTGTCCCTTACTTCGTGTCCAAGCACACGTGTCCACGTGCCCTGTGCACTGAACACGAGACCCCGAGCAGCACGGCATCACTGTTCACGCGTGCGCGGGCATGTGCACAAGTGCGACACGACACCAATACGACACAAGACACGCTCAGACACCTAGAATCCCTTAGGCGACACTAAAACCTAATTTTCTATTCAAAGACAATGTTAAAACTCGATCGAAATGCCCACTGTGACATTTCATCGAACACTTACGACGGCTGACTGGTACGTGTCCGATACGGACACGTAAAGGACACGAAATCTAGCAAAACCTATTCCTACAGAGAGAGGACACCTAGGGCTTCCTAACCATGCAAATAAATCAAAATTCTATGGAAGGAATAGGAAGTTACCTATATGTGCAACCTGCAAGGAAAAGTCTCAAATGCGGGGTGTTCTCCTTGAGGGCCATATGCTCCAAATTGTTCCTCCACTAAAAATATTCACCATGGACAGAAAGTATTCATGGATTAGATCCTAATGCAAGAAATTTGGTTGAAAAAGGATGAGAAATGGAGAAGTTATGAATGAATGAAGTTGGATCTCACCTTGTTCTTGAGAAGTGGGAAAATGAATAAAGGAGGCAAGGATTTTTGGGAGGGATTAAATAGGAGAAAATCCCAAGATGGATGCCCTAAAATCTAGGGCTAGGGTTGATCCAAGGGTTCTCCATCATTCTAGAAAATTCAATGGCTAGATGAAATCTAGGTAGCCTATCACTAGTCTTAACTAATCAATATGACTAATAACTAACCAAATCACAAATCATGACTAGCCATGACTAACCATGACCAATCCCAATCTAACTTAGTCTAACTATGACTAACTAGGACTAATCTAGGTTAGGTCCAATCTAGGTTAGGCCAATCTAAACCACATGGAAATTAATTAAATAATATTTAAATCACACCATTCAAAATAAATCATTTAAATTCCTAAAATATATTAAATTCAAATAATTCAAAAATGACAAAATATCCACAAACTAAAAATGATAAATGAAGTACCCTAATCACATGGCTAGGCTCTAGGGTAGGCAGTCTCTACGGTTTCACTAGCAAAACACAAAAATCAAAATTCATAATTTTAAATAGTTTAAAAATAATTAAAAATCACCAAAAATCATAATATGAAATAAATATCATTAAATAATAATTATAATTACAAAATTTTAAAATTACCCTCATCTGGAAAATTGGGTGTTACAATCCTATCCACCTTATAAAAATTTTGTCCTCGAAATTAAGATGATCGCACCCCTTCTAGGTCAAACATAGACAAGGGTCAATCTCTAGTCAATTTCCTCAACATCGTAATGCTTGGTCATCAGCTGGTCAACTTCTTAGGATTTTACCTATGCTAGCTATCTATGTGTTGGCAACCAGAATTTAGCAAAAGAGAAACTCTATAATAGGCTAGCTCTTAACCTTCCAATCCTATCAAGTCACCCATAACCAAATACCCAAAATCTAAGCACACAATCCCAATACCACATATATATAAGCTTCGAAACAACAACCCATTACATATATCCTAAGTATATCATTTGCAATCTGTCTATATATATAGAACTCTCAGTCTTAGGTGAAACTACAACTATACTCAAGGACAGGCTCTGGTCACTGGGTGCCTCACTGGAAGGGTAAAGGAAAACAATAATAAATCATCAAGGTTGTATGGCATACTAACTTCCTACATGTGTAACTGGTTGGTATTATAGATAACAGAAGAACTATCTGCAATGGGTTACTATTCTAACACCAATGCTAACTATCACCTCTAGGGTACAGACACTCTACAAGTCACCATATCATTATACTATGAAGGTACTACCTATGAATAAGCTCTACAAAACTAATATCCCTACTCCTAAGTTATTTACAACAACAGAAGGGTATGATGTTTAAAACCTTCTCAAGATACACTCTGTTAATCATATGTGTCTGTCCAAAATCATGTTGTCCAGAGTCTTCATCATGCTAGTGAGCAAGGCTATGATAATCACAGAGCCCTTGACTAAGGTACGTACCCCTAGGTTCATGGTATTTAAAATTTTTGCACTGCCGCATGCGACAGCGAAAACCTTAAATTCCCATACCCGAGAAATACATCCAAAATCTGACTACATGTCCTCACTATGCCAACTAACACGACTATCGAGGATTCCAGATCCCATGATTTAGGTGACCTAGCCCATATTTCTCAGAAGAAAACAAACACAACAAAAGAGTGACATGACAAAATTAATCAATCAACAAGGAACAGATGGAATCGAATTTCAAGGTAGTTATAAAAGACAATTGCGGGAATAGAACAGAGAAGAACGGAACTTGCAGCAAGATCTCCAGTGGTCTGTGCATCCTTGACTGTCCTGACGATAGCTCGCCCTGCTGGTTTCCCCTGTTCTGCTGCTGGTGCTGCATGAATCGCTGCTGCTGAGAGATATCAGAAATGACAGAAAAAAGTTTATGTACAGACGGAGGTGCACCTCCAATGTAGCAGAAATGCCAACCTGAGTCGGCACAACAGGAGCTGCGGTCTCCAGGCCCTGATGAACAGGACGAGAGGTGGCCAGCCTCTCGATAGTATCCCCCGAACCGAAACAATGAGATCGTGTCTTCATAACCATCATGAAGACAGATCAAAACAAGAGGCAATTTCTGAGAATGAAGCAAAAATTTAAAGGAGGACAGGTTATATTCAAGGAAAGTCAATAAGCAACAATTTAGATAAAAGGAATTTGATTAAGAGTTTTCCTATTGTGATTGAGTACCCTAAAAATATTCTAATCCTACTGCAGGCTGTAGTGATACTCTAGTTCAAATATCACTACATAAACTAGACCTGCATGGGCCACCACTAAAAATGTGTCACGACCCGCACCCATCGTGAGGATACGAGTACATAACAGCGCCCAGCCTACGCCGCAGTGTCGACGGTAGAACGCTATTCTAGGTCATGAACTATGACTAACTAACATGAATATAATCTCCAAAAAGGAGGCCAACACAGAGGTACAACTCAATCACAATCTGAGGTAGAATGTAGCACGATAGAAATAGATAAGAAATCCTCAACTGAGGTACAGCAGAAAGAAATAACAAAGTCTCAACATCTCTAAAATGTACAACTCTGAAAATAAAGACAACAACTAAACATGAAAAGAAAGAACAGTCTAAGCTATCTATCTACACTATGCAAGGTATCATCCTCAGCAGCTGCCTGAACCTCCCCATGGGTCCAGGTCGCGAGTGTCATCTAGGCAAGCTCCAAAGTAAGGGGTGCAGGGTTCCTCATCATCCTCTATAAAATTTTCAACAGGTCCAGTCAGGACGGGAGCGAGCACAGTACATCTCAACAGTTTATAGCAGGTTAGAAAATATAATTATACAGTAAGTAAGATATAGATACTGAAGAAAATGCAGTATGTAAACAGAGAGAGAACTGTAATAGAAATATCTACTATACATAGAGAACTAATAGTGACTAGTGAGTCAGAGTAAAATATAAACATGTGAATGGCATAGGAGATTCATGACTACAGCTAAGAGAGTGATTCATGACTACAGCTACTTGGATAATATTCACATGTCTATTTCTACTCCCCATCCCCAATCAATACACAAAGACCTGTTCAAGTTATGTTAAGATTCGTGAAACTTTACATGGCTTATAAAATGAGTGATACGTGAAGGTGATTCATGATGGCTCTGTGAATATGCGAGTACACGTGTCACAAGCGATTCGTGAATCAGAGGAAGCATAGAGATACGTGATGATTCGTGAAACGCACAAAACATGCAGTATTCGATGCTCCCGAGGGGGATAACATCTCATGAAAAGATCCATATGGTACCAATCCGTGTGACCAACGTGACAGTATCAAGTAAAGTAATTTAAAGCAGGAAAATAATTCTAAACAGGATATAAAATGATCAGAGAATGTACTCGCCTCGTATCTGAATGTCTGAAGTAAATGTACTGTCCGAGATGAGGTACCTGACTCCTAGTTAGAGCAACACAAGTCACAACAAATCTAAAATGATAACAAGATGCAATTTAATGCATTCTAAATGAATCTAGGTCAATCTAGGCAAAAGTCAACTCTTGGTCAACTCTGGTCAATCCTAGAAGTTAAACTAGGTCTAACTAGTCTATTCTAGGTCTAACAAGGCTACACAAGTCTAACTAGACTCTATACTGACACACAGGTACACCCATAGGCTAAGAGCCTAGGCTATAGGCTATACCATGCCTATAATCTATATTACATAACACCTGACAATATTCAAATCTAAATTACAACACAGATTGATACATTATAATCTAATATAGAAATACACATATTGATATGGCTATATAATATAATATAGAATACACTAGCATACAGGCTACCTATATCCATATCACACATACATTATATGTCAAATATATATATAGTACTCACATAAAATAGGATGCATATATGAATATACATTTCAAATATATATATATGTATATGTACATATATACATGTGTTGGGAAAGCACTAGTGCTCATGTGTCCCTGTGTGTGTGAGCTAAGGCATGGCAATAGGGTATGTGTGATAACTGTGTGTGTAACATGGAGTATAGGAGGGAACTCAAGTGTGTGATATCCTGAAATCAGGAAAACAGTGGCAGTGGTGGGTGGCTAAATACAAATACAAAAAGGAGAGGAAACCAGTTCAGTTAGTTCAGAAAATATGGAAGGGACAGGAACCCAATTCAGTACATAACAGTAAAGTGTACAAGTGAATAAAACAAGAGTATTAAAGAATGAACCTGTGTGTGTTTACATGTGCAATTCTCAGTGTAAAATCTCAGATTCTACCAAGTAACAGAAAATGGTAGGGAACAATTCATGACATAAATTGAACATATAATCTCAGGGATATGGAATTAAAACAGGGTTCAATGGAGAATATTCCAGGTTTGTGTACAGCAGAGTGTATTTGTGTACATGGGTGTTAAATAGTGCACAGGAAAATAAATCAGTGTACAGGATACTTAAGTGACAGGGTGTGTGCCTGTGTGTGTAGCAGTTGAATATAAACCCATGAATTCAAGATAGTGATACATGATGACAGTGTCTTAGTGTCTCAAGTTTAGGAAAGGCCAAAAGCCTCAATTGTGTGTCTCAGATTTCAGGATATCTCAGGTTTTCTTTATTCAAATAAAATCTCAACATTTTACATTTCTTAAGTTCTCAGATTTGACAAACCAAAAGACAGTAAACATGGTGACAAGGGATTACAAAACCAAATCTAGTGTGTCAATTTCGTATGTGTGTGTATTGGAAGAACCCAGGTGTGAGGAATACATGTAGGCTATGTGTGTAAATGTTAGAAATGTGTGTGGGTGTATAGGTGAACATGTGAGAGTGTGGCATGAGAGCCTGTGCTCGGTGTCAAGGGAATCAAGGAAAGCATTTGTGTGTTGCAATTGAAAAACAGTTAGCTAATGCATAGAAGGGAGTAACATATGACAGTTATTCACGAATCAATTCAGTATAAGGGAAAGAGCAAATCAGTTATTGAGGAATGGAATCAATGATATAGGAGAAATCTGGGATTACATGACAGGATATTAAGAATCAAACAATGGCTAACCAATATGAAATCAGTGAGCTAAAACATTATATAGCAGTCCTGAATTCAGTGAGTTGACTAGAGGAAAACAATAAACTATCCTAGAATCTAGCATATTAGTTTAAACATTCAAAATTCAGTTAGAAAAACTAGGATCAATGACAGAACCGAATCAGTAAACTAATTAATCCTAGCATAACTAAACTAATTCATAATTTTAAATAGCAAAACACAAAAATCAAAATTCATAATTTTAAATAGTTTAAAAATAATTAAAAATTACCAAAAATTATAATATGAAATAAATATCAATAAATAATAATTGTAATTACAAAATTTCAAAATTACCCTCATCTGGAAAACTGGGTGTTACAGTTGCACTTCCACCCAACCTAGCAGGAGTTCACGATGTCTTTCACGTATCACAGCTGAGGAGATATGTTCCAGACCCCAGCCATGTGCTAGATTATTCAGAGTTGGAGATCGGACCGAGCCATACAGTTTCTGAGCAGCCAGTGGAGATATTAGACATGAGAAAGAAGAGGCTGAGGAACAAGATTATACCCTTAGTATGAGTAGCTTGGAGCCGTCCCTCTTCGGGTGAATCTACTTGAGAAAGGGAGTCAGACATGAGGGAGAGATACTCTTACTTGTTCGATCCAACCACTACGAGGGAACCACCCATTCCCGCTTGATACCTTAGAGGTTAGTTTCGATCATAGCCTTAGTCATTTGTTGTATTGCTTGCTATGTTAGAATATTGTAGGGTCTTCAATCCTTGTGAATTTTGAGGAAGAAATTTTTCAAGAAGGGAAGATAAAAAGATCTGGAAAGCTTCTTGTATAATGCCGTCTTTGGCCCATCAATAATTCTCTATTGCATATGTCCTGGTTTGACAAAGCTTGATCATGCTTACTGCATGTCTACAAGAACATGTTAGACAAACAGAATAATATGATACAAGCATAGCAATATGATATAGAACATTTAGGACAATGCTAACATAAGACAATGCTAAGTTTAAGTAGCAACATGATAGTGATTACATGAATATTAGTGACATCATTATGTTAAACTTAATTGATTAGCCATATTCAAAAATATGATATAATTATTGGGCTAACAACCCCGACCCCCAAAACCCTAACCCTATTTTACTTTGACCCCCACGACCACCGTTCTTCCCCACTTCCCCGTCGCCGTAACCCTAGCTCCGACGAACCCCGTCCAGCCTCCACAGTAGTCGTCGTCGACATCGACCACCTCCGATCGATTCGCCGCGACGAGCTACGCCCAGCGCCCCCAGTGCGCCACCGTCCCGACGTGTCCTCCGTCCAGTCGTCGCCTCGAAAGCTCGCTTGACTTGGACACGTACGTGTCTTTATGTATCTTGTGTTCTATTGTGTCTCATTTTCACGTATGAGACTCGCCAACACACGATGACTCTAGTGGTAAGCATGGACACAACAAACTCGTGTCGTGTGTGTCACAAACGACCCGGATACTTGGACTCGACTGTATTTCGTGTCCTTAACTGTCAGGACACGAAGAAATGTTATCGGGTTACAACCCGTTAATTTAAAACCAACATAAATCTAAACTAAATCCTTTTCCTAACAAAGAGCCGAGTTGGCCCACTGGTCAGCCCGCGAGTTTAACCCCCCCTTCCCCCCCGCGCGCGTGCTCAGTGGCCCGAGTTCGAGCCTTAGGCTCTGTTGTGTTTTGTTTTTATTTTTCTTTTCTTTTCTTTTGTTTTTATTATATATATATATATATATATATATATATATATATATATATATATATACATGTATTAGTATATGTATGTATATACTATTATATATATATTATATTTACTGTTATTATATATATATATATATATATATATATATATATAGCCTATGTAATTTAAGTAATATTGTATATATATTATACTTTAATATATGTACATATACTTGTCATATTTATGTGACTACTATGTATAATTTTACATAGTTAAAATATTAATATTTATTATTTATTTTTACGTCTTTGTATTTTTGTGTATTTTAATTACTGCAACCATTTGGTGTCCAAGCATAGCATGGATTTTTGGGCTCAAATGTGTTTTCACACATTCAAGACCTGTACAAGTCATATTGGACTTGATTTATGGCCTTGGGTCCTGTATTTGAACTCTGGTTCAAATTATGTACATGGACAAAATACGTAGATAATTAATTATTTAATTTTAGATTGTGTACCATGCTGTTTTTGAATTTCTAAAAATACTTTAATTGCTGTTTAAATTCTGGAAAAATAGTATTTAGATACTATGTTAATTTAGTATAATTTTTACAGAATTTAATTTATAATTTTTCCACTGTTTTGGCATATGAAACCAGAACTCACTTTCTGTGTACTTATGAAAACTGATTTTTATAAAATACTTATACTGGTTAATAAATTCTAGAAAAATTATATAAATTCCCATAACTAACAAGGATCATTTTGGTACTTTATTTTATGTAAAATTGAGCTTTTTGCCTATCTCAAAAATTGTTGGAACACAATGTACATTTGATTTATTTATTGAATAATTACGACTTGCAACTTTTTGTGTTATTTTGAGTTATAGACGTATTGAACCTCACCCCTCACTAGTGTAAAGACCCTAGAAAGTTAGTTATAGTAGTGTGTCACCCCTCATTGGTCTCCTATGCTAAAGTCATCATTTTGGCTAGGTGCCCAGTCACAAGTCGTGGTGCACCAATTCGTATCTTAGTATTTTAGCTTAGTGTAAAAACTAAGTTTATGTATTTATTTCTACAGTGACGAGTTACCAGGCATCTATAGCATTTTTATCGCAGCTTGCTTTGCTAGAGGCAAGTACTTTCTACAAACTTTACATACTGTTACAACAATGAACTGCAAATCCAACCATGTTAAATGCTGATCCTTGGGGTAGCAAGTTAAATCTTCACATGTTGTACTTTCAGTTACTACCGTGCTTAGAACAGTCTTTATATATCTCTCATATGATTAAAATATGGGTTATGGAGAAACTGACAGTTGAGTACGTGATCATGCCCTCCCTATAGTAGCGAGCGAGGTCGCATTTTATATGCATACCTTGCCGTAGGCCATTCTCCAGCATTTTTGTATGGATGTACACCTACGCTTCTAGACTTGTACGTATGTACATTTTATTTACATGTACCACAGTACATTGTACACCTATTGACGATCACGTGCCTGCTGCAATTTTAAACATTACATATACATCTGTCTCTATGACATGTGTGTCCTTGCCATGATAGATTATGTGATGCCATGCTTCCAGTTATTCCTCTTATGTTCATTTCCATGTTTTCATATGCTAGTTTGTTAGAATAAGTACTTGCTCCCGTCCTGACAGGATAACGTTGTAGGTATCCTTACTGAGGAGGAGTTGCTCTGCGACTCATATTATGGAGATACTGCCGAGGACCAAGCTTTGCCTTACGAGGATGTACCTGCGGAGAAACTCGTCTAGTTTGCGTAGTTGCTTGGGATATTTAGTGTAGTCATGTATTAGACTACGTATTTTGTAACTGGACATGTATCCAGTTTTACATTTCAGACATGTACTTGGACTTATTACTATATGAGACGACTTTTGTGTTTGGAGCATTTATGACTCTTTATTACTATTATAACTGTTAGCACATTTAGTCTTATCTTGTTATCTCTAGAACAGCTTACTGCTTTTCATCTCAAGCGCAGGCTGGACATACCTCGGCCCGGCCCAACAATTTAGGTAGCGGGTCGTGACAAAGGCAGTCTATCATCCTATATGAAAACTGGTGATAAAAAATGAAATTTACCATAAAGCGTTAATATTCTAAAGATGATCAAAATCTAAAGTTCAAAGCACGACTGTCAATAACACTGAAATCCAAGCACACTATATATATCTATAAGAAATTTTAGTCTTGATATGATCTAAGTTGATCAAATCCAGGATGAATCGAGGTTTGGGCAAGATGGAGAATGAGGTCATTGAAGTCTGAGCATGAGTATCCAAGATTTGGAAATCCATGTCACAATTGAATTTATTCAATTGAATAAGGTTCCAAACATTGGATGATAAGAAGAATGACCAAGTCGACTGGTCGCGATCAAGGGTTTAGAATTTAACACTATTGAAATCCCAAAGAATACTGCGAGGATATGGAAATAAGCCACTATCCTACATTTGATAAGGAAGCTAAACTTGATACCCTGGGTTGACCTATTAAGTACAGTGCCTTGTCTGTCTGAAATATGTGAAATACAAAAGCAAAAAAGAGTTCAAAGACAATGCTATTGAGTACATTACGTAGTTGATAGACGACGAAAATAATTCAAGAAGAATTGCCAAAGCTGTTGTGGATGAGACATACGCCCTAGAGTCTCATCCACGTAGAGTAATATATGAAAGCGAACCAAAGTGCACTGGGTTGATCAGACCATCATACACTGGTTCTGATTAGACAATATGTTAGTGGATTGACCCAATAAAATATGTCATGATCAAGCTCGAAAAAAGAGATAAGCTTGCAAAACTAAGGCTAAATTAGCAACATAAGGTAGTCAAAATATAAGTAAGGGAGGTAATGATGAAGAAGAAAAATAGTCTAAGATCATTAGCTAAGCTGGTCAAGCAATCAAGATAAGGTACAAGGTTAAGCATTTAAGAAAACAAGAAGAACACCATCACATGTTGGGTCGAAAGAATTGAGTCATGGTTGGATCTCGAATTTAAGTCAGAAAGTAATTTAGTATCATGGTAAGGGTTCAAGAGGTGACAACTAATACAAGAATAAAGGAAATCAAGTTGAAGCATGAAAAAAATTCAATTAAGAATCCAGTGAAATAATTTAGGGACACAGTTCTAAAGACGAATACTGTTAAGGAACGATCAAATAAAAATAGTTAGAAAGTCACAATAAAGGATCTAGATTTAAGGAAAGGTTGAGTAAGTCAAGATTGAGATACAGTCACATAGTTTGGCAGACGACTAACAATACTGGAGTATATTCTACTATCATAGTCATAAGTGATATGGTAATTAGTGTGGAACACTTCTATCTCATTAAGGTTACCTTAGTGGCCTACCATTACATTCCTTTAAAAAGAATTTTCAAAATAATTACCTCAATTGTATTCACTCTAAGCCATCCAATCTAATCACGACTAACATTTAAATCCTTTTCATAAACCTCATAGTAACTTTTATCACATTACTACTAACCTTTCCAAAATTTAACATTTCAATCCAACTTTGAACTCCAGAGTTAATGAATCATGAATCCATAAAATTCTATATCACTTCATAACTTTAAAAACTTCCAACTTGTCTCAAATAATCCTCAAGATAGACACTTAGCATATCACGACAATCTAGCATTTACAGCTCAGTATTTTAACGCACTTACCAACCATAATTTCTCTTTCTAAGTCATTGAAACATACTCACTACTTCTTAAACCAAAATCTAAATAGATTTTTAAATCTTCAATCAATTGACACGATTCCAAATTTGAGATTTTTTTTTTCTTCCAAAACAATCATTTTCATATCTTTCCAATCTTTTAAACCAAATTTTAATATCATTGCTTCCACTTAAATTTGAAATTCAATAAACATATACATCGCAACTTGTACGACTCAATTTAATAGTTCATACTGCCACCTCCCTTTTTTTCCATTATCAAACCACTCTATATACTTTCAAAGATGTATAATCATAATCCAATAATTTATGAATCACATCAATTCCTGAAATCGATTTATATGGATTCTAACTAATTTCCTCCAGTATCAAAATATAATTTTATAATCCTCTGGTGATTACTACTTAGAATCTTCAAGAGAAATTTTCTTGGTAATATCCCAACTTACAAACTACTAATCATTAAATATCCTTTTAGAAAAGCTCTTATAACTTAATCAAAGTCTCTGTGTATTCCAATTCCTTAATGTAATCCTTCTAGCCATGTATTTGACCAAGGAGTATATAGTAGTGTAGCCATCTTCCTAACCATTATTAAGCACAAGAAAGTAAGGGTATTGGTGAAAAGAGTTCAAACAAGATGCAAGAATCAAGGGAGGAAGTTGGATTAAAATAAGGTAAAAGGAATTTAAATTGAAGCTCAAAATGAGATTCTCAAGGGTCGTCCCAGAAATCTCTCAAGAAATTCTAATTGTGATTGGGTATCCTCTCATTCTAACACCTTACTTCCTATACTCTATAGCAGGCTCGTAGTAATACAAATAAATTGCCGTACTACCACAACATCGCACTAATGCGAATCTGGTCCTACATGGACCGAAGAGATGAAATCGTGTCTCCTTAACTATCTTGAAGACAGATCGAATAAGGAATCAATTACTAAAAAGAAGCAAAATCGTCAAAGGAGGACAGTTGTTTTCGAAAGGAGACAATCAACAGCAAGAATTTGATAAGAGTTTTCCTAATGTGATTGAGTACCTTAACTTATAACTTATATCCTACAGCAGGCTGTAATGATACTCTAGTTCGAGTACCACTATGAATCACACTAGTTGTGATTATGACCTGCATGGGCCACCACTAAAAATGTGTCATGACCCGCACCCAGTGAAAGGGCACGAGAAGTAACGAACGTACAGCCTACGCCGCAGTGTCGGCGGTAGAACGCTGTCCTGAGTCACACTATCTAATACAGTCTAAAATAAACTCCGAATGGAGAGTAATAATAGTAACTCAATCACAATATTAAGATGGAATAGAAGAATGAATCTCAAGAGAGTCACAGATAAATAGTCTAGGTATAAACCACTAGAATAACTAAACTCAAGTACAACTCATAAGGTCTCAAATAGAAATACAATAAAGTACTAAATCTCAGCTAGACTATAGGCAAGTCCTCAGCGACTGTGGGATCCTCCTGAGGGTCCACGTCGCCAGTGTCATCTAAGCCAATGCCATAATAAGTAGGGCAGTACTCCTCATCAATACCTGTAAAATTTTCAACATGCCCAGTCAGGACGAAACGAGCACATATCTCTCACAACAGTTCATAGCAGGAATGGACATATAAAGCAAACTATAGAAAACTATACATGAATCGCTGTAAAAGAAATCAACAAGAGAGAGACTATAAAATGAGATATAATATGACAATAGAGAAATATAACCTTCTACGTGAATCAGAGCATGAATTGGTTATGTAAATGGTCTGGGTTGCACATGGATACAGCTATGGAGTGCACATGGATACCTACTGAGGATAATGATCACATAACCAACTACACTCTTTCTGCCTCCAATCAATACACAAGGATCAATGCATGTAATGTTATTGCACAAGGATATCAACTACTGTATACATGGAGCTCATATGGTCATGAGTGTACATGAATAACATATGAGTACAAATGGATAAATATGAATATATGGAGTACATAATGGCCATGATAAAGTACATGAACATGACATACTCGATGTATCCGAGAGGATAACATCGCATGGAAAGATCCAGAGGGTACTAATCCGTGTGAACATCATGTCAGCATCAAGTATACTAGTCTATAACAAGAGAACATATCCAAAAAAGTATGAAAAGATCAGATAATGTACTCGCCTGGCAAATCGAACTGCTGATGATGAGGTGTAACTAAACTGGGACAATATAAACCTAATTAAAATACACACATGTCACAACCAAGTCCACAATATCAAGAGAAATAGCTACAATGCAAGACTACATGCTTCTAGGTCCATTTTGGTCAAAGTCAACCCTCGATCAACTCTGGTCAAACCTGGTCAATGCTGGTCAAACCTGGGTCAACCGGTCCGTCTACTAATTTCTAGGTCATACAAAAAATTTCAGGTCATTCGGAGTTCGTTTGAGTTGAATTGGATCAAGTTTGACCCAAAGTTGACTTTTGTCAATTTGGTCAACTTGTCGGATAATTCGACTAAACTAAGCTCGAGATGACAAACCAAATCTATCCTAAGGCTCCTATAGTCATATACATAACTACAATCTAATCTAAGAGAATTAACAAGCAATTGTATATATATATATATATATATATATATATATATATATATATATATATATATATATATATATATATATATACACATGTGTATATACAAACAAAACTCAAATCTAACAAAAGTGGTGTGTGCGTGTGTGTGTACTGGTGCTTACTGAAATGAGGTAAATTCTGAGATTAAAACAGCAAACACAATCATGATATATCCCAAATTAATATACTATTATATATATATATATATATATATATATATATATATATATATATTATATATATATATATATATATATATATATATATATATATATATATATATATATATATATATACAATCAAGAAACTATCTATATATATGTATTTTTTTTTTTTTTATATATATATGTATATATATATATATATATATATATATATAAATATATATATATATATATATATATATATATATATATATATATATATAAAATATATATATATATATATATATATATATATATATATATATATATATATATATATATATATATATATATATATATATATATATATATATATACAATGCTCAAAAGAAAAGTAATACCAATGGTTTTTGAAATAGGTTTAGTGAATCCAAATCTGCAATTAAAATCATCTCGACCCATTCTCAACATGTATGTATTAGCAATGAGTTTCAACGGGGTTATATATATATATATATATATATATATATATATATATATATATATATAGAAAAGCATATATACTCATAATTGGTGGAAAATTATGAAACAAAACCAAAAGTTGGTTCCCACAAATCCGAAACCTCATATATGTCCTGAAAACTCAGATTTTGTAAACTAAGAAGTTGGAAATCAAAATATCGTATTTAACTCAAAAATCGAAATATCATATAAATCTCAATTTTATCCAATTCAATGAAAACCCGTTTATGCTTGGAAAAGAAGCAAACAATTAGGTGATGATCCCGCGGATCACTTCCCGCAAGTTCTAATTATCATATATGAGCTAACAATTCAGAAAATACGGACTAAAAAGTCAAGGATCGAAAAATCACATTTATATTCAAAACTTTGAACCCGAAAACCCAAATTTTGACAAAATGACTCAAAATGCAAAATACACCAAATCAACCCACAAAACTCGGCATACACGCTGGTCTCAACCTACGTGATATGCTCGGGTACTCTCGGGTTCGAAATCATGTCCGTGTCGTGTCCACAGAACGTGTATCGGAATTTTCCGATACCGCGTGGTAGGCGTGCGTTCTCGCTCGTTTGAGCGCCGCACACGCAACGAAATGCCACATGCTCGTGCACGTAGCTGGGGGGGTCCTGGGGTAGGTCTAGGACATAACGACATGGTGACATGCTGCCCGAAACAGCGCACGCAGACCCACGCACTCGTGTGGCCTGTTGAGCGCGCGCGCGCGGCCGTGCGCCCTCGTACGCGTGGTGCCGGCCTCGCTGCTCCCTCATCGGGCCACGCCACGACTTGGGGTTCATCCTACGGGTCGTCTAGGTCTAGGTCAACATGTCCCGGGTCCTGGAACGGGTCTTTGCTGCGTCGTGTGCGTGCACGAAGTCCGTTCCCGTGACAAAAACCAGCCCGAGTGCACAGTGTGGCTGACCAGTGCACGCACGATTTCTCTGCGCTCGCTCGACAAAACGTCGTGAAATTTTACGGACATGTGGGAAGAGGTTTCCCCTACGTGCTCATAAAATTTCACGTAAGACGGAGCTCTGTACGTCGAGTTATGACGCACAGACTGCAGGACGTGCACGGGACCGTGCACGGGACCGACACAGGCTCGATACCTCCATCAAACGGAGTCGAAATCCCACAAAATTTCGTGGAAAAGGCTAGGGCACCTATATGGATGCAAAAATGAAGAAAAATTGGATTTGCAATAGTAGATTAGGATTTTACCTATTGAGTGTCAAAACTCAATGATCGGGGCTCCTCGGTTGTCGTGTCGGCCGATTTTCCTCCAACAAAACCTTTCGTCTCCACTCCAAAAATGGTCCAGCAGATACTCCTCTCCTCAACGAGTGCAACGGAGTTCGTTTGGGAAGAAACGGACTCCGGATGAAGGAAAAAAGTGTTTTGGAGAGTTGGATCACTTAGGGTTTCTTTGTGGAGGCTACAAACTACAAATGAATGCAACAAATGGAGGGGGTACTTCTGTTGGGTGGCCAAGGGGGTTCTCTAGGATTTGGGTTTCACTTGGGCCAACTCTTTCTCAAGTAGAAATGGGCCCAAGTCGAAAAGCTCAAAGGCCTACATGCAAAAAGGCTAATTAAATAATTAAAAGCCTTAAAAATAATCTAATGCACAAAATAAATTCTAAAATGAAAATAATAAATTCTAATGCATGGTTAGTCCCCTATACAACGTCCACTAAGGTTAAAACGGTTGCTAGCACAACACAAGTCAACTTATTTCAAAAATCACATAAAGGCCAAAATGGCTAAAAATCAATTAATCACTCTAAAAATTTACTAATAAAATCTAATTTAATTCTAATGATAATAAATCTAATTTCTAATATAGCATTGAGGTTCTAGGTCGTGGTTGGCTAAGGTCAAACTACCAAGTCACCAGTCTACAATCAATCAAATCACACTGCAATCAATCTAATTAATAAATAGATAAAAATTCAAATAAAAATTCAAATAAATCACAATTACTAAAATATCCTTGAAATTGAAAAGTGAGTGTGACACGGGGGTAGGAGAAATGTCTGACAAGGCTGCCCCAAAGTTTTGTGTCAATTGGTATCGTGTCGAGTGAGAAATCGACCGTGCACTGGTTCTCACACACTGTGCACGCACGAGAAATCCGCTCTGATATGTCCTTATATCGCAGACACAATTCCACTTGGACATGACTCAGGTACCTAGACACGAACTCCTAGACCTACCCTAGCTATGGATACGTGCACGACACTTGTGGATGTGTGTGTCGTGTCCTTTGTGGCTCGACACACGTGCACGAGACAGTGCACTGCACTGTCTTCTGTGACACTTTGTTACAGTGTTTCGACACTGGGGACACGTCTTAGTGACACTGAGAGGATACGACCCGACCCCATGGTCGACACATGTCACCCTTTCCCCCTGACACGAAAGTTAGTTTGGGTTTTTCAAATTGATTTGGGTTTTGAAATTCAAAAATCAACAGTGAATTGTGAAGTTCACTGATACTCAAGATGAACATTGGATTCAGTTTTCATAAGTTTTGATGAATAGTTAAACTAAGTTTGAATTGTTAACTGCAATACAAAATTTGTATATATATACCTATATGTTTGAACTGGAAGTTGATGATTGTTTTAAACTGAAATGAAATAGGATTTTGAACGAAAACTTGATTTTCCCAATGGGCTGAAACCTGAGAACTATTGGTAAAACTGGAATTTGATTTTAGACCTAAAAACTGAGATTTACCTATGTTTACCAAACCTTGGATTATTTTGCATTCATAAAACCTGAGCATATATGTAGGTATGTACTAATATCTGAAAGTATATTTTCATATCTAAAATATATGTTAGTCTCAATTTTAGAATGTAACTTGTTTCTATATTAATATAGGTATAGATAGAGTTGGGAATTACCTTGAACATATATATAAACTGAAATCAGATTTATACTTGAAACTGAAATGAGAGTGGGTTTGTATGAAACATGGATTAATCTGAGAACTGCACACTTGTTCCCCTTTTCCTTTTTCCTATATCTATTTATACATTGTAATGAAGATGTTGGGTTGATTTTTTAAAGACTAAAATTGTATGAATGTATATATGTATTAGCCTGAGTTGTGTTTGAACTAAATACTAGTGTAACCAGAGAATGACATGGGGTTGTATGAAACTGGGTTTAATTTGAAATATAATGCAACTGCTAAATAAATGAATGCATGAATGGCATGAAAGTAGAAATACAATGTGTGAAAGAATGTAATACATGAAGGTATGTAGTATATGAATAAATGCATATATGGTTATGTAGGTATGTAATAATGTGAGGTATGCATCTATGGTATGTATGTAAACTAAGTATACATGAATGTATGTATTTATATATATTTGTATTTATAGGTTGTATTTTGTAATATGGTTTATAGGCCTAATGTAAGGATTAACCCTATAGTTAACAATAGGCTTTTTGAACCCTTGGACCCTTGGACTTGTATTGACTAACCCTAGATAGCCTTGACTCGATGTTGACCAAGAGTTAACTTTGACCTAGTTTGACTCTGTTAGGTCTAGTTTGACCTAGTTGACTTTGTGTGACCTAATTGGACATGGCATGACCTTGTTGACTTAAGATTGACTTGGATTGACCTAGTGTGACTTAGTTTGGCTTGGTGTGTGTTAGTATAACCAAGTTGGACTCCTAGTTTGACCAATCTGGACTTGTTGACCTAGTTTGACCTAGCTAGTTGACCAGGTTTGACTTAGAGTTGACTTTGGTCTAGATTGACTTAGAAATCATATAGATTGCATCATACACTTCAATTACCTTATTTCTGAATACATCATAACCTGTAAATTATTTTAAATAGGACTCTGTGACACCAGTTCGGACATCTATTTATATCAGTCATTCAGGGTAACAGGCGAGTATATTCTCTGATCGTTTCATACTTGTCAGGACTTATATTCTTGCTCTAGATTACTTTACTTGATACTGGCACGATTGTTATCACGGATTGGTACTATATGGATCTTCTCTTACGATGTTATCCCTATTGTGTTCAACAAATACATATTGTGATGTGTGTTTTACGAACATATTATATTTATTGTACACCCCTATTCATGTATACTCATTGTGCATCTTATACTCTCATGATCACATGAGCTTTATGGAGAAACTATTGTACAAGGTAACGTAACTGAATTGGATCCTTGTGTATTGATTGGGGAGGGTGAGTAGGAAATGGTTATGTGATCAAATTCCCATCTTGTACAACTATTGTATATGTCCATTGTACACTCACATATATGGAGTTACCATTGTTATTGTATAACCTAACCCGTTTATATAACCATATTGTGCTCTAAATCACTAGTACTTGCAGTTTTACTTATCCTATATATATTTTCAGTTATAAACTCTCTCTCATTTTCATGTACATCTTCTTACAGTTCATGTATCTTACTCTTTTGCATACTTTATATTTTCTAACATGTTATGAACTGTGTGAGATGTATTGTGCTCATTTTTGTCCTGACTGGACCAGTTAAAAATATTACAGATAATGATGGTGACTGCCCTACCTTCTATGGGGCACATGAGGGTGACAATCAGGAGCCCGAAGAGCATCTAGCTCAGTAGAGGGTGCCTAGTCTAGTCTAGTATTTATAGTTTTCAGTTTGTATCGGATTGTTCCGATTATTAGTTGAGACTTAGTTATATTCATGACTTGATTTATTTGTGTTGAACATCTATTTCGTGTGGTGTGATAACTCTATTTATATTCAGTTTCTTCCTTTTATCTGATTCCATATCGTGCTCTATCTTTTCTAGACTTGTGATTAAGATACAGAGTTGAGATATTATACTATACCTCCGTACGGAGATGACAAGTTTATATATCTTGTTGTTAGATGTTATAGATGACCTATACAGCGTTCTACCGCCGACACTGCGGTGTAGGCTGGACGTACCCACGTTCTCGTACCCCTAAACAGGGTGTGTGTCGTGACACGTTTTAGTGGTGGCCCACGCAGGTTAGAGTCACAACTAGTACAATTTCGTAGTGGTGCTCGACTTAGGGTGCTGTTACGAGCCCGCTGTTAGGATATAGGATTAGGCATTATAGAGAGTTACTCAATCACTGTTAGGACTACTTGAGATATTCCTTGGATGACCCTTGAGAATCTCATTATGAATATCTCGAAATTCGATTCCAACAGCTTCTGTTTATCTTTCTTGTTTGTTGATGAATTTGATTCTTGGTAATCAAGGTTAATTTGAAATATTCTACCAAGATAAATCGTATGGGCTAGGTCGACTTAGTTATGGAATCTAGAATCTTCTACAGTCACATTAGCAAGCATGGTGAGAACATACAGTCTGATTTTGGATATATTTCTCGGGTGTGGGAATTTAAGATTTTCGCGGCCAAGCATGCGGCAATGCAAAAATTTTAAATACCATAATTCTAGTGGTATGTATCTTAGTCGAGGACTCTGTGAATATCGTAGCCTTGCTTATTAGTATGACGAAGATTCTGAGTATCATGATTTTGGACAGACGCATATGATTATCAGATTTTATCTCAAGAAGGTTTATAAAATATTATTCTACCTTTTTAATTCAGTCCTTTTCAAAAAAAAATTGTTGTTTGTTCTTCTTCAATTAACTTAGGAGTAGGAGTAGTTTTAGTTGTTAGTATAATCCTTTGTGTAACTTCTTTTGATATAAATTTCTTCTAAATATAATGAATTGATGATTTGTGTTAGGACTTTTTGACTTAGAATTGATAGTATACTTCTGACCTTAGAATGGTGACCATTGCAGCCAGTTTCCAGTTTCACATAAGATAATACTGCATAACAGCCCTAATTGATTCATTGTTTTCCTTATCTTCCCAGCCTGGCACTCATGACTAGAGTCTGTCCCACTCAACTTGTTCCCTTGTACTAATTTTGCATCACGACTTCCGGTTCAATTTAGAACATTCGACCATTCCCACTTAAATTATGATTATCATATGCACATTACCGTGACTTTTAATTTAGGAGCACAAGACTAGTTGTTTTCTCAAAACCGATTTCATATGCATCACCTAAACATGACACCCTACACCCATGACCTTCGTATCCCACTTGGACACACCATCTTGTGCTTCACACGACTTTCCTGACACAAGATCCCATATTGATTTACCCCACGGAGTCGCTTTTATTTCCGACTCGAATTGGGGACATCTTTTCAACCTAAACCTGTCGAGCCAAATTTTGGACATGACCCATTTTAAGCCTACTACCCAAATTTTACTTGTAGATCTTGTGTGCTGCTAGGAAGAGGCTTCGACCTTGATTGTTGGGGGTTTGACCTAGGAGGAGTACAACCATTTTAATTTCGAAGACGAAATTTTTCTAAGGAGGGTAGACTTGTAGCACCCAGTTTCTAAAATAAGAGTAATTTTGAAATTTTGTAATTATAATCATTTAATAATTATATTTAAACCATGTTATGATTTTTGGTAATTTTAAATTAGTTTAAAACAATTTAAAACTATGACTTATGATTTTGATGATTGACTAGTGTAACCCTAGCGTTTTGCTAAGCCTAGAGACTAACCATGACCAAGGGAGCCTAGTTATATGATTAGGATGACTAATTACAACTTTTTAGCCTAAGGATATTTTGGTCATTTTGATAATTTTGTGAAATTATAATTTTGATTTATTAAATATTGTGCTAATCTTTTAGTTAAGCGTTAACCTAGAAGTTTAACCTAACCTAGATTAGTCTTGAGGTTAGAACATTCCCACTAAGTGCCAAGGTTAGTAATATCTAGATATTATTCTAGTAGGATATTTTCCTTAGGATATTTGTGAAAAAGAAAGCTTTAAACCAATAGGAAGGCTTGAAATTGGGTGGAATGACCTTTGCCACTCATCTATACCTAAACAAACCCTAATTCCCTTAGATAACCAGCCATCAAGTGCCCCTTCCTATAAAGCATCCTTAAGAAGGTCTTTGCCTCTTTTTACAATTTCTTAAAACCCTACTTTGTTCTTCCCTAATCTTCTCCCATAATATCCAAATTGAGCCCAAATTGAGTCAAATCAATTGCATCATCATTTCCAACAGTAGAGGAGACTTGTGGAGGCTTGCTAGCAAGGTTGGAGGACATTTGAACTGTAGCAAATCAAGGAAGACGTCGAGTCGAGGCTCTTTACATTGAGTTTGAACACTCAATAGGTAAAATCCTTCAAACACCTTTAAATTCCTAATTTCTTTCCATAGATGCATTCATTTAGGGTTCCCCTAGGTGTAGCCCAAGTTTGGTAGGAAATCGTGTCCATTTCGTGTCCGTATCGGACACATATCGGTGTTTTTATTTGGGTGTTCGATGAAATTCCACATAGGAAATTATTTTAGTAAAATTCAAAACTAAATACATGATTGTGTAGCCCTATATGTGTACTTTAAATCTCTACTGACTGAGCACAATTTGGACTCGTGTCCGTGTCCAAAATGGACACGAACACGCTACACGACATCCCCGTGCACTGTCCTGCTACCCAACCCCTATTTCTGCCTATACAGGGCACGTCAAACTTGACACGGGGGTAGGGACAATATCTGACAAGGCTGCCCCAAAGTTTCGTGTCAATTGGTATCGTGTCGAGTGAGAAATCGACCGTGCACTGGTTCCTCACACACTATACATGCACGGAAAATCCGCTTTGATACGTCCTTATATCGCGGACACGACGCCACTTGGACATGACTCAGGTACCTAGATACGAACACCTAGACCTACCCTAGCTATGGACACGTGCACGACACTTGTGGATGTGTGTGTCATGTCCTTTGTGGCTCGACACACGTGCACGAGACAATACACTGCACTGTCTCCTGTGACACTTTATTACAGTGTTTCGACTGTGGACACATCTTGGTGACACTGAGATTGTTTGCCATTAAAATTCTTTGATTGCAAATTTCAATACAAACATAATAGTGTTACAATATAGGACTTAGATGTAGTCCTAGGAGTACACTTTTCTTTATCTGGGTCCCTTGTGCCGATGGAGTGAGTGGTAATGCGTTGACTCCGTTGACGATCTGACGACGGTTATCAGTTTTCTGAAGACTTGGATTGCTCTGGGTGTTGGAGCTTGCTGAGAGGAGGAAGACGTTGAGTGTCTGTATCTGCCTCTCTGGTGGTATGTTCGTTCCTTGTATGTTCTATCCGTGTGTAGGTAGGTGTGGAAGAAGGAAATGATCCCTCTATTTATAATTTTGCAGGCTGGCTGCTCATGCGCGCATGTAGGATGCGCCCGTACGCGGGGACGCCACATGGTGATTGCTGATGGAGGCATATGAACGACGCACCCTGATAGAGGGGTTGAATTCTTTATGCTGCTGTTGTAGAACGGTACGTAGCAGAGGAGAAGATCTTTCTGTTGCTGAGATCTTGGGCGAGTCGAGTCAAAGGACACGTGTCATCGACCCATGGCTCGAAGATCTCTGATTCAGTGGGGAATGATCTGGTAGGATGCGCCTAGGATTGGGCGCATGAGTAGGCTTTGGCACGTAACCTTTTAGGAGTCACAAACTATTCGGGACGCATGGCTTTTGAGGCGCATGCGAGGCTTCAGTAATGACTTTACTCCTGTCTTTCGGGATCAGAGAGAAGTCTGAGGTGTATGGCTTTTGAGGCGCATGTAGAGCTTTAGTGGTGACTTTTCTTCTGTCTTTAGGGATCAGTAAAAAGTCTAGGCGCATTGCTTTTGAGGCTCATGCGAGTGGTTGAGTGGCCACGTGGCAGTAGCCGTCGGAGGAAAGTAATGATGATGCTGACGTTGGCGACGCTTCGTCTTCTGAACTGTTCAGACTTCGGGAGACGTGCCGCCAACTCTGTCAGTTCGGCATTTAATGTTTGTGACATTCGATGGACAGCTGAGTGGGCACGTCGGTTGGCGTTCCACTAGGCGTATGGGGACGCATGGGGGCGCATCCCTGTGATGTGCTTGGTACTGAAGGACGCGTCTGTGTGATGCGCTTGATGTTGATGGGCGCGTCTGTGTGATGCGCGGTCTGGCCGGCACATCTGCTTCGTGACACGTCTTTAATGGTGCGACTGTTACGATCTTCGAGTGCTTTAAATAGCTGTTTTGACTTAACTAAATTCGAAGCGTCCGGTTCATCCATTTAATGCAAATTTATTGCACGGAATTCGGAGAGCCATCCACTTGGTGCATGGGTTTGATTTGCCCGGCCTATAAATAGTGGCACGGAGAGATTTTGCTTCTCGTTCTCTCACGTTCTTCCAACATGAACTTGTTTACTCGGATGCATTCTGTTGTCGAGATGCTCCCGAGAGTGAAGATGCGACGCCATGTCTTCATTGATGCACTTGAAGGTGACTGTTACATCCAAAAGTCGAAGTCGAGGGCTTCCGAGGCAGGCGGAAGGTGCCAGTTGCATCCAAAGATAGGGACGCTCGAGCCTCGTCTTCGTTGTGCAGGAAGAGCCGCAGATCGGAATGGCGGTGCTGCAACTTTGGGGGCTCTTTCTTCCTTCAAAGTGGGCGTTATCCACTCTGATTGTGTTGAAAGCTGCTCCTTTAGCCGTAGTTTCGATTACGGTCTTCCTTGGCCTTTGAAGGCTCTTTCGAAGCCTCCTCTGGCCACAGGTCGGCTTGCGGTGCTCTTCTCTTCCTCGGCTAAAGGGTTGATTGCCACCCTCGTTCTGCTCAATAAATGCTTCATTAGTCGAAGCATTTCGACGGCGGTGAGCCTGGCTGGAAGAGCGGCACATAACTGGGCTGCTGAAGGGATGCACTAACTGGGATGCACATAACTGAGCTGCTGAAAAGGATGCGCATAACTGAGCTGCCGAAAAGGATGCGCCCTGCTGAGGGCGCGTGGTGATTGCTACGCCTATTTGAGGGCGCATGATGGCTGCTGGCTGTAGACTTAGGATCTTTTCTTTGTAGAAATTCTCTTTTGTACAATCTTTTCTTAGACATGTAATAGACTTTTATATGTAATAAAAAGTCCATTTTCGATGTCTATATTCGATGTTTTTGCTGTGAAGTACTCTGTCCGAGCTCTGGCGCATGTAGTGTCTGGCGCATAGGATTTCTGGTCCTGAAATTCCATGCTTCTACAGAGATGACACGACTCGACCCCGTGGTCGACACATGTCACCATTTCCCCCTTGACACGAAAGTTAGTTTGGGTTTTTCAAATTGATTTGGGTTTCGAAATTCAGAAATCAACAGTAAATTGTGAAGTTCACTGATACTCAAGATGAACATTGAGTTTGATTTTCATAAGTTTTGATGAATAGTTAAACTAAGTTTGAATTGTTAACTGTAATACAAAATTTGTATATATATATACCTATATGTTTGAACTGGAAGTTGATAATTGTTTTAAACTGAAATGAAATGGGATTTTGAACGAAAACTTGATTTTCCCAATGGGCTGAAACCTGAGAACTATTGGCAAAACTGGGATTTGATTTTAGACCTGAAAACTGAGATTTACCTATGTTTACCAAACCTGGGATTATTTTGCATTCATAAAACTTGAGCATATATGTAGGTATGTACTAATATCTGAAAGTATATTTTCATATCTAAAATATATGTTAGTCTCAGTTTTAGAATGTAACTTGTTTCTATATTAATATAGGTATAGATAGAGTTGGGAATTACCTTGAACATATATATAAACTGAAATCAGATTTATACTTGAAACTGAAATGAGAGTGGGTTTGTATGAAACATGGATTAATCTGAGAACTGCACACTTGTTCCTGTAGAAGCATGAAAAATGACAAGAAAAGGCTCATGCGGCTCAGATAGAAGGAGCCTTATGCGGCTCAGAAATCCATTAGAAAACGCATGCGGCTCAAAGTTCTTTAGAGCCTTATGCGGCTCGGATAGCTCCATGCGGCTCAGAAAAGAGCCACGTGGACCTATGTAGTTCTCCTTTACAGCTGGCCACAAAATAATTGCCGTATTAAATGCCCTGACGGCAGCTCTGACAATAACAGCCCTGACAAGTGACAGCTCTGACATAAAGTCAAAATAATGACTCTGACATGATGGTGTGTTCCTAGGGTGCCACGTTCATGCGGCTGCCATGCTCATGCGGCTGCCATCTTCATGCGGCTGCCACTCCTATGCGGCTACCACCTTCATACGGCTGCCACCTTCATGCGGCTGCTACCTTCATGCGCCTCCCTCATGCTGCTGCCATCTTCATGCGGTTGCCCCCCCTCATGCGGCCACCACCTTCATGTGGCTGCCACCTTCATACGGCTAGGCTTGTGAAGGGGCCACCTGTATGCGGCTCACTTAGAGGCCGCACTCATACGTCTCTGTCAGACGAGACATATGGCGATACTCATGACATTTGAGACACGTGGCTATCTTATCCCCTTGGAATTATGGCTGCTCGTAAATCATAACAACCAGATTTAGTGCAATCACCATAATTACACGGATCAAATCAGATTTGTTGTAATTAAGCAAATTGAACACGTGGCAGGAGATCCGAGCTTGTCATGACAAATTATGAAGATTCATTACAACCAGCATTAATTGCCCATACGGATTTGGCGTAATCAAGAATTAACTGCCCAGATGTAATACAATCAAGATTAATGGTCCAGATGATTGGCCGTCGACTTTTCAAGGAAGGAATCATCGCAAACCCTAATGATCACACCCCCACTTCTATAAATAGCAAGGTGTCATTCCCTTGCAAACCCTGAAGACCCGGAGAACTGAAGAATTGGGAAGAAAAAGAGAAGGAGAATTCCAGAGCGAAAGAGACTCTCTCTCCACCCGGCTGGACACACAGAGAGACAAAGGCACGCACAGAGGATTCTTTCCACGCATCCCGAGAGTATTTCTTCACCAGAGCCAAGGCTACGTCCGATCGTCCAAGGAGTAAGGCAGAGCTGCCGTCGCTTTTCCGAGCCTCTACCGTCACCCCCCAGAATTAAAAATAAACAATCGTACTTAGATTGTTGTACCTAGGTTTTTGTCCCTAGGCTTTCTTTGTACGAGTGAGTTTGTATTGTGAGTCTAAGTTCAGTCCTCCTATATAATTGTTCTGTACTTTTACAATCAATGCCAAATACGATGGCGACTCTGCGGGAGATTAACTTCTCCACGGCTGAGGAGTTGGTGACGCAATCGGACGCAGCCAAACTTGGCTCCACTCAACAAATGCTGGTCGCCCGGTTCGACCAGCAGGCGTTTGAAGAAATGCTCTCCGACGGGAGCGCTGGCCCGGTCCAGCGGTGAGCCCGCACGAAGAAGGCCTGCAGGAAGTGGAGGCCCAAATCATTCGCTTCTCCCCAAGCTCTCGAAGGAGTACTCTCTGTTGCCCAAGACGGCGAAAAAGACCCTCTTGCGGCCCCACTTCAGACCATAGAGGACTCTGCTGTCCCCAAGTTCGGCAGAGGAAAACACTACGATGCTGGACTTGCAGGGGCAAAGAGAAACTGTACGGTCTAAGAAGAAGCCGCATAGGGACGCCAGCCGCATAAAGACTCATGCGGCTACAGAAGCCAGCCGCATGCAGAAGACTCATGCGGCCAAAACTCTCAGCTGCATGAAGGAAGCTCATGCGGCCACGACTGTCAGCCGCATGCAGACTCCTTATGCAGCCACCGCTCCTAGCCGCATACTGAAGGGACATACGGCCACACATGCTAGCCGCATACAGACAGCCTGTACGGCCACCAATCCTAGCTGCATACCATCTTCTCCATGCGGCTCACGGTCATTCTTTGATCGCCTCTCATACGATTCTGACTCGAGATGCTCCCAAAAGAATACGCCAGACTCTGTGCGGCACCATTTGGACTCCTCTTACTATGCACCCTCAGGTGTTAGAGCGAGGAAGTCTAGGATAGCGCGGGCTCGGCGAGCTCAATCAGCTGTTCCAACCTCTGACCATCCGATCGCTCCGCTCACTGTTATGCGGGCCTCCGATGGAAAGTTGTACCGAACCACTCAAGTCCAGCCCCGGCGGCAAACGGACAGAGTGGTTCCCAAAAGTCTCCCAACAATCAGGGAGTAAACATGGTGCCAATACACTCGGATGCTCGGGTTTCCTGGGCCCACAAATCGGGTGTAAAGGTTGCTCGAGACGTACCTAACTTGCGTGACGTGATCCTTCACAAGCACAAAGAAAGAGAAGAAGCCTCGGTATGCAGAGAGTCCTTCCCTGGACATCACTGCACTCAAGTCATTGTCAACTACTGCTGTAGCAAGGCGGCCACACAAGAGGACCGGCAATCCGTCTTCCGATGACTGCAACACCCAAGCTTAAAAGACGAGGCACTTTTCATCGCCTCCTGCAATTCTGCTCAGAGGATCCCTGGTAGTGGAAGAGGAAAGAAAACAAACGTCTCCAGCCCTAAAATCTCAACTAAGAAACTCTTTTCTAAGTGGTTGTCCACGACTGCCACAGGAGGAGTTTTTCAAGGTACTCGCTCAAAGACGAAATCTGCCACGCTTGGAGAATCGTCGTCCACATCTCTGGGAGGCACTGGAGCTGGGGGTAGCACTCCTCCAAACATTCGCGACAACCCGGTGTTCCAAGAAGATAATCCAGGGGAAACGGTTTTCCCAACAGATGCAGCAGGTTCCGACGTCTCCGAGAACGTTCGCGACTCTCAAGACGAGGCAAGCTCTGAAGCTGGGGGTACCACTCCTTCTGAGTCCGAACCAGAGGAGAATATTCCTACATACCCTTACGACTTCTCTATACAAGGGTATGACTCAGAGGGTGCGTCCTCCACCGTCCCTTCCATCTCTCCTCATAAGAGGACGGTATTCATGACAGACAGCAACCAAGATGGTTCCAGTGATCGCCAACGCATCGACACTCTGGAGGCCATACTGCACGCCTTGGTCAAGTCTGTGGACAAGATCAAAGCGGCCCTTCCAACTCTGTAAGGGAGGACGCCTGGCCAAACAAGCTTGGGTCCTGCGGTCAATGCGGACTCAAACTCCGCTGCACCAAACCCGGGCGACAATCCTCCGACAACATCGGCTCCCACTGCTGTAGACGAGGCCATGAAGGAAAGAAGAGAGGTCCAGGAGCTTCGGACCATGTTCCACGCCTGAGAAAACTGCCAGGACGTCAGGATATGACAACCGTATCCTATTGCATGGAGAGATGTGCCCTTCCCACCAAGATATAAATATAAACCATTCAACATCAATCCGTATGATGGGAAGACATCTGCAAGCAGGTACATCACCTACTTCAAAGTCACAACTGACCATCTGCCTCATGACGAAGCCATTCTCACGCGGCTGTTCATTGGAGCGTTGGAAGGGGTCGCCTTTGACTGGTACCGCAACTTGCCAGACAACTACATCCATTCCTTCACCGACTTCAAACATATGTTTTTGGAAAGGTTCTACAAAGTAGGACAAGACGTGACGATGTCCACCCTTATGGACGTTGTCCAGGAAGAAAAGGAGCTGACAAGGAACTATATCGAACGGTTTCGTCAAACCGCAATGAAGTTGCCTTCCGACAACCCCGATTCCTCCTTGATTGAAATTTGCCAAAAGATGCTGCTTCCCACAATCAGCCACTGGATTGGCGAAAGTCAGTTTAAGGATTGGAAGATGTAACGCTCCAGTCCCAATATACGTAGGACTAGGAACGTAGACATGCCAGCTGTATTCATACGAAGTACGTAGGTCTCATATGAATACATAAGCTGTAAAATACAGTAATCCAAGACAAACTAAATCTCATCCACAATGAAAAGAATAATAATATAAATATCAACTTGAATATTTATGATACAATCGTTGGGCGGAGACAAAGTCCACTACCAACTATCTCAATGAAAGAAAGGTACAAGAATCGATCCAAAAAAATGGCAAGACGAACAAAGCGCAATCGTCTTCGAAAGAATGGAGAAGCCACGCCTCGTCTAGGATACCTGTGGAAAACATGAACACACACCTGGGAAAAACCCAGGTCCTCAGACGGACGTAGCAAGATATAGGAAGAACAAGCTAATATGGACTGTCAGAATAATAAATAATATATAAAAGACTATTCTAGACACAAACATGCAAGGAGATTTTAACCGCCTAATGTGCGATTTAGAGGACAACTTTCATGCGCATGGGTAGGATTTTAGGCTCATGTGTACGTAACTGGCATCCAGTCATCTGTATCCGTCCGTAACGTCTAAAATATCAGAGGGCATCTGCAAATATATCGCCACAGTTCTATCCGGAGACTGTGGTTTACCTGTTTGGCTTCCCATATGCACTAGCGACTGTCCTCCCCAAATATTTTCCACACTGTTCAAGTCATGTCCATGGCTCGTCCAGTTTTGTAACTGCTTGAGTCTCTAAAACCCTAGTCATAGCAGTTACGATCATCTACTGTCACACGACAATAAAGATAGCTAGTCAATAAGTCATGCCCCTAATAAAATGCCTCAAACCGTGTAGTGTAAGTGTCATGGCAAGCGGAGATATAAAAATATTCCACAATAGGAGGGTAGTCCGCTAACACTAAGTTAACATGCATATAGCAACGTAAAACGACTAATAGAGTAGCTTGCACCCAAGTGTGGCTTGGACGCACAATTTATAACAAAGGAAACTAACAATATGAAACAAAATAAATAATACAGAAAATAAATAATTGACAGTTAATTAGCAAGGTATACTTGTCTGTTGCGACGCCTGGTGAGCTACCTGGTGTGGTACAATAAAGGTGGCACAAAATCGACTTCGGTGTTACTACTACGCAAGGGAGCCTCTGATGACGACACGGACGGTTCCATCGGGTCCAGGGCGGTCAATTTGGTTATGGACGATAATAAGAAGTCTAGAATTGGCGAGAGAATAGGTAATGGGCTTAGTTACGGATATGGGTGGATAATAGAAGAAAGTGTCAATAAATATATAATTTAAGAAAATATTTTATAGTACTTGAACCTATATATATAGTTATGTATGCCTTTACATATAAAATCAAAAATCGAAAGTCGCTATAGGACAAAAACTCTATGGTTGTCAGGATAGGGTTTTTAAGTAAAAGCATATATTTAAAATAGATAAATAATCCAATAACTATTTAAGATGCTATATTTATATAAAAATATTTTAGATAAATATTTAAAGTCTAGAAAATCATTTGGACTAAATCCTACTTTTTGACAAAGTACAGTATTTAGGTCAAGATTGACTTTAAGAATATCTAGAAACACTATAAATAATATAATTCCTATAATAATAATAATTTGACAAATAAATAATTTTAACAAACAAAAGAAAAATAACAATAATAATAATATTAATATTAATAATAATAATAACTATATGTATAGATAATAGACTGTTGTTGTCTTCCCGAATAATAATAATAATAATAATAATAATGATATCCAAAAGTATTTCCTCCATACAATAAAACAACAAAGCTACAGTATTCACACAAACAGAACAAAAGAAGAAAAATAAAATAAAAAATAGAATATAACAACAAAACCAAAAATAACTTAAACAGAAAAACAAATGATAATAAATTAAAATAATAAAAAAAAGAAGCTGTTCTCTTTTTGAGAGAACAGCATACTTTAAAAAAACAAAAAAGAAAGAAGAGAGAGAAAGAGAGTTGGAGAGAGGGAGGAAGAGAGGTGGAGAAGAAGAAGGCGGAGAGGAAATGGGCGATCGCTTGCGGCTGCTCCGACGAGAGGGAGGCGCGCGCTCGGGGGCTGAGGCGCAGATCTGGGGCGGCGGAGTCTAGCTCGTGCGGAGGCGGTCGGAAGAGAGGATCGGCGGGCGGTGCGGCGGCGAGCTCGGGCGGCAGAGGGGGTTTGAGCGGGGAGGACGATGAGAAGAGCGGAGGGGGAGGTCTCGGTGGCTGGCTGAGGGAAGACGGCGAAGGGCGGAGGGCTACGGCTTGGCGCACGGCGGAGCGGTCTGGCGGCGCCTGAGGAAGCCGCCGGTGCGCTCGTACGGAGGCGGAAGGCGCTGGTACGGGGGTCGGGAAAGAGGCTCGGTCGCGGGAACTTCGGGGTTGCGGCGCTCGGGCTCGGCGCACGTTCCCGTGGTGGTGCCGGCTCGTCGGCGGATGCGCGGTGGTACGGAGAGGGTGGTCAGGCTCGGGGGTTTGAGGAAGAAAAGGCGGCGATGCACAGAGGCTGAAGAAGGGAGGAGCTATGGCGGCACGGGCTAGACGTGGCGGTCACAGCGCGACCGGGATGTCGTCTGGTGACTGAGGTGGTGTATGAGCACCGTGCTCGTCGTGATGGCACGAGAGGTGGCCCGGCGGAGATAGGTAAGGGTTTTCTATTTTCTCTTCTTCTTCTTGGTGATGGTGGTGGTTGGTGGTGTTGTCGCTGGTGGTCGTAGGTTATGGTGGTGATGGGGGTGCGGCTTTGGCCGTGGATGGCTGGAATGGGTCGAGGAGGCTGGGTTCGGGACGGCGAAGGCGATGGCTATGGATAGGCTAGGATTAGGATTTAGGGATTTATTTGTTTGTCGTGTCGGGATTGTCGACACGAAGAACTCAATGTATATGTAAAATATTGGAATAAGATGGACGGGAGGGAACACGGACACGGTGCACGGGGGTTGAGAATTATTTGTGGAGAATTGGTGAATGATAAAAAATTGGAGGAGTACCTGCCTATTTATAGGATGTGAGAATTCCCAATTAGATAAGGACTAGGAATATTTAAAACCCAATTTGATAACTCATGTATTAAATTAAATCAATGAAATCAAATCTAAATTCAAATCAAATCCAATTTAGATCGAATTAAATTTTAGTTCAAAATCAAATGGAATAAATTAAATTTTAAATATTTAACTATTTAAATAAATCCATAAATTTAAATCAAGATTTAAATTGTCACAAAATTTTGAAATACATTTTCCAAAAATACTAATAATAATAATTTCAAAAATAATAAATATTTAAATATCTTTTTGAATAATAAAATATTAATATTAATAAATTTCAAAAATCAATTTAAATATTAATAGGACTACTTCAAAATACCTTTGAAATAATTTAAGATAATTAATAAATAATTTCGAGAATTAAATTATACATGAATTATATATCACGCCCTTTTTTTATAATGATAAAAATAAAGTAATTACTATATATTATTTTGAAACTATAAAAATGGAAAATGTTTTTTTTTCTAAAAATATGTAGCCCGTACATATTCGCACTCGTCGAGCAATTATGAAAAATAAAATTTCGTGCGCGACGTACAATACGACTGTGCGATGTACAATACAAAATTTTAAATCAGAACCAAATTTAATAAAAAAAATAGTAGAAATTTAGGGGTTTTACATCCTACCCAATGTTTGCAAAAACAAAAGTATGAAACTTTATTGATACAAACTTTGTAAAGATTACAAGAATTTTGGGAAAGTACAACTGTAGGAATCCAATCTAGAAGACGATTGCTTTATCCCTTGGACGATGTGAACTTTGAAGACGGTAGCCTCTGAAGTTGAAGGCAAAAGCCTCGGAAGAATGCAACAGCAATTGGGCAAGAACTCCTGAACTCTCTGATATTTCTGAACTTTTTGTCTGATCCCCTTGAATGAAGACTTGAAACTCTATTTATAGAGTTCTGGAAATAACTAATTTTTAGTTATTCTGAATGGCGCATGCTGAATTACGCATGGATTAGATTGTGCAGCATCAGACTGCGCAGGCAGTTGTCTGGTCGTGGGCCAACTGTCTTGGACACATGGCATCATTTGATTGAAATGCACATGATCGTGCATAGATGGTTGCCACGTAGTGAGAAATTGATGGCATGAATGCCACGTATACTTTTGTTAATTATCATGATGAAATGCGCAACCTGGATTGCGCTGACTTCAGATTACGCTGAGATGGATTACGCTGGACTGGATTGCGCTGCATGTACAGCTGTCCTCGAGCGCTGTACGGCACAATAAACGAACAGTCTCCTCGTTCTTCGTGCTGTCATCTGTCAGAAGATTTAATTGTGTCAGATAATGATGATGTAGCCACGTCAGCTTGCGCAGTTGAAAGTGTACGCAATCTGATCGATGCACAATCTGATGTTTGCGCAGTTCATTTGAAAGTTGTATTTCTTGATTTTATGGCTTTGTTGATGGGTGCAACTTGATTTTTTAGGACCTACAAAACCCCCTTCAAAGTTTTTAAAAGTTGAATTTATTCAAAATTTTGAAATACTATGAATTTTGAATTTTAAATCAAGTTGTGCATGAACTGTCTGCACAATCGGATGAATCGACTCCAACTTTTTCGGCACAATCTGAGGCGGCCGTTCTCCTTCGAAAAACTATAAATAGTTCCCCATTCTCTCACTGTCATTCTTTACTTGCATTCAAATTTTCAAAAGAGAAACTTCTTGAGCTTTCCTGATTCTCCTCATCGATCTCCATGGCCCCCAAGCGATCCTCTGCCACTGCCAAGGGTAAGGCCTCCGCCGAGTCTTCGGCTAGGGTTGTGCCCCGTCCTTCTCGACATGAGACTGTGCATCCCGCTTTGCTAGGTAGATGACTCAATCAAAAAACTCTCTTTAGGGTTCTTCGACTTCACTGATCTTCAAAATCCATCTCTTTTTAGATATATGATCATACTGTGCCACCCTCTTTAGGGTTTCGGTTGCACGAACTAGTTATTCTTCATTTTTATAAAGAATATCTTCTTGCACAATCGGTTGAATTACGCTGGCAAAAGTCAGCGCAATCGGCTGATTTGCGTAAGCCTTATTAGCGCAATCTGATGGTTGCGCAATCTGATGGTTGCGCAGTCTGATGACAAAATAGCTGAATTTGATTTATACTGATTTGTGATTTTTCTATTTGATGCAGTTGACACCAGAGAAGATCCTGAATATGAAACTTTTGTTGGAACTTTAGCTGAACCAAAATTCAAAGAAGATTTATCTCATGTTAACTTTCCACAATATGCCCTTTCGTCTTCTCGTCGGACTATTTTAATAGCACAGAATAACGAGACTCTGCTAAGTCTGATAAACGGACAGCCTTTGCAATCAGTTGACGCTGTCACCCATAGGAAGCCTTTGTTACTCTTCGGAGATGCTATTGATAAAAGTTCTCAACCACGACCTAGAGTTGAATCGAGAACTTTTCAATGGAAGGAGAAATTGATCAAGTTACCAGACCTAGCAAGATGTCTTCCTATGGCAAGGTATGCTCATGCGAACCATCCAAGGAGAATGGAATGGGACATCACTCCTTTACAACAGGCACGGACCGGAAGGATCTGTGTTAAGAAAGGTCCGAACAACCGGAACATGTTCTACAGTTCTTCCGAACGTCACAGCACTTTGTTGAGTGGGTTGAAACCAGGTTGCATTCCCCCCGAGAACTCATCTTTGCTACTACCGGTAAGGACACCAATTTTTGCCAATGAATATGCCAAAGCAGAGGGTAAATATCCGGATCAAGACATCCGGTCTGGTAAACCCAGACATCAAAAGATGGAGCTGTATAGCTAACTGGATACTGGTCCAGTTTGAAGATAAACTCAGAGAAATTGAGCTGTATAATGCGGTACATGTCACTGTATACGGCTTCTTTCCAAAACCTCATCTGTTCTTGGCTCTGGCAGAGAGGTACAACTACAGAACAGGGACGTTTATGACGCCCCTTGGAGAGATAGGCTTGGCTCTACATGAGATGAAGTACATCTCATATTTACCAATAGGTGATTTGCCTTACGAGGAGTACGTCCCGACTAATGACGAATTAGATAGACTTCATCGAGAGAACCCAAAGATGGTAGAAGTCTTTGATGAGCTTTTGTGCCATTATAACATATGCTCGTTGTATTATCAAAGTGGCTCTTCTGGCACGTGCTATTCCTCCAAATGGTTGACTTATATTTTTTTCAACCACATTATTGAGAAAAAAACAAAAGATCATGATTCTTGCAATCCTAATTTCTTTCAACCCCTCAGTAACAGTGAAGTGCTAAAGCTGATGAAGGAAAATAAGAGGATAGATATCAGAGTAGATGATGAACATCAATATCCTCCTCTTAAGGCTGGAGAATTTGTGGAGAGCTTCATAAGAATGGGCTACAGGTCCATGTCCAAACAAGCCCAGCTAGCAGGATTCTTGACGTACTGGCTACGTCGATTCGTTGTGCCTGGAGCAAGTGCTGTAGACCGCTTTCATCGCGGTGTTCTTTTTGCTGCTGTCCGGTTAGTCTTCGGCTACCGGATGGACTTACATTCAGCGATGACCTGTAGTATAAACGCGGGTCTTCGTCTATATGTTGATCTTATGATCAAGTGCAAGGGTGATAAGGTGAACTTCCCCAGACTAGAGTTACCTTACACCTACTTATTCGGATGGTTGCTCTTGCATCATCGATCATTGATGAACCCGACCATGGGAGCAGTTGGTGGCAGTTTTCTACGCAGATTCTCGCAGAGCAGGTGGATTTACACTAGTTTAAGAGACTGCAGACGAACTATGAACCTCGACAAAGGATGGAATTTTCTTTGCACTCCCCCTCCAACTGGTTATGAGCATATGGCAGCAAATCTGATTGACCTGGGGAGGCAACCAATAGGTTGGTATCTTTTGAATGGCTAAAGACAATCAGACCATCCCATCTAGTATATAGATTTCAAGAAGAATGCTTTCTTGAACCATATCTGTCGAGCCGCTTCGCTCGTCAGTTTGGATATGACCAGTTTCATGTAGGTAACGCCATCACGTGCCTACAAGGAAAAGGTTATTTGATCGATGGTGCCCGGGCCTGGGCTTACTATAATGCTCGAGACACAAAGACTGTGTTCTCGATGCCCAATAGAACTGATGCTGGTCCAAGAATGCTGTATACTTATTCACAGTTTTATACAGCTGCAAATACATTTGCTGAAAACTATAGCCTCGTTGATAGTTTTGCAACAGCAAATCGTCTGAAGAGAAAAGCAACTGACACATTGGCTCCAAATAACGATGAAGAACATGAGCCAATGGACGATCCATTAGAAGCTTCCAGGGAAGTCAATTTCCCTGAGGAAGTTAACCAGCCTTTAAGAATTTCTCTGAAGGTTGTTAAGTCTCCAGTTAAGGAGAAAAAAAGAAGGAGAGAAGAGCCTTCTTCTCCTGCTATGAAGAAGAAATTGATCTTGGAACATTCTTCAGAGAAGGTTACCACCAGATCGCAATCCAGACAATTGGCTGAGTCCATTCGAGATGAAGCCGCTACACCGACCTCCGTTCAGAAACAAGCCGATGTAGTAAATAGAGAGAGCCCTGAGAGGCCTCTACATAGAAGGAAAAAGCTGGCTCACAGAAGACAGAAGATAACAGTTTCTCCTCCGAGGCAAATTTTATTTTCAGTAGTGATGAATGCCACAGCTGGAACCACCCTACCATCTCCTACCCCTATTTCTGAGTCTGGGCATAAAACTCCTAGTCCAGAACGGAGGAAAGAGATTGAGCAGATTAAAGAAAAAAATGAGGCCATAGAGCCCAGAGAAAATGTTGCTGAGACAGAGCATGAAACTTTGCCATCCCTTTTACCAATGATGGATACTACTCAACCTCCTGCTACACCGGAAGCAACCCTCGAGGAAGAGGATCGTTTGATGATCGAAGCTTTATATGACTGTGACTTCGGTTATCAAGAAGAAACTGATCATGCTGCTGCTGCTGCTAGTGAAGAGGTTCCTGAGGACAACGAGAACGAGGAGAGCACCTCATCAGAAGCTGCTGATGAGACACAAAATCCGGAAGAGAATGTTGAGATCCAGACATCTCCTCAAGCTATTGATGACACTCTGACTCCTGAAAAGGAAGCTGAGGTGCCGATATCTCCAGAGAAGATTGCTGATGAAGAAAGGACTTTGGACGAAACTTCAGTTGTTGCTCCCGAAGGTAATGTAATAAAATTAGCGACCTTCTTTTAATAAAAAACTTGATAGCTAACATCTTTATTCTTATCCATACAGAACCCGGATCTTCTCATGCTCCTCTAGCATGCATGGACATAGTACTTGTGACGACAATTGCTAGTAGCAGTCGCCATTTATCCTGTGGCTCCGAAGCAGGAAGTAGTCAGGCAATAGTATCTGAAGCTACTTCTGCTCAGCTAGAATCTGTTCCAACAGATGATAGGCCTGTTGCTGGATCGAACCATGGTGAGACTGTTTTCACTTTTGATTCTTTTGGACAATAGCAAATGACAGACAGAATGACAATATTTAATTTTACAGAAGAACAACCAGGAGGAGCAACTAGCTCCACTCTAGTTCCCTTATTCAAAGAGCCTACTGTTCGAGAAACTGAACGTCCTGTTGCCTCGTCATCAACAGGAGTTGCTGCGACTCCTGGTGCTCTGGCGATTAATCAACTTGTCATCCAATCATTCACCAAATGCTTTTTCGAGTCCTTGGGGCCTTTGATCAATAGAATGATGGACAAAGAAGACGCTAATTTTTATATGGTTAGAGGTCCGACCTCTTTCTTAGTAAAGGCCATCTGGGAGCAAGGTGACGAGCCCCATGCCACTTTTCTTGACCACATATTAAATGAGCTGGAAGCTTCAATAAAGAACTATAAAGAGCTCAATAAGGGGGAAGTAGAACCCTTAGTGCAAGCAGAGTTTGAACATATGGCTCAGGCAGCTGCAGTTGAAAGAGTGAACTTCCAGAATCTCTTGGATGCCTATTCTACTAAATCTGCTGAGTATAATTCCAAGTTGAAATCGGTGATCTCAACAGCTGAGAGAAAAGAGAGAAGGATTGCCGAGCTGAGAGTGGAGATTGCTCGTCTCCAAGAGGAATTGGAAAATAAAGTTACCGAGCATCAGACTGCAGTCCAACAAATTGGTGCTCTAACTCAGAAAAGAGACGAATATGTAGCAGCTCATGATGCTGAAATCACTCGCCGAATGGTAACCATGCCCGTTTTTAATAAAGAATCTGGGATGGAAGAGGCCAGGAGGAGAGTGATGGCATCTCGCGAAGAACGGTTGCAAATTCTGAAACAACAGATTGCTAATCTGATGATGCCTCCATCTCAGTAGAAAGAACAT
The DNA here is from genome assembly GCA_029216955.1 of Iris pallida. Classification (NCBI taxonomy): domain Eukaryota; kingdom Viridiplantae; phylum Streptophyta; class Magnoliopsida; order Asparagales; family Iridaceae; genus Iris; species Iris pallida. The sequence goes on from JANAVB010030220.1 coordinate 8,551,591, forward strand.
CTTGTATCTTATTGTCTTTCTTTATGCTTTGCATGTAATGTCTTAAATTTTGATCAATAAAAGACATTTTGTTGTGGCTCTATTATTTCTTGCATATCTTATTCAGATATAAATAATAGCGATAGAAAATATATTCAGAGGTGCAGGATATGATATATTTCTCGATTTTAGAAAATAATCATATTCATTATATCTCCTCAGAGGTAATTTGGACGTGGAAAAATATAATTTATCGAATATTATTATTTCAAAATAGACAACTTAATCGAAGACGATAAGTTGCTGATATGGATAATGAACGAAAATGAATCGTCAAAAAGGTGTGAATGAAATAAATGAACGAAATGAAACGTCGGGATGAACGGATAGACCGTCAAATGAATTGAATGAACGAGTGAACCGTCAGATGAATGTAATGAACGGATAAACCGCTGTATGAATGTAATGAACGGACAAACCGTCGGATGAATGTAATGAACGGATAAACCGTCGGATAAATGTAATGAACGGACGAACCGTCGGATGAATGTAATGAACAGACGAACCGTCGGGTGAATGTGATGGTGAAACGAACGGGCGAACCGTCAGATAAATGTGAACGGGTGAACCGTCAGATAATGATAATGAACGGATGAACCGTCAGATGAATGTGAACGGGTGAACCGTCAGATGATAATAATGAACGGATGAACCGTTAGATAAATGTGAACGGGTGAACCGTCAGATGATGATAATGAACGGATGAACCGTCAGATGAATGTGAACGGGTGAACCGTCAGATGATGATAATGAACGGATGAACCATCGGATGAATGTGTCGTTTCGTTATTTTGAGAATCTCCGCCTATAAATAGAACAAAAATCTGGAAGGAATGATCATTTTCACTTTTCAACATAAAGATGTCGCCCGAAGATGCATCCAAGAAGGCTGAAATTATTTCGAAGATTGAAGTAGACATTAAATAATGCCCTGTCGATCCAGTCCAACCAAAGCAGGCAGAAGTAGGCGAAGGTTCGTCTACACCCAAACCACCGCGGAATATCCTGAACTTTCTGCTTGAACCAGGAAAGACTGAAGAGGAGGAAGCTATGAGGATGGCTGCTCGCAAGTTCTTGGTAGGCTCGAGCAAGGATGTCCTCGACTCTTTTGCTGATTATGTCTTTGATAAGGATGGCAGTGGTCCGCATCCCAATGTTGAGAAGGACGATAGCGACCTTCCTTGATGTCATGTAACATCATTTATGATGAAATAAAAATCAAACTTTATTTATGAACTGTCTGATCTTATTTACATAAAATCTCTGTTACATTTATACATAATATTTCTTGAGGAATTTGCCATTGATAGGCATCATTGCAACTCGACCATCCAACTCTGAAAGTTGATAAGCTCCATTTGAAAAGACTTTGCTGACAACGTAAGGTCCTTTCCACTTCGCATCAAACTTGCCTTTGCTCGAGTGAGTCATAGTCATAGGACGTCTTACTGTTAGAACAAGTTCCCCTTGTTGAAAGGCTCTGACTTTAACTTTACGGTTAAAAGTCTTCAAAATACGGTCTTGATATAACTCAATATATTGTTGAGCCAATAGCCGCTTTTCATCGAGCGCTTCTAATTCTTGAAGTCGGAGAAGATCGTTATTCTCTGTAGTGAGCTCATTAGCAATGGCAATCCTTAAAGAAGGAATTTGAAGTTCCAGAGGAAGAACTGCTTCACAATCGTACACCAAAGAGAAAGGTGTAAAGCCTATGGGATTGCGGACCGTAGTTCGATAGGCCCAAAGACATTCACCAAGTTTTTCACTCCAGTTTCGTTTGTTAGTAGACACAAACTTTTTGAGGAGCTTGATAATGGTTTTATTGAAAGCTTCATCTAAACCATTAGCGACAGGATTGTAGGCTGTCGAAGCAACATTGTCAATCCTATGATCATCACAGAATCTTGTAAACTTCTGGCTGATGAATTGTGGTCCATTGTCATGGATAATTCGTCGAGGTACACCAAATTTATAGATGACATGGTGTTTGACGAAGTTGATGACACTGCTGGTCTTGACTTCAGCTAGAGGTATAGCTTCAGCCCATTTAGAGAAGTAGTCGGTTATTGCCAATATGAACCGATGTCCTCTAGAAGAAGGAGGATTGATGGGACCGATGATGTCCATGCCCCAAGCTTCAAAAGGCCAAGATGCAGCCGTCGGATGTAAAAATTCTGAAGGTTGATGAATAAAATCTGTATGGATTTGACAAGCTCGACATTTTTTCGTATATTCGATGGCATCAAATACCATAGAGGGCCAGTAGTAACCCATACGTCGGATGCGATCCTGTAGCTTAGGATGGGGTTGATGTGCTCCATAAACACCGTCGTGAGCTTCACGCAATACATGCTTTGCTTCATCACCAGCAAGACAGCACAAAAGTAAGCCATCATAAGTTCGCCAATAAAGATTCTTCGTGGTCTGATTGTAATAAAATCGTAGAGTCCTTCGAAGAATACACGTAGCTTCTTTAGGATCTTTAGGGAGTATGTCATGAACTACGAAGTCGATGAAGGGAGCTCTACAATCTTCACTGATAACATTGGCTTCAGTAAGATTACTGAACTCAATATTACGATTATTTTCGATGTAGAACAATTCCCGATTAGAGATGACCACCACCTGCTGTCATTTGATAGGGATGGCTAAGACTGCTGCAAGATTAGCCAAAGCATCTGCCTCGGTATTGCAAGCTCGGCGTACATATTCAATAAAGAAGGCTTTGAATGATGTAGCCATATTGATTGATGCTTCAAAGTAAGGCACTAGATCTTGATGGCGAACTTCATAGGTCCCTCTAACCTGGTTAACAACTAACTTGGAGTCACCATAGACTTCAAGATACTCGACGTCTAGTTGTTTGGATAGCTGAAGGCCAATGAGTAGAGCATTGTATTCTGCCACGTTGTTGGAGCAAGGCTCATCTAGGAAGTAGGCTCTTTGGATTGCTGACCCATCCGGAGAAACAAGGACAACTCCAACTCCTGCGACGATAGCACCATTGGGTCCAATCCTAGATGTACCGTCAAAGAATAGGCGCCAAGTAGGAAATTCTTCAGAGACTGTATTAGATTCCAAAGTCTCGTCTGGAATTTCATCGTAGAGTTTGGATGTCTCTGGAACAGGATGAGCTGCTAAGAAATCCGCCAGTGCTTGACCTTTGACAGACTTTTGAGGAACATATACCATGTCATATTGGGCTAGCAGAATGGCCCATGTAGCCAGCCGAGAATTGAGTGTGATAGGCTTCTTCATGAGTACCCGAAGAGGGTTAAATCGGGATATGACATGAATAGTTTGGCCAATGATATAATGTCGAGTCTTTTGAACAGCAAACATAAGAGCTAGGCATTCTTTTCGACAGAAATATAACGGTGTTCAGCACCAATCATAGTACGACTGAGATAATAGATAGCTTGTTCGTGGCCTTCTTTGTTCTTTTGGGCAAGTAAAGCACCCAATGAATGGTCCATAGCACGGACATACATTAAGAATGGTATACCAGAGATTGGTGGCACCAAGACTGGTGGATTCATGAGATACCGCTTGATGTCGTCAAATGCTCGTTGACATTCTTCGGTCCAAACGAAAGAAACACCCTTCTTCATGAGTTGAGTGAATGGTCTGCAGCGTCCAGATAGATTCAAAATAAATCTTCTGATGTACGCAAGTCGACCTTGGAATCCTCGTAGCTCTTTTAGATTGCGTGGAGGACGCATCTCTTGAATGGCTTTGATCTTCTCGGGATCCACGTGTATACCCTTAGAGGTAATGACGAAGCCGAGAAATTTACCACTAGAGACACCCAAGAATGACTTGGTGGGATTCATTTTGAGTTGATGTTGGCGCATGAGATTGAAGATAGTTCTCAAGTCTTGGATGTGATCTTCCTTTAGGCGACTCTTAACAGCAATATCGTCAACATAGCATTCGACCGTCTTGCGCAAATAATCTCAAAAGATGGTACCCATGGCTCGTTGGTATGTTGCACCAGCGTTCTTGAGACCAAACGGCATCACAGTATAACAATAGACTCTACGAGGAGTGCGGAAAGAAGTATGCTTTTCATCTTCAGGATTCATCCGAATCTGATTATATCCGGAGAATCCGTCCATAAAAGATATTCTTTCGAACCCACAGGTATTATCGATCATGATGTCCGTGATAGGGAGAGGAAACTCATCTTTTGGACATGCTTCATTAAGATCCCGGAAGTCGATGCAGACTCGAACTTTGCCGATTTTCTTTAGAACTGAGACAACATTAGCTACCCAATCAGGATGCTGCTCTTCTCTGATAAAGCCACAAGCAATGAGCTTCTTAACTTCATCATCGATTGCGTCCATCATTTCTGGCTTGAAATGCCGTTGTTGCTGTTTGACCGATTTTGCATTCGGTAAGATGTTCAGTTTGTGAGTAGCAACTTTAGGATCTAATCCTGGCATGTCTTCATAGCTCCAGGCAAAGACATCAATGTATTCTTTAATCAGAAGAATTAATTCTGGTTTATCTGCCTCTGGAAGGTTCTTGTTTATGAATATTGGACGGGGTGACCCTCTCTCTCCTACATCAATTTGACCTAATTGATCTTCGGTAGGAGATTCCCTTTGTTCGAATCGGAGTTCCCACTGGGTATCCATTCGTTGAGCCCAAGGATATGTTTCAGGATTTTCTTCAATATCCTCGTCATAGCCTTCTGGAAGTTCGACGGAGACCATGTTAGAAGATACAGTCAATCGATGAACTTGACCAATGCTGGTGTCAGAATCCCACGATCTGGAATCAGAAGAATTAGAGCGTTCTTCACTATCAGATTCAAAGCCTGCTAGGGATAACACTGGAGGAGAAGCATATCCGAGACCTCTTTTGGTCCTGCTGTAATACATCTCTGATTTTCCTTTCGGAATAGTTGTACGGAGAGGAGTTCTCCGTCCTTTACCGTAGTTGAGGCCACTCTTGAAGTCGTAACCCATCTTTCGGATGATGTCTTTTTATTGTTGACTGTAACGACGGAGTTGAAGATGTCCCGTGTCATTAACTTTGCTATCATCCATATAGCTGAATTGTTGTTCCGGTCCTTTACTAAAAAGTATTAGACTCTCGCCTTTCTTACGAGCGGGAACAATACGATATGAATCCTTTGGGTGTTCAAATGAAACTTCAGTTTGAAGAGATTGTACAACTCCTATTGTAAATGATTGAAAGCTATCTAACATATCCAAATAGCATTTAGCATGATAAATGACATCAGTATACTGGAAAGTAGATGCTTTTTCATTGATTTGTACATTTGTATTTACAGTAGGACCTTTAGCCTTAGCAGGCTTAGTCAGATTAATTACAAGAGGGGGAGAAGAAGAACGTGGAGGAGGATTGGCTTTGTTACGACGGAGGTCGATAACAAGCGGCTCAGAGGAGGTGAGCTTCCTTTTCTCCTTGTTATGTGATAGATTGATAACAAGCGGCTCAGAAGAAGTGAGCTGCTTTTTGTCTTTGTTACGACGTAAGTCAATAACAAGCAGCTCATAAGAGGTGAGCTCCCTTTGATTTTGATCATCAATTGATTGCTTCTGAACTGGCAAGTGAATAGCCAGTAGCTTGGAGGACTGAGGACGAGAAACACGCCCTTTGACAGAAATGATGAGGGTGTCATTAGGCACTGTTTCTTGCTCTTCTTCAGTATCCAGAGACATGACAACCTTCATGAATTCGTCCTTGTACATACGAGCATTGTTGCAGTATGCTTCAACGCCTTTGAAAGGATAGAGATCAACAACCTCCTTTTGTACCTCTCCATTGTCATCCACATATTTAAAACATTGATGGAGAGTCGAAGAGACAATGTTATGCTCGTGCAGAAATGGTCTTCCCAGCAAAGCATTGTAGGAACAACCATGATTGTCAATGATGTAGAAGGTAACCTATGTGCGAAGATTGCCTATTTGGAGTTTTAGGCGAATCTTGCCCAGAGGCTCACTCCTTCCCTGATTGAACCCAAGGATGGTGGTGATTGTACTGGAGAGACTATGCACTGGGATTTTCAGCGCATCCAACATTGTCTTCGGCATAATGCTGAGAGCAGATCCTGGATCTCTCAAAATACGATCGACTTTCATCGAATCGACGTATCCTGTATAGTAAAGGGGACGATCATGCCTGTTGTCTTCCATCAACATGTCGTCTTGTGTAAAAGTTATGTTTGGAATTAACTCCAACTCGCTATGACAATGGAGGCAAGAGACTGGTTCTGCTTTTGGCTTCTTCAGAAGAGCTAAGCAGGTTTCAGCTTGCATGAGAGCCTCGCTCAGAGTTTTCTGAGTCTCTTTAGAAAGGCGCAAGAGCTCGAAGATTGACAATAGGGCTGGTGTATTGGCTAGTTGGGCCAAGATATCAAAGTTGTAAGACTTTTCAAGTCCAGAAGGAGATGTCTTCTTCAAAGGTTTGTCAAAACGGACTTGCTGTTTGCCTTTGTCAGCGACCGTCGGCTTGGGAGGAATGGGTATCACAACCGGTGAGGAAGCAGTAGGAATATCCTCAGTAGAAGCAGGTTGCACTGGAGTAGGTTCAGAGGAAGAAGCATGATTCTCTTGGGCTTCAGGATAATCCTTTAGATAAGCTTTTCCTGATCTGGTGTCCAGCAGGATTTCTTCATCAACTATGGGGTCAAAAGACACCATATTGCAAATCTTTGTCTTGTCCTTGGAACGGTCTTTCTTTTTGGAAGAAGAGGAAAGTTCAAACTCCGAAGCAAGATCCGGATGAATCTATATTATCTTGCCATTGTCAAGAGACAAGGGGACGAGACCTTTATTTCGTGGAGGAGGGAGATTCTCGATCTCAAGAGTAGCTTTAGGGGTAGGAATGACACCATGCTGCACCATCTGGGGCGGGAAGTCACCGAATTGAATTGAGACCATGTTTGCGGTAACAGTCTTCTCGTCTTGTTGTAGAGTGACAACACCAGCGTTGACCAGCTCCTGAATTTTTCCTTTGAGCACATAACATGCTCGAGTGGGATGTCCGATGAACCTGTGATAGACACAGTACTTGGGATGATCAGTCTTACCGACTTCATCGGGCTTCTTTGGATCTGGAAGTTGGATTTTATTGCTTTTGATTAAGCAATCAAAGTTGTTAGCAGTGTCATTCTCATCAAATGAATATTCTACTTTAGGACGAGGTTCTTTCGGTGGAGGTGCTGAAGGAGTAGAAGTGGATGTAGGAGGAGCTACGTTAACTGCCAGAGATTCTTTATTCTTGTTCAAATTGATGTTCAAAGTTTCTTTTGGTTTGCGGTTGTTTTGGCGATTGCCACCACCTGATGTTTGATGTTCATCCCGGTCGGGGTTAGATATTTGTACCCCTAGCTGCTTAAATTCGTCGGCGCTAACTTCAGCTGCTTTAGCGTTGACAATGAAGGATGGCCAATCTTGGAACTGAGTAGATCCCGTCCACATGCTGATGATGGGCAACAGATTTGCCTTGCAGGTGTCTATGGTGACAGCAGCCGGAGTTCCTGGAGGCATTTTCAAAACTTCTCGGTAAAATCTTTCAATAAAACTCTCAGCAGTTTCATTGTGCCTTTGTTTAATTTTATTGAGGGCTGACATAGTCATATCGTTAATCCCCTCGTAAAATCGTTCCAAGAAGATTTGCTTTAAGCCAGAGAAGGATGTGATACAACCATCGGGCAAGCTTCTATACCAATCGTATGCTACGCTGGCTAAACAGCCGACGAATACTCTGGTAAGAAGAGCGTCATTTGGTTGAAGTTGGACAGTCATAACCTCAAATTGGTTAATGAACTGACTGGAAGATGTGCTTCCATCAAACAGCAAGATAGTTGGGATCTTGTACTTTGGAGGAAACGGGACTTCCTTCCATTCAACTGGATAAGGTTGCTTGATCCCCAATCTTTGCAAGTTGTCCTTCTCCTTGAAAGCTTCAAACTGAGTTCGCAGGAGCTTCACAGCTTCATTGGCATCTTCCACTGATGTAGAAGGAGCAGGCTGAACCACAGTGTTAGGAGGAGGAACAGCATGATAAGCACTACCCCCAGCACCTGACTGACTGGATATAGGTTGGACTTGTACAGGAGGTACTGGAAGAGATGCTACCGCCAACCCTGCATTAACAGGCACCGACGATGCTATAATTTCAGGATTTATAGGAGGTACGGTCGGTGGTACTGTGTGCTGAGCTACAATAATGGAATGCATACTTGCGACCATTTCTGCCATTGTCTTCAGTTTATCTTCTAGTGCAGCTATTCTTTGTTCTTGACTAGCTGAACTGGAAGCATCAGGATCTTCATTGACAACATAAGCTGTCACTTCTCTGGGTACAGTGGAGGACAATGTTTGTTATGAGCTTTCGCTGTATGCATCATAGGCAGAGAAAGAATCATCTCCTGAGTGAGAAGGAAGAAGAAGTTCAGAAGGATCTTGAAGATTCCTTTGACCGATTGTGTCTCGGCTTCGGGATCTGGTATGTTGGAATACTCCTTCAGAGGATTCTTGGAGTAAATCCAAATACCGTTGGCTTGGCTTGCGAGGCTTCCCATGCTTAGAGCACTTCCTACCCCCAGTGTCTCTGGAAGTCATGTTGACGGTATCGTACAGAACTTCGTCTTCATCTTTCGACATAGGTTCAGAGTTAGAAAAGTTCAGACGATCGAAGACAGATCGTCTAGTTGTTTGACAACAACACTTGATGACAACCTTGTGATTACAATGATGATGATCACTTGGTTGAATTGGAAGTGTTGAAGTGTTGTCCCGTCTTTGCTTGAGGTGTTCTCGGAGATCGGGAACAACAATGGGACAAGAATAAGTTCGAGGGATATGTTCTTTAATAACATTCGAAACATGATTCCGGTTCTTCAAATGTTTTGTCCTTTGAGTGTACAGGGAAGTGCTCATTTCATTGGCATAGGTGTCCGGATTCTTGATCCTAGAAGTTTGCTTTTGATGATGTTTGGTCTTCGGCATTGGTTGTTTGCGTTTTTGCCGAAATTGGCCTGTTGAGATAAGTTCTTATATCAGCAAACTCACCCCCAGGGGTTTCTGTTTGAGACACCATTAATGTTCCATGTCTTGAACGAGAGATTTTGAGGGTTGGGAGATCTTGGAACTCTGCTACCAGAGTAGGCAGAATACCTCTCTGATCAGTACAAGTTCTTTTAACATTGAGAGAAGAATCTTGTTTGAAAGAATTTTTGTACTGACTGATGCCGAAGCACGTTCAGTGTGATCTTCTACGGTAAAGACCGAAGAAGACTGAGAAAAGACCAAAGGGCCTTTTCCTTTGTTTTGTAAAGAAGGGTTAGCTAAAGAGCGTTTCTCTCTGTTGTCTTCCAAGTCAAGAGACGAGGAAGTTTGAGAAAAGACCAAAGGGCCTTTTCCTTTGTTCTGAGGAAGAGGAATAGCCAAAAGACTACCCCCAGTGGATTGCACAGGAGCAACAGGGTGTTGGAGATGAGCAGCACTCTTCCCCTTGTTGTGAGAAGAAGAAAGATTAGCCAAAGGGCTGTCTTTCTTGGATTGTGCAGGCACAATTTATGCATGAATTGATGGCGCACTGGCAGGTTGTGCAGGAGAGTCTTTGGCAGATGACTTTCTGGTTCTGGCCACAGACACTGTGGTTTACGCATCAGAAGTTCTGGCCACAGAGTGTTTGGGATGCACTCTAGTTGCTGGAGTGTTGGTTTGCGCAGGAAGATTGGCAGCCAATTGCGCTAGAGGCAGAGGAGTTTTGTACCTTGATAGGGCAGCATATGAAGTCTCTTATGTACTGGCAATAGCAGATTGCGCAGCATCCTTGACAGTAGAAATATTAGAATGCGCAGCTGTCTTAGAGGCAGAATCAGCAGACTGCGCAGTAGTCTTCTTAGCAGAAGGAATAGACTGCGCAGCATTCTTAGGGACCCACACTGGGCACACTTTGCTTGGAGCAGAAGTTATTGTAGTGCGAGGGGTGGTCCTGGAGTTGATTATGGCTTCGTAGGCCTTCTGGTTGACCTTCACAACCAGAGTCTTCTGCGTCTTCCCGATAGACGCAACGTCACATTGAGTTGTCACTTTCTCGTCGGAGGAGAAAGTTGTCCCCAGCAGAGTCGCCATTTTGTTTGCAAAAACAAAAGTATGAAACTTTATTGATACAAACTTTATAAAGATTACAAGAATTTTGGAAAAGTACAACTGTAGGAATCCAATCTAGAAGACGATTGCTTTATCCCTTGGACGATGTGAACTTTGAAGACGGTAGCCTCTGAAGTTGAAGGCAAAAGCCTCGGAAGAATGCAGCAGCACTTAGACAAGAACTCCTGAACTCTCTGATATTTCTGAACTTTTTGTCTGATCCCCTTGAATGAAGACTTGAAACTCTATTTATAGAGTTCTGGAAATAACTAAATTTTAGTTATTCTGAATGGCGCATGCTGGATTGCGCATGGATTGGATTGTACAGCATCAGACTGCGCAGGCAGTTGTCTGGTCGTGGGCCAACTGCCTTGGACACATGGCATCATTTGATTGAAATGCGCATGATCATGCATAGACGGTTGCCACGTAGTGAGAAATTGATGGCATGAATGCCACGGTTACTTTTATCAATTATCATGATGAAATGCGCAACCTGGATTGCGCTGACTTCAGATTGCGCTGAGATGGATTGCGCTGGACTGGATTGCGCAGGCACTGGATTGTGCTGCATGTACAGCTATCCTCGAGCATTGTGCGGCGTAATAAACGAACAGTCTCCTCGTTCTTCGTGCTGTCAGCTGTCAGAAGATTTGATTGTGTCAGATAATGATGATATGGCCACGTCAGCTTGCGCAGTTGAAAGTATGCGCAATCTAGTGTGCGCAATCTGATTGATGCACAATCTGATGTCTGTGCAGTTCATTTGAAAGTTGTATTTCTTGATTTTATGGCTTTGTTGATGGGTGCAACTTGATTTTTTAGGACCTACACCCAACTTACAAGAATTTTATCCTCGAAATTAAAAATGAGCAGGAGGTTTGAGAGGGTACAAGGGTATATCAATGAGGAACAATTAAATCACGACGTTCAAAACATGCATTAGAAAATCGTGACTTTGATAACTACAGAAATAAATCACGAATTTAATTTAGGGTGTAATTGATGGTCGCGTGTTAACGCAAGAAAAAACAAAGATTAATGGTCAATAGAGGGTGGTAAATTGATTTGAGATCAAGGACAGGTGGTTTCCTAGGGGAACATACTCGTCTATGTTTTAGGGGTGTTAAGGAAGTAATTCTAGTCATTTCTAAATATCAAATGATTAGAGATCATGATCAAGAGTCGAAGGGTAGGTCGAATAACTCGAGGCGAGGTTGTAAACACAAGGCTTGGTAGATGGCTAACTATAACTATCATGGTCATAGGGAACACTTGGTTTCTATCTATCAAGTACGAGTGTTCTGTCCTTCCAAATTAAGTGAAGGACAAAATGAATAAGAGTTCGAAGGAGATGTTTATTGAATACGAACACGTGGTTCAAAGACGACTGAATAAATTCAAAGAGAATTGCCAAGGCAGACGTGGATGAGATTCTAGGGAGCAAGCTTAACTATATCTCCACCCACGTATAACGATAAATAAAAGCGAACCAAAGTGCACTCGGTTGATCAGAACATCATGCACCGGTTCTGACTAGACAATATGTTAGTGAGCGCGCGCTCAATAGAATGTGTCTTGAACAAGTTTGATAACGATTAAACTTGCAAAACTAGGCTATAGTAGCAACATTTAGTCAAGATGGTAAAATATAGGCACGTGAGATTATTGTTGAAAAGAGACTAGAATTAGTTCAAACTTCCTTAAGAATCTAAGTCTTGTTTGGTGCCTATACAGTCGACCTATTGTCTCCTCGTCTAAGGCTTTGGTCGACCAATAAGGTATGGTCCTTAAAAATTTATAGTCTAGGTAATCCACTTAGTATCTACTATAATGAGTCATAAGGATGAAGGCAATGCTAGGTCATGAGACATTCTATCCAACTTACATGAGCTAAACTAGTAGGGTGATGGAACAATAGGTCATGTTCACCTAGTATGGGCTACCTTATTAATCTCTATCAAGCACGAAAGAAGGGCACGAATCACGATAGAAGGGATCAAGCAAGATGCAACTCGAGGAGTCAAACGAGAAGGTGGTCAAATATGTGGATGAGATCCTAGACTCTAATCCTATACGCAGGCTTGCTTGGTACGGTAAAGTAACCAAACAATTTAGCTACACCTGCATGGGCTACCACAAAAACATGTAACGCCCCAGTCCCAATATACGTAGGACTAGGACGTAGACATGCCAGCTGTATTCATACGAAGTACGTAGGTCTCGTATGAATACATAAGCTGTAAAATACAGTAATCCAAGACAAACTAAATCTCATCCACAATGAAAAGAATAATAATATAAATATCAACTCGAATATTTATGATACAATCGTTGGGCGAAGACAAAGTCCACTACCAACTATCTCAATGAAAGAAAGGTACAAGAATCGATCCAAAAAAATGGCAAGACGAACCAAGCGCAATCGTCTTCGAAAGAATGGAGAAGACCACGCCTCGGCTAGAATACCTGCGGAAAACATGAACACACACCTGGGGAAAAACCAGGTCCTTAGACGGACGTAGCAAGATACAGGAAGAACAAGCTAATATGAACTGTCAGAAAAATAAATAATATATAAAAGACTATTCTAGACACAAACATGCAAGGAGATTCTAACAGCCTAATGTGCGATTTAGAAGACAACTTCCATGCGCATGGGTGGGATTTTAGGCTTATGTGTACGTAACTGGCATCCAGTCATCTGTATCCGTCCGTAACGTCTAAAACGTCAGAGGGCATCTGCAAATATATTGCCACAGTTCCATCCGGAGACTGTGGTTTACCTGTTTGGCTTCCCATACGTACTAGCGACTGTCCTCCCCCAACATTTCCCACACTGTTCAAGTCATGTCCATGGCTCATCCAGTTTTGTAACTGTTTGAGTCTCTAAAACCCTAGTCATAGCAGTTACGATCATCTACCGTCACACGACAATAAAGATAGCTAGTCAATAAGTCGTGTCCCTAATAAAATGCCTCAAACCGTGTAGTATAAGTGTCATGGCAAGCGGAGATATAAAAATATCCTGCAATAGGAGGGTAGTCCGCTAACACTATGTTAACATGCATATAGTAAAGTAAAACGACTAATAGAGTCGCTTGCACCCAAGTGTGGCTTGGACACGCAATTTATAACAAAGGAAACTAACAATATAAAACAAAATAAATAATGCAGAAAATAAATAATTGACAGTTAATTAGCAAGGTATACTTGCCTGTTGCGACGCCTGGTGAGCTGCCTGGTGTGGTACCATAAAGGTGGCACAAAATCGACTTCGGTGTTACAACTATGCAAGGGAGCCTCTGATGACGACACGGACGGTTCCATCGGGTCTAGGGCGGTCAATTTGGTTATGGACGATAATAAGAAGTCTAGAATTGGCGAGAGAATAGGTAATGGGCTTAGTCACGGATATGGGTGGATAATAGAAGAAAGTGTCAATAAATATATAATTTAAGAAAATATTTTATAATACTTGAACCTATATATATAGTTATGTATGCCTTTACATATAAGATCAAAAATCGAAAGTCGCTCTAGGACAAAAACTCTATGGTTGCCAGGATAGGGTTTTTAAGTAAAAGCATATATTTAAAATAGATAAATAATCCAATAACTATTTAAGATGCTATATTTATATAAAAAGATTTTAGATAAATATTTAAAGTCTAGAAAATCATTTGGACTAAATCCTATTTTTTGACAAAGTACAGTATTTAGGTCAACATTGACTTTAAGAATATCTAGAAACACTATAAATAATATAATTCCTATAATAATAATAATTTGACAAATAAATAATTTTAACAAACAAAAGAAAAATAACAATAACAATAATAATAATATTAATAATAATAATAATAATAATAATAATAATAATAATAATAACTATATGTATAGATAATAGACTGTTGTTGTCTTCCCGAATAATAATAATAATAATAATAATAATAATAATAATAATAATAATAATAATAATGATAATATCCAAAAGTATTTCCTCCATACAATAAAACAACAAAGCTACAGTATTCACACAAACAGAACAAAAGAAGAAAAATAAAATAAAAAATAGAATATAACAACAAAACCAAAAATAACTTAAACAGAAAAACAAATGATAATAAATTAAAAAAAAAGAGAAGCTGTTCTCTTTTCGAGAGAACAGCATACTTTAAAAAAACCAAAAAAGAAAGAAGAGAGAGAAAAAGAGTTGGAGAGAGGGAGAAAGAGAGGTGGAGAAGAAGAAGGCGGAGAGGAAATGGGCGATCGTTGGCGGCTGCTCCGGCGAGAGGGAGGCACGCGCTCGGGGGCTGAGGCGCAGATCTGGGGCGGCGGAGTCTAGCTCGCACGGAGGCGGTCGGAAGAGAGGATTGGCGGGCGGTGCGGTGACGAGCTCGGGCGGCAGAGGGGGTTTGAGCGGGGAGGACGAGGAGAAGAGCGGAGGGGGAGGTCTCGGTGGCTGGCTGTGGGAAGACGGCGAAGGGCGGAGGGCTCCGGCTTGGCGTGCGGCGGAGCAGTCTGGCGGCGCCTGAGGAAGTCGCCGGCGCGCTCGCACGGAGGCGGAAGGCGCTGGTACGGGGGTCGGGAAAGAGGCTCGGTCGTGGGAACTTCGGGGTTGCGACGCTCGGGCTCGGCGTACGTTCCCGTGGTGGCGCCGGCTCGTCGACGGACGCGCGATGGTGCGGAGAGGGTGGTCAGGCTCAGGGGTTTGAGGGAGAAAAGGCGACGGTGCGCAGAGGCTGGAGAGGGGCAGAGCTATGGCGGCATGGGCTAGACGTGGCGGACACGGCACGGCCGGGATGTCGTCTGGTGACTGAGGTGGTGTATGAGCACCGTGCTCGTCGTGACGGCACGAGAGGCGGCCCGGCAGGGATAGGTAAGGGTTTTCTATTTTCTCTTCTTCTTCTTGGTGATGGTGGTGGTTGGTGGTGTTGTCGCTGGTAGTCGTGGGTTATGGGGGTGATGGGGGTGCGGCTTTGGACGTGGATGGCTGGAATGGGTCGAGGAGGCTGGGTTCGGGACGGCTAAGGCGATGGCTATGGATAGGCTAGGATTAGGATTTAGGGATTTATTTGTTTGTCGTGTCGGGATTGTCGACACGGAGAACTCAATGTATATGTAAAATATTTGAATAAGATGGACGGGAGGGAACACGGACACGGTGCACGGGGGTTGAGAATTATTTGTGGAGAATTGGTGAATGATAAAAAATTGGAGGAGTACCTGCCTATTTATAGGATGTGGGAATTCCCAATTAGATAAGGACTAGGAATATTTAAAAACCAATTTTATAACTCATGTATTAAATTAAATCAATGAAATCAAATCTAAATTCAAATCAAATCCAATTTAGATCGAATTAAATTTTAGTTCAAAATCAAATGGAATAAATTAAATTTTAAATATTTAACTATTTAAATAAATCCATAAATTTAAATCAAGATTTAAATTGTCACAAAATTTCGAAATACATTTTCCAAAAATACTAATAATAATAATTTCAAAAATAATAAATATTTAAATATCTTTTTGAATAATAAAATATTAATATTAATAAATTTCGAAAATCAATTTAAATATTAATAGGACTACTTCAAAATATCTTTGAAATAATTTAAGATAATTAATAAATAATTTTGAGAATTAAACTATACATGAATTATATATCACGCCCTTTTTTTATAATGATAAAAATAAAGTAATTACTATATATTATTTTGAAACTATAAAAATGGAAAATATTTTTTTCTAAAAATATATAGCTCGTACATATTCGCACTCGTCGAGCAATTATGAAAAATAAAATTTCGTGCGCGACGTACAATACGACTGTGCGATGTACAATACAAAATTTTAAATCAGAACCAAATTTAATAAAAAAATAGTAGAAATTTAGGGGTTTTACATCATAAAAAAAGTAAACTATAAAAATGGAAAATATTTTTTTTCTAAAAATATGTAGCACATACATATTCGCACTCGTCGAGCAATTATGAAAAATAAAATTTCGTACGCGACGTACAATACAACTGTGCGATGTACAATACAAAATTTTAAATCAGAACCAAATTTAATAAAAAAAATAATAGAAATTTAGGGGTTTTACAGAAGACTTTCATTATCAGCGCCACTAGCGCAGAAGACAAGTTGAAGAAAGCTCGCCAACTGGGATTGCACATCTCGGAAGGAGAGGACAAGGGCAAACGTCCTAATACCAACAAACAACAACGACAAGTTCATCAAGAAGTACTATGTCTAAACGACACCTTCCAACTATCTCTCGGATTGTGAGTCATATACCCGCAGGTATCGCTGAACTTACACTTCGACTTCAAATCTCCCAGATTGTTGAGTTATGTACCCCTGGTACCGCTGAACTTACAGTCTGCCTCCAAATATCTCAGATTGTTGAGTTATGTACCCCCTGGTACCGCTGAACCCACAGTCTGCCTCCAAATATCTCGGATTGTTGAGTTATGTACCCCTGGTACCGCTGAACTTACATTCGGCCTCCAAACATCTTAGATTATCGAGTCATGTACCCATTGGTACCACTGAACTCACCTACATTCATCCTCAAAATATCCCAGATTGTAGAGTTATGTACCCTCTGGTACCATTGAACTTACATTCTGCTTCCAAATATCCCAGATTGTTGAGTTATGTACCCCCTGGTACCGCTGAACCCACAGTCTGCCTCCAAATATCTCGGATTGTTGAGTTATGTACCCCCTGGTACCGCTGAACTCACATTCGGCCTCCAAATATCTTAGATTATCGAGTCATGTACCCCTTGGTACCACTGAACTCACCTACATTCATCCTCAAAATATCCCAGATTGTAGAGTTATGTACCCTCTGGTACCACTGAACTTACATTCTGCTTTCAAATATCTCAGATTGTTGAGTTATGTACCCCCTGGTATCGCTGAACCCACAGTCTGCCTCCAAATATCTCGAATTGTTGAGTTATGTACCCCCTGGTACCGCTGAACTCACATTCGGCCTCCAAACATCTTAGATTATCGAGTCATGTACCCCTTGGTACCACTGAACTCACCTACACTCATCCTCAAAATATCCCAGATTGTAGAGTTATGTACCTTCTGGTACCACTGAACTTACATTCTGCTTCTAAATATTTTAGATAGTTGAGTTATGTACCCTGTGGTACCGCTGAACTCACATTCTGCCTCCAAATCTTCCAGATTGTCGAGTTATGTACCCGCAGGTACCGCTGAACTCCCATCCTGGTTAATCTATATCGCATCTTTTGGGTAGTAAGTCACGTATGATCATACCTCTGAACTTTCTTCCTAAAATGAGCTCCTTCCTCATGATCCACTACCCGCACTTCCAGTGCACAAAAAGGGTAACAGATCCACAAATTTCCTAAGACAACCATGCCGATGCTACCTCTGAGTTGTTTCACTTCCATCAAAAATAAACCGCCCCCTCACATAGAACTTCCATGTCCTCATTACCTCTGAGTTGTTCTATGTACCCCTTCATGGAGTCCACTCCTGCCATGTCCTCATTACCTCTGAGTGGGAAGGCTCTATCGAAGAAACCCTCATATTTACCACGTCCTTATTACCTCTGAGTAAGTATGTTGGTTTATCTCTCGACTTATTATCTGTACCCACAACCGGAGTACGCCAAGGATAATAGGTCCACAAATGTCTTCCGACGACCACAAATGTCCTATGTTGACCGTAAATGTCCTCTGTTGACTACAAATGTCCGCAGTCGACCACAAATGTTGTACTAAGTTTTCTAGTACATGTTTCTTATTTCTCATCATGCCCCGGGAGCCCAGTTGCTCCATGGCATTCTTTCTTCCGATACCAAGGACATCCACGGCCATCTTACCGTGGAATTATTCTAAGTATCCCCATCAAACTTGTTATCCGTACCTAAAACCAAGGTATGCCAAGGGTAACAAGTCCACAAACAGTCCCCCAGTAAAAGGCGGCTTTAAATCAAAGCAAATCAAGGGCAATAAATGAAGCGCATACGTGGCAGGGAGCCTATGCGGCTAGGAAGTCCATGCGGCTGAAAAGTCCATGCGGCTAAGAAGTCCATGCGGTCGGAACACCCTATGCGGCCAGAAGAGTTTACATAGCCATGCTTCTTATTCAAAGTATTTCAATTTTGCAAATTGAAAACTTTGAAGGGGGTCTTGTAGAAGCATGGAAAATGACAAGAAAAGGCTCATGCGGCTCAGATAGAAGGAGCCTTATGCGGCTCAGAAATCCATTAGAAAACGCATGCGGCTCAAAGTCCTTTAGAGCCTCATGCAGCTCGGATAGCTCCATGCGGCTCAAAAAAGAGCCGTGTGGCCCTAAGTAGTTCTCCTCTACAGCTGGCCACAAAGTAATTGCCGCATTAAATGCCCTGATGGCATCTCTGACAATAACAGCCCTGACAAGTGATAGCTCTGACATAAAGTCGAAATAATGACTCTGACATGATGGCGTGTTCCTAGGAAAATGAAGAAAATCTTTGTTACAGCTGGCACGATCCACCGACCCCGAAGCTCCCTATACGGCTGCCACGTTCATGCGGCTGCCATCTTCATGCGGCTGCCACTCCTATGCGGCTGCCACCTTCATGCGGCTGCCATCTTCATGTGCCTCTCTCATGCGGCTGCCATCTTCATGCGGTTGCCCACCCTCATGCGGCCACCACCTTCATGCGGCTGCTACCTTCATACAGCTAGGATTGTGAAGGGGCCACTTGTATGCGGCTCTCTTAGAGGCCGCACTCATGCGGATCTGTCAGACGAGACACGTGGCGATACTCATGACAGTTGAGACACGTGGCTGTCTTATCCCCTCGGAATTATGGCTGCTCGCAAATCATAACAACCAGATTTAGTGCAATCACCATAATTACACGAATCAAATCAGATTTGTTGTAATTAAGCAAATTGAACACGTGGCGAGAGATCCGAGCTTGTCATGACAAATTATGAAGATTCATTGCAATCAGCATTAATTGTCCATACGGATTTGGCACAATCAAGAATTAACTGCACAGATGTAATGCAATCAAGATTAATGGTCCAGATGATTGGCCGCCGACTTTTCAAGGGGAGAATCATCGCAAACCCTAATGATCACACCCCTACTTCTATAAATAGCAAGGTACCATTCCCTTGCAAACCCTGGAGACCCGGAGAACTAGAAAATTGGAGAAAAGAGAAGGAGAATTCCAGAACGAAAGAGACTCTCTCCACCCGGCTGGACACACAGAGAGACAAAGGCACGCACAGAGGATTCTTCCCATGCATCCCGAGAGCATTTCTTCACTAGAGCCAAGGCTACGTCCGATCGTCCAAGGAGAAAGGCAGAGATGCCGTCGCTTTCCCGAGCCTCTATCGTCACCCCCTAGAATCAAAATTAAACAATCGTACTTAGATTGCTGTACCTAGGTTTTCGTCCCTAGGCTTTCTTTGTACGAGCGAGTTTGTATTATGAGTCTAAGTTCAGTCCTCCTATATAATTGTTCTATACTTTTATAATCAATGGCAAACAGTTACCCTTTCCCTTTTTCCTATATCTATTTATACATTGTAATGAAGATGTTGGGTTGATTTTTTAAAGACTGAAATTGTATGAATGTATATATGTATTAACCTGAGTTGTGTTTGAACTAAATACTAGTGTAACCAGGGAATGACATGGGGTTGTAAGAAACTGGGTTTAATTTGAAATATAATGCAACTGCTAAATAAATGAATGCATGAATGGCATGAAAGTAGAAATATAATATGTAAAAGAATGTAATACATGAAGGTATGTAGTATATGAATAAATGCATATATGGTTATGTAGGTATGTAATAATATGAGGTATGCATCTATGGTATGTATGTAAACTAAGTATACATAAATGTATGTATTTATATATATTTGTATCTATAGGTTGTATTTTGTAATATGGTTTATAGGCCTAATGTAAGGACTAACGCTATAGTTTACAATAGGCTTTTTGAACCCTTGGACCCTTAGACTTGTATTGACTAACCCTAGATAGCCTTGATTCGATGTTGACCAAGAGTTGACTTTGACCTAGTTTGACTCTGTTAGGTCTAGTTTGACCCAGTTGACTTTGTGTGACCAAATTGGACATGGCATGACCTTGTTGACTTAAGATTGACTTGGATTGACCTAGTGTGACTTAGTTTGGCTTGGTGTGTGTTAGTATAACCAAGTTGGACTCCTAGTTTGACCAATCTGGACTTGTTGACCTAGTTTGACCTAGCCAGTTGACCAGGTTTGACTTAGAGTTGACTTTGGTCTAGATTGACTTAGAAATCATATAGATTGCATCATACACTTTAATTACCTTATTTCTGAATATATCATAACCTGTAAATTATTTTCAATAGGACTCTGTGACACTAGTTCGGACATCTATTCATATCAGTCATTCAGGATGACAGGCGAGTATATTCTCTGATCGTTTCATACTTGTCAGGGCTTATATTCTTGTTCTAGATTACTTTACTTGATACTGGCACGATTGTTGTCACGGATTGGTAATATATGGATCTTCTCTTGCGATGTTATCCCCATTGTGTTCAACAGATACATATTGTGATGTGTGTTTCACGAACATATTGTATTTATTGTACACCCCTATTCATGTATACTCATTGTGCATCTTGTACTCTCATGATCACATGAGCTTTATGGAGAAACTATTGTACAAGGTAACGTAACTGGATTGGATCCTTGTGTATTGATTGGGGAGGGTGAGTAGAAAATGGTTATGTGATCAAAATCCCATCTTGTACAACTATTGTATATGTCCATTGTACACTCACATATATGGAGTTATCATTGTTATTGTATAACCTAACCCGTTTACATAACCATATTATGCTCTAAATCACTAGTACTTGCAGTTTTACTTATCCTATATATATTTTCAGTTATAAATTCTCTCTCGTTTTCATGTACATCTTCTTACAGTTCATGTATCTTACTATTTTGCATGCTTTATATTTCCTAACATGTTATGAACTGCGTGAGATGTATTGTGCTCATTCCTGTCCTGATTGGACCTGTTAAAAATATTACAGATGATGATGGTAACTGCCCTACCTTCTATGGGGTAAATGAGGGTGACACTCAGGAGCCCGAGGAGCATCTAGCTCAGTAGAGAGTGTCTAGTCTAGTCTAGTATTTATAGTTTTCAGTTTGTATCGGATTGTTCCGGTTGTTAGTTGAGACTTAGTTATATTCATGACTTGTTATTTGTGTTGAACATCTATTTCGTGTGGTATGATAACTCTATTTATATTCAGTTTCTTCCTTTTATCTGATTCCATATCGTGCTCTATCTTTCCTAGACTTGTGATTGAGATACAGAGTTGAGATATTATACTATACCTTCGTGCGGAGATGACAGGTTTATATATCTTGTTGTTAGATGTTAGATATTATAGATGACCTATACAGCGTTCTACTGTCGACACTGCGGCGTAGGCTGGACGTACCCACGTTCTCGTGCCCCTAAACAGGGTGCGGGTCGTGACACGAGATATAAGGGATATGTACCATGAAGAACTAGGATTTAATAAGAGTCAGTACATGATCATACTGGAACCAAGTTTGGGTAGTGGACAGGGTAAGACATGTCCTTTCAGCCTTGCTAAATCAAAAGTCATCACAAACACTCCTTAGTATCCATTGATACTGACATAGCAAAGTCACATGAACTTTCCCTGGTACCCATTAGATGTGGTCATCTAAGAATTCCTTGTGCCAATGGGTACTATCATGAGAGATCCTTTATATCACTCTGAGTACCTAGTGGGTACTGTGATAGAGTAGGATAGACTCACTCTCTTGAAAGTGAGGAGTATCAGAAGGATGGGTGAGGCAGTTCTGTTGATGGCCTACAATGGAAGAGTAACAGTGTGCAGTGGGGGTTGGCAATGCCTTATGAGCAGGGGATCCTGCCCCTTGTTTAGGGCCAGGTTAGCAGGGCAGTTTAGCCAGCTTGGCCATAAGATTGGCCACCTACAGCAGGACAAACCCCATGGCAGGGATGCCCATGTGAGGTAACAGGGCTACTTACAAGGGCTCGAGTGAGTCATGTGCCTGACACATGTGGCAGGTAAAGAAGGGGCTTGAGTATTTGTGGCTATATATGGATATATATATATATATATATATATATATATATATATATATATATAGCCACAAATACTCAAGAAATATATATATATATAACCTGTTCTTCATGCTGCCATATGCTATACCAATGTAGGTAGTTGAGCTAGAGTAATTGGTAACTGTTATACCATATCTGCTATAGGTATCCTATATAAGTGCCTGTACAGTAGACTAGTATATGTATATGTATCTTACATATATTATATAGATAAGTTTGTGAGATTTTGATGTTAGGTTCTAGACATGAGAACTGTACAGAGGGATGTTTTGTACAGAGGGGTGTATGAGTTTATCCAAATTGATGCTTAGTATCAGTTCTTAACTGATATTGCATCAGTTTACAAACTGACATTTGGAAATCAGTTCACCATGGTGTGGTTAGGGGGTTTTGGTTCATTGACTCAGAAAATGGTGTAGAGGGGACTCGATCACAGGCCTGTGAGTTGGGTATCAATAAAGAGATTGATATGAGAAGGTCGGGTATCAAGTCATGTGAGAGGGGGGAAAGTTTTAGAAGCTATGTCAGATAGGAGAATGATAGAGGAAGTAACATGTGTGAATGACATGACCATAGATGTAAAAGGATAGCAACTGTACGCCTAGTATCCAGTTGGGTTTTTTCCATCATCTATATATAAGTCAGGTATTGAGAAACCAAACCATTCCTCTCTTACCCGAGGGAAACAGCTGTGCACCCAGAGTACATGAGAGGTTGAGATTCATATAGGGAATGAGAGTAACAAGGGTACATTGAGTATTAGGGAAGGTGGATTGATGTCAGATTTTATGTACTAGAAAATTTGTGTCCAGAATACACTAAGACAATGATACTAGAAACATGTATCAAACCATGTGAAATACATATGAGAATCAGTGAGGTTTCGGCCAGTATTCTCCTAGTAACTACAGGCTAGTGGCAGCTGTTGGCTCAAGTATAGATAACCAAACTTAAAGGACTAGGCTAAGTCATATGCATATGTAATGACTTGAGTATCAGGTACCTGTGAACGAGCCAGATGAGCCCCAAACCCATTTGCAGGTATGGCAATACCAGACAGGTATTGGCAAGGGTGTGGGAGAGTGACGTAAGAGCAGTCCAAGGTTAGAAATGCATAGTATTAGAGAACTTAGGGACTAGTCTGCGCGAGGTTCTGTTAAAACTGTTGTCCTGTAAATTTTCTTATATCCATAGACACTGATCTATAGATTCTTCCTAGTATCAAATTGACACTACTAAATGATGAAGACCTGGACCTATAGCCTCCCAAAGATGAACCTTAAAGTCTGGCACCTTAGACCAATTTGACAGGGCACTTTGCTAGTGCCACTGCTGTTGCTTCTTAGCCTACACCCATATTTTTTGAGACTATAAGATTGAAGATAGTAATAGTATAACTGGGTATAATAATGGGGGCATGACATGGTTTGACTGCTAAGAGTGATACCTGTGCTTTTGTTTGTTCTGCTCAACAACAGGTCTTGGTATCTATGGATGTAAGAAACTGGCCCTGTAGGTACATTGCTAGTATAGGATACCCTAGAGCAGGACAAGAAGAGAATCACCGGGGTATCAAATAGGAAAATTTTTGTCAAGGGAGGGCAGTATAGCCTAATTAACTATCTAGGCATGTATAAGGATAAAAGTTCAACCTATCAAAGGGGTAAGAGTTATACCAATCCAATTAGGAATTCCATAAGAGCCTTTGAAAATTAACACTAAATAAGTGAGTTTAGATTCGTTTTGGTTATAATTATTGATAGTATTTATTATTAAAATAGGTTACTTGGATCGAGATACGGATTGTGACTCATACTCGCAGCTCATGACCACAGGCAAGTGCGTATACTGATTGTTACCGTTTCTGATTGTTTCCTCTACATGTTATTCATATATCTTGCTGCTTGTTGACACGATCGTCACACGAGGATTAGTACCATGAATTTTATTATACATCTTGATTATCTCTTAGGTTTACCCCACTTACGATTGATTCCATGAGTACTAGCTGGATGGGAGAAATATCTTAGTAGGCGTGTGAACAACCCAATCTATCCCATGAGTCTATTCTTGAATAATAGCAGCTGCACATGACACGTGCAGGGTGCCGGATTTACCCCTTAGCCGTTCACACATCGAAACTGATATTTCAATGCACGTAGATAGTTAATCTTCCCCTTTATTTCATCATGTTCTTCACTACTTGCCATGACACCATGATTTACATATTGCTTCTAGTAGCTGTTTTCTCATTGATAGAGTTTCATGTCTTCTTCTTGTACCATGATACTAGTTATTTTCTAGTTTCATTCTCATATGTTATATACATGTTTAGCGATTCTATTGTGTCTCGGATAGCTATCATATGTGTACTTGTTCCATTCCTGACTGAAAAACCAACATTTTAGGTGATGAGTTAGAGGAGTTTTGTACTACTTATTATGAGCAGACTAAAGACCCTGATTTGAGCATGCAGGAAGACTTGGATGCGGGGCTACCCTCCACAGGAGACTTTTAGCTAGACATTATGCCATAGAGCATGAGTTGCTTACAGAAACTCTTTTCTTATTGTATTTCATTTTATTTGTGGATTATGAGAGTGGAGTAGTGGACATCCTTTTGGTACATTTTTGTTCTCTTGAGATTATTTATTTATCTTATTTTGGTCTCTACCTTGGAGACTATTCATATCAGTCATTATCTTCATTCTCACTGCAATTATTGTGTACATCTTGCTGTTGTGGACTGGTTGTAGATTTTGGTTGTGTTATGTAAATCTATAAACTGCATGGTTGTATTTGTTAAAATGCGGAGATAACTAGATTGCGTTCTATCGCCGATACTGCAGCGTAGGCTGGACGTACCCACGACTCGTGCCTAAACAGTGGGTGCGGGTCGTGACAGTAGGTTACCAGCCTTGGATTGCCAACCCTTTGCCTAGGTGTGGTACCCTGCTATTTATAGTGTTTTCTGCAATAGTAGATTTTTGTGCCGCATAAAGGGCGATGTGGCTACGTGTCTCTCACAGCGCACAAAGACTCGATCTCGGACTGCCAGCTGGTGGGGGTTGTTGAATTTTGTTGTAACGAATCTGGGTGGTTGAGACTTGGTCAGCCTGCCACGTGTCTCATCGCAAGATAGGATCAGTATGCTTGAGTCATTTTGAGCCGCATAGGTCCTTCAGAGTTCGGCCATGCTGGGCCGAATAAGACTCATGCGGCAGGAGTGACTACTTTGTGAAGATGACAAGTGAAATATTTATAAGCTTCTGCAGGTAATCCTAGGATACCTGCTTAATTACTTAACAGAATTAAAACATAGCGACATAATAAATACAAAATTTTCTGCAAATATTTGTTATAATCGCTTTCGCCCTTTGATATGGACCAAATAGAGCGTTCGATTTATTTGGTTCAACCAAATCGAAATAGTCAAAATCGAATAAACCGAAATTCTAAAATTCAAAACGTAACCGAATTAGCCAAAACTGAAACCGAATAATCAATTCGGTTTATTTGTTTGGACTATTTCTATTGGTTAATGAGTTGGTTCGAAAATTGGGATAATTGTTAAATTATATTCAAAATTATAATCTTTATAAACACTTTTGTTGAATTTCAAAGTTGTGTACAAAATTGGACTATCTGTTAAATTATTAAAGTTAGATTTCAAAACACATACATAAATATGCATAAAATTTGTGGTATTTACATAATTGTAGAAGTCTTATTCGGTTTTCGGTTTTGGACCAAAATCGAATAATTTTTTTTAATAGTTTCAAAGGGGAAACCGAACTCCGATACAGTTTCCGGCAGAAAACCGATTAGTGCTGACCCCCTACCAAATAGGGGATTGGAGCACAAAGAACACAAGAACATATACTGCAAAAAAAAAGGCAATTAACTACTACAACAAAAACGTTTAGGTTCTGAAGATCTCAACTCTGCCAATTTGAGTCCAACTTCAGAAACTGCCAGCAATAGACACTCAATAGAGAGATATTCAGGCCTTCATTAATTTATCATCACCATCAAAAAGTTTACAGACGAAGCGCAGCTGGACATACACTCATCAACACAAACACACGCATCACTTCTCATCAGCAAAACAAATTCGGAGTTAAAAACAGAAACAAATCAAACTAACACAACATGGTTCCAGTTTCAGTACTACTGGACCTATAAAAAAAACTCAGCCACAAACCATCATGCATGCATGTTGCAGTGCACATTCCTCTTCTTTCTAGCTAGTTCTTCGTGCATGCATGCATGCCGGAAGTTGGGAGTGCTATCGCCTGCCGTCCTTCTTGTGGTTCTCGGCCCTCGGGCTGCTTCCGGTGCTGCTCGACAACGAGCCAAAGGTGGCAGTACTCTTCTGCAGGACTCCGGTCGGGGATGACTGCAGTCCTCTCGGGCTCGCCTCCCAGCCATCAGTCAAGAGGTTCAGAGAAGCCGAAGAATTCGTCTTGTTCAAGACCTCACCCAGAGGTCCGCCCATGGTAGGCTCCCAAGATATCGGCACCCAGCCCGCCCGACGTTGGTTCCCATCGCTCACGCTCACGGGGTTGAGCTCTCGAGACAGCCTGAGCGGAGAGAGGGCCGCGGGCTTCTCTTGGTCGGGCGGGGAAGACGAGGACGAGATGTTGCTCGGTATCGAAATGGAGAGCTGGGTCCTGTCTGATGACTTCGTCCCCTCGTCTGTTCTAGGCCAGGCGAGGGAGGGGAGCTCGGACTGGGCTTTAGGCCAGTCGTCGATGAAGTGGAGAAGGGGATGGTGCTGCTGAGGCTGTCCTTCATACAGTTTCGAAGCGGAATTACGGAAGCTGACATCATCGTCATCATCGGAGTAGGAGGTCCTCAGAGGGTTCAGGCCGAGGGACTCTCTGGGAATCAGACCAAAGTCGGGTCTGGATAGGGTTCCTTCAAAGGGGTTCTGATGTTTCGACATCGGGAACAACGAGACGAGGGACTTCGGACTCGAATCGTCCATCAGGGAGAAACCGTTTGAATCTTGATCATGGTACTTTGCGTCCTCTTTGCTCATCTGAACCCTGCAGGAAATATAGATCATTGGTGATAAGCTGGTTAATTAGTGTTCACAGGTTCATATAATTATAGTATTGAATTTGCAAGGTATTGAAGTGTACAAGACTGATATTCATCGGACACGGATACGACACCTCTTGAAGTATCGTATAGCATGAGCTGTGATTTGTTTATGGAATGTTTGATGAACAGGGTCAATATAAGTTAAAGCTGTAATTTGTTTGATGAACTAATTAAGATCCTTGTCCGAAACCTAGACCATGAGCACCTTATTAACACTTTACATGGAGGATATTAACATGAAATGACAAGATAAAGAACATGGAGACACAGATACAATGCAGATGTTCTAGTGTAATATGGAGTAGCATTGGTGTGTCTGACATGATACGGAACCTATTTTGGAGTATCCGTGCTTCCTAGCCTAACTTTTAAACGTATGTGATGTAAGTATGTGACAGTTAATCTATTCATCATAGCGTTTTTTTGTGGAACATAAGTACTCAATTTATTATGTTCCTTAGTGCTACTTAGGGTTGATGAGCATCTCTCGGTCAAAAATCGAAAAGTGACTCGGACCAAACCGATATAAGCAATTCAGTTAGGTTTTTCAATTTAGGTTTAGTTTTTGGTTTTGGCCATGAAACATTTCCATTATTTGATTCGGATTTCGGGCTGGACAATCGACCCGAACATAAAATTGAATTACAAAGTAGTTATTTACCCGCCATAAAAAAAAAGTAGTTATTTATCTTCACCCCCACATATATATATAAGATCTGAGTTCTAGATTTGTGTTTTAAACTTTTAACATATGTAAAATTGTATTAATTTAACTTTGTTATATTTGAATATTTTGTTACTTTATCTCCACTTTGGTTGTCAAATTTTAAAACTTTGGTTGTGAAAGAATTATTGTAAATCTTAGACCGTCCCATTATGCAAAAGGTCCATCAAAACCAAATCAACCCTTAGTCCTGCCTAGTATGCAAAAAATGAATTAATCGAACAATTGAACCATTTTGGTTCGGTTCTGTTCGGTTCGACTTACAAAATTGCAGTTCGGTTCGATTTTCAATAAAATAACTCGGTTGAAAAGTTCTGTTTTTACAAATTTTCGGTTCGGATGAATTGAACCGACTGAATGCTCACCGACTAGTGCTACTTATATTTCCATATCTATCATTACAAAGCTTCAAAAGAGTTGAATCTAAAAAGAAATTATAACAGCCACACTAGTAACTTCGGTATTTGGGAAATGATACGTATAGCCAAGTCAAAGATTTGAAGTAGAAGGCCTAAACATCATGGTTGTAGTAACATTAAGAGATTGTCAAAAACAAATCAACATAGAAATTGTAGGGTATTAATCCGAAACTAATACGAAAATTGGTGACCTCAAAAATCTGATTCCGAGACCAAAATTATGGTTGTGTGCATGGCCATTCCTAAGGTCTACGGGACCGAGGGTGAATATAAAAATTGGGCCTTCCTTGTCCACCTTTAACTAATTATTAAAAAAAAATTTGAGCAGACTTTTAATGAATTGGGCCTTTTTCTCTTTCAAAAATTATTTGGACCTTTTTCTTCAAACTTCGGACCTTTTTGTTAAAAAAAAAAGAGATTAGTCTAGGGTTGAATTAGGCTAATACTATTTTAGGAAGAACGGATCTCACATAATTGGGGGTCTGGGACGGTCGTCCAGTTTGCCCTTAATCTGTGTCGGGCATGGTCGTTTGATGAACTTGTGGCCTCTTATTTCCAACTATGTCCATAACTCAAACAAGCCGGCACACACCTTTGGCACTATAACAATTGAATTAACTTTATTAACATGTGAGGATTGGGTGTTACCAATGTAGCACCCGTTGATGATACTACATATGGTAAATTAATGTCATCTAAAGATCATGCTAATCTTAATATAAGTTATAAGCCCAACAGGATTTTATAAAATCATGTGACCTATAAAGATTTGCTACCACTTGCTACTCTTAGCCACCTAATAGTTTTTCTTTTTAGATGCCGGCGATACGCACGAAACTTAATGTAAGCTGCATTGCATGCCTGTTGGGCCCACTGTCCCCAACTCCTACCAAATAAATGGAAGAAATAATACGCCCTCGTGGCTCGATCCACTGATCTTCCGCTACCCAGCCGGGATCTTATACCTCTCTTCGGTAACCACAAGAGCCACTCGAGTTCGGTCACCTAATAGTTGAATAACATAGTTTTCTCTCTCTCTCTCTCTCTCTCTCTCTCTCTCTCTCTCTCTCTGCACCCGCCAAGTTGGGAACAAACTTGCTTTCATATGAACTGTTGGTGTTTTTGCCTTTGGACTAGAAAAGATAGTCCCACATCGGCTACACCAAATGGTGATTATCTCAATATAATGCATTGCTTGTGTTGAGGTGTGCACATGAGGTGTAGTGGGGCACAAGTTTGTGCCATGTGGAAGTATTTTCTAGAAGGAAAAAGGATTAAATCCAACAAGGATGAAAGTTAATTTTTGTTATGCGGATGCGGACTCGGACTCGGACACGGACTCCAGGATGTCTCGTGCATGCACGGGAGTGTTCGGGGGGTAGGCGTGGACTGGCACACTTCTATGCTGATTGTGGGATGATCTAAAATATCAAACTCTATTTTTGAGTATTGGTATTTTAGTCCAGCCGGGATCTTATACCTCTCTTCGGTAACCACAAGAGCCACTCGAGTTCGGTCACCTAATAGTTGAATAACATAGTTTTCTCTCTCTCTCTCTCTCTCTCTCTCTCTCTCTCTCTCTGCACCCGCCAAGTTGGGAACAAACTTGCTTTCATATGAACTGTTGGTGTTTTTGCCTTTGGACTAGAAAAGATAGTCCCACATCGGCTACACCAAATGGTGATTATCTCAATATAATGCATTGCTTGTGTTGAGGTGTGCACATGAGGTGTAGTGGGGCACAAGTTTGTGCCATGTGGAAGTATTTTCTAGAAGGAAAAAGGATTAAATCCAACAAGGATGAAAGTTAATTTTTGTTATGCGGATGCGGACTCGGACTCGGACACGGACTCCAGGATGTCTCGTGCATGCACGGGAGTGTTCGGGGGGTAGGCGTGGACTGGCACACTTCTATGCTGATTGTGGGATGATCTAAAATATCAAACTCTATTTTTGAGTATTGGTATTTTAGTCCCACATCGGATAGGAGAAGAGGTGAAGTCTCAACTCCACTCTATAAATAGAGCCCCTTGGCCTCCTTTGAAAGATGCACCAAGAAGAGAGTTGAGGGAGTCTGTTAAGTCCAGGAAGCGCGTTCAAGTCTCAAATATTGACTTACGAGCGTTCCAGAAGTTCTCCTGAACTTGCTGGTTCCTGGGAGCTTATCCGTACTGCGGGTATAGCTTTGAGCGCCGGTGTTCTACACCCCAGCGAGATCCGTTCTTCTTCTTCCTCCCTCTTTCTGTTGCCTTCGAGAATCTGAGACTTAACTGTTGTTGATCATCTCTTGTTGCCTTCGAGAATACCGTCGCTTCTCTTTAGAAGTAATACGGTTCGGTTGCCTTCGAGAATACCGTCGCTTCTCTTTAGAAGTAATACGGTTCGGTTGCCTTCGAGAATACCGTCGCTTCTCTTTAGAAGTAATACGGTTCTGTTGCCTTCGAGAAATATTACGAAATAATCTTTTTAGATTCTCGTAAAACAACTTCACCTTCTTTAGGGTGTTGTTGCCAGAAACATTGTCTTTACAATTGTTTCTGAACTCGTGTTTTTTCCATCGATTGTTCGTCAAGGTTCCAACAACCTCAAAGCTATACGATTCGATGGAAAACACTCGTGCTTCGCTTGTCGATACCGGCTTTAACAAGTTGGAGAAATTCGACGGTGAACACTTCCAGATCTGGAAGCGAAAGGTGACTCTGAACCTTCAACTCGTGGATGTTGATCACGTGTTGGATGAGGAAGAACCAATCGTTCCAGCAACAGGATCTGCTGCTGTTCTGGCCGCTGCTACGAGCAAGCAGACGAAGTGGAAAAAGGATAACAGTATATGCAGGCTGCTGATCCTGAATTCCATGGAAGACTCTCTGGCCGAGTCCTACACAAAGAAGACTTCTGCCAAAGAGATCTGGGAGTCCGTGGGGAAGCTGTATGACGACGACGAGGCCCGGTCGAAGATGTTCATGGTTGAAAAATACCACAAATGGGTCTTTGAAGACGAGAAGACCATGCTGCCCCAAGTGAAAGAGTTCCTGAAGCTGCGCCAGAAACTGGAGGATGATAGCATGCCCCTCGTCGACAAGTTCGTCGTTGGAGGGATCGTGGCAAAACTTCCTCCAGGATGGAGCAACATCTATGCAAGGATGCATAGGAAGAAGATGGAGATTAGCCTGGATAATCTCCTCAGTGAGATTCATGTTGAGGACGAAATGCGCTCTCAACAGAAGTTGGACGCCCTATCCAAGCAACTAGCAACGGCAAATCTGGTTCAAGCCACCAGAGAGAACAAAGGGAAGCAGACGGCTTCTCACCACAAGAAGAAGGACTTCTCGAATCTGAAAGTGAAGGGTCCAGGATTCAAGCAACAGAAGTCCAAGTCCCATGTGACTTGCTTCAACTGTGGCAAGAAGGGTCACTATAAAAGTGAATGCAAGTCCAAGCCCAAAGAGCAAGGTGAGCCTAACAAGGTTTCTTTGGTTACTAATCAGGTTGCCATGATAGCACAGGTTGCAACTGTGGGGGCAGACTTGGACTGGTGGATAGACACTGGCGCGACATGTCATGTCTGTTCAGACAAGGACTGGTTCGTCTCCTATGAGCCTACTTCCGAGAAAGTCATGATGGCGAACCAGGCACAAGCTGAAGTACTGGGGATCGGGACGGTGGAGCTGAAGCTTACATCGGGGAACATTCTGACGCTTCAAGGTGTGAAGCATGTTCCTGCAATCGCAAAGAACCTGATCTCTGGGAGCCTGCTCTGCAACGCAGGCTTGAGGATGGACATCAATGCTGGCCAAATGGTGATGTCCAAGAAGGGTACTTTCTTCGGGAAAGCTTTTCAGACTGAAGGAATGTACAAAATTCAGGTTGTTGTAACCCAGCATAATAATGTTAATGCTATCACTAGTTTGAATTACTCTCTTGAATTGTGGCATAATAGACTAGGACATGTTCATTGTAAGCGAATAAACAAAATGTCTAGTCTAGGACTTATCTCCAAGTGTGGGGGTAAGGTAGAGAAATGTGAGATATGTGCTCAGACGAAGATCACAAGGAAACCCTTTCACAGGGTCAATCGAAGCACAGATCTTCTGGAGTTGGTTCACTCAGATATCTGTGACTTCAAACAATTCTCTACAAAGGCCGGGATGAAGTATTTCATTACTTTCATAGACGACTTCTCCAAGTATGCCTTCGTCTATTTACTCAAATCTAAAGACGAAGCATTCGAGAAGTTCAAGGAGTTCAGGGCCGAGGCTGAACGGCAAACTGGACAACAACTTAAGAGGCTGAGGAGTGATCGAGGTGGGGAATATAGGTCTCACGAATTCTCATCATTCTGCAAAGAACATGGAATCATCAACGAGACGACGGCTCCGTATTCTCCACAATCCAACGGAGTAGCAGAAAGGAAGAACAGAACGTTGACAGAGATGATGAACTCTATGCTGTTGACTGCGGGTCTCCCAAAGTGCTATTGGGGAGAAGCTGCATTAACGGCCACTTTCATTCTGAACAGAGTGCCATATGCAACTTCCGACATAACTCCTCATGAACTCTGGTTCAAAGTCAGACCCAACCTGAATGTCATTCGAGTGTGGGGGTGCCTGGCTTATGTGAAGCTCCCGGATCTGAAGATTCAGAAGCTGGGGACAAGGACTACTAAGGCGATCTTCCTGGGGTATGCCGAGAAGAGTGATGCTCGGAGATTCCTTGATATCGAGTCAAATCATATCATCGAATCTCGCGATGCTGAATATTTTGAAGAAAAGTTTGCAAGGTACAAGAACATTGTTCTCGCGGATATTCCGGAGAATAATGAGGGTGCGAAGCAGACAGAGGTCTTTATCGAACCGGTAGTCCAAGATGGAGCTGTTGTCGAGGAGACATCAGCTGAACCAGAACTCGCTGAGCCGTCAACTAAGCGAGCGAGGAGGCCGAAAGACTTCGGAGATGACTTCGTCACCTATCATGTGGAAGCAGATCCGCTTACCTATGATGAGGCGATGAAGACCAGAGATGCTATATTCTGGAAGGAGGCGATTGACAACGAGATTGACTCAATCACCTCCAATAACACATGAGTATTGGTCGACCTACCAGAAGGAGCAAGACCCATCGGATGCAAATGGATCTTCAAGAAGAAGATGAAAGCAGATGGAACCATTGACAAGTTCAAGGCCAGGCTAGTGGCCAAGGGATTTGCTCAGAAGCAGGGGATCGACTACTTTGACACTTATGCTCCAGTAGCTCGGATGACAACTATCAGATTGTTAATTGCTTTAGCAGCAATACACAAGCTGGTGATACATCAGATGGATGTGAAAACGGCATTCCTTAATGGCGAGCTGATCGAAGAGATCTACATGCAACAACCAGAAGGTTTTGTCGTCAGAGGTCTGGAAGACAAAGTCTGCAAGTTGATGAAGTCTCTGTATGGTTTGAAGCAAGCTCCCAAAATATGGCATGAGAAGTTTGACAAGGTGATAAGGTCAAATGGCTACAGGGTCAGTGAAACAGACAAGTGTGTCTATACGAAGTTTGCTGACGGAAGAGGAGTAATCGTTTGTCTATACGTGGACGACATGCTAATCCTAGGTACGGATTTAAGCTGCGTCACAGAGACAAAGAAATTCCTCTCGACCAAGTTCAGTATGAAGGACTTGGGGGATGCCGACGTAATCTTGGGGCTCAAGATCATCCGGACAGGCACTGGAATAGCGCTGTCACAGTCTCATTACATTGAGAAGATGCTCTCTCGCTACGGGTATCAAGATCTTCCTATTATTGATACACCGTACAGGAGTGATCTGAAACTGGAGCCAAATTCGAAGGAGAGCGTCAGGCAGTTGGAGTACGCTAGCGTCATCGGAAGTTTGATGTACGCTACTACTGCCACAAGGCCTGACATAGCCTTTGCAGTGGGAATGCTGAGTCGATTTACGAGCAATCCAGGCGTAAAGCATTGGAAAGCTGTGAAGCGTGTTATGAGATATCTCAAGAAGACTCAGACATATGCACTATACTACAGCAGAGATCCGTCAGTAGTGGAAGGCTTCAGTGATGCTAGCTGGTGTTCAGAGGTGGAGAGCGAATATTCCACAGGTGGATATGTGTTCGCCATGGGTGGAGCTGCTATATCGTGGAAGTCGAAGAAGCAGACTATGTTATCTCGCTCCTCCATGGAATCTGAATTCTTTGCATTGGACGCTGCTGCAGATGAAGCAGAGTGGCTTCGGGAGCTCATATATGACCTTCCAATGGTTGGGGCTCAGATACCGACGATTCCGATATACTGTGACAACCAGGCGGCAGCAGCAGTGGCATCAAATGAACTCTTCAACGGGAAGAAGAAGACTGTGCGGTTGAAGCACAGAGCAGTGAACGATCTCATCAAAAGGGGCGTCATTGCAGTGATCGATGTTCGGAGTCAGGAAAACCTGGCGGATCCGTTCACGAAGGGTCTCAAGCGTCAGCTGGTCGAGGACACAGCAAGGAAGATGGGCTTGAAGACTTTCTGATATTGTGTTATTGTAATCCTACCATAAAATTTTATGTTATTGGTTCAAAGAGAAATCTACTAGACATTTAATTTTTGGTTCAAAGGAGGATCATTGACTAGAATAATATCAGTTAACAGTGGGTACTTGTTCTGCGGAACATGGAAGGGTTACGGACCCATAACCACTGTTGTCTACTATGTATTTTCTGCGGAAAATTGATCATGTGGGAAGGATGGCTTAAACGCCTTAATGAGTTCTCAGGCAGAGTGAATGCCTGGTGTGCTTTACAGGAAGCACGGTAGAGCAGCACTACAAGGAGTGAAACTCCATGCTACAGTGGGGTGACTCTACCATGAGGTTCCCAGGTAGGGATAATGCCTCAGCTTTGCAAGCTAAGTCACAGCGGAGTAGCACCGCAAATAGGCAGGTAGCCTAATGCTGTATGATAATCGTAATAAAGAGAGGTAGACAGCACTACAAAGAGGACGATGTCCTCATGTTACAGTGGCATGACACCACGAAGAGGTACCGGGTAGGGTAAAGCCTCGGCTTCGCAAGCCATATCATAGCGGCGTAACACCGCACGGAAGCGCAAGGCTTCATGCTGGGTAGTTTGGCACTACAAAGGGGCTTGTGACCTCATGCTACAGTAGTATGACACTACGATGAGGTACCCAGGTGGGGTAAAGCCTCGGCTTTAAGCCATGTCATAGCGGCGTAGCACCGCAAAGAAGCGCAATGCTTCATGCCATGACTCTTTATAAAGAACTCACATATAGTGTATGGAAAGAGATATCAGGCCGTCTCTTGAGGGTAAGCTTGTAGACGTCCAAAATTATACACTGAAACCAGGCTGGCACAAGGCCTTCAATGTGCAGCCAGAAGCACAGTTGATGTCATTATGTGAGTAGGAAGAATTGCAGTTATGGTGCAGAATTCAAGGCTTAGTCCATTCTTGTATCATGCTGTTATTTAACCTATGCGGGAAGATTCAAGTCGTAGCGACATCTCTCCTAATGCATGATGGACAATCACTGTGGGGAACGCTCAACCCATATATTGAGATATGTGGGGGATTGTTGGTGTTTTTGCCTTTGGACTAGAAAAGATAGTCCCACATCGGCTACACCAAATGGTGATTATCTCAATATAATGCATTGCTTGTGTTGAGGTGTGCACATGAGGTGTAGTGGGGCACAAGTTTGTGCCATGTGGAAGTATTTTCTAGAAGGAAAAAGGATTAAATCCAACAAGGATGAAAGTTAATTTTTGTTGTGCGGATGCGGACTCGGACTCGGACACGGACTCCAGGATGTCTCGTGCATGCACGGGAGTGTTCGGGGGGTAGGCGTGGACTGGCACACTTCTATGTTGATTGTGGGATGATCTAAAATATCAAACTGTATTTTTGAGTATTGGTATTTTAGTCCCACATCGGATAGGAGAAGAGGTGAAGTCTCAACTCCACTCTATAAATAGAGCCCCTTGGCCTCCTTTGAAAGATGCACCAAGAAGAGAGTTGAGGGAGTCTGTTAAGTCCAGGAAGCCCGTTCAAGTCTCAAATATTGACTTACGAGCGTTCCAGAAGTTCTCCTGAACTTGCTGGTTCCTGGGAGCTTATCCGTACTGCGGGTATAGCTTTGAGCGCCGGTGTTCTACACCCCAGCGAGATCCGTTCTTCTTCTTCCTCCCTCTTTCTGTTGCCTTCGAGAATCTGAGACTTAACTGTTGTTGATCATCTCTTGTTGCCTTCGAGAATACCGTCGCTTCTCTTTAGAAGTAATACGGTTCGGTTGCCTTCGAGAATACCGTCGCTTCTCTTTAGAAGTAATACGGTTCGGTTGCCTTCGAGAATACCGTCGCTTCTCTTTAGAAGTTATACGGTTCTGTTGCCTTCGAGAAATATTACGAAATAATCTTTTTAGATTCTCGTAAAACAACTTTACCTTCTTTAGGGTGTTGTTGCCAGAAACATTGTCTTTACAATTGTTTCTGAACTCGTGTTTTTTCCATCGATTGTTCGTCAAGGTTCCAACATGAACATGATATTAGGTGTGGCATCAAGGCAGTCTACCTAGGTAGCACTTAATCCAACTCATTATAATAATTAAGAACATTACCTCAATTAGAAAACCATCACTTACTTGCATGAATCCTTGTTCTTATGTTCTTCCAATTGTCAAGGTATGACTCTTGTTGGAGTTTTTCCTTTCCTTGAACTTGTAGAGAGCTTGCTCTCAACAAGCCATCTAAGTTTAGTCCCACATTGGGAAAAAAAACTCATGGATATCTCAATATAACCCCTCTTGAGGAGTAGAGAGATGCACACGGGGTGGTGACCCTAAGAAGGGGACCATGTGGGTGATTTTACATGGAGGTAAGGATAAGACACCTAATAAAAGCATTCATGCTTTTTGGCCAAGCTCAATTTAATTCCACTGGGGCTTAGCAACTCGGACTCGGGCTCATGGGCTCATGAGACGTAATGTGGCGTTTTGTTGGTACACTTTGCACTTAGCACGTCAGCATCGTCACATTGTGCGCTTTTGTTGCGCTCGTTGTGCGAGCCGCTACACGACCGTTTGCGCGCTAGTTTGGGCGCCTGTTTGGGAGCCAGGTTGGGCAGCAGGTTGGACGCCACTGGGTGAACTGGGCGCTCGGGCGTTCGGGTGCACGGACGCACGGGTGCACGGACGCACGGGCGCGCCAGAGCGCGTGGGCGGTGGGCGCCAGGCGCCGAACGCGCGCGCATTGGCGCACTGTGGCGCTGTAACGCTCAGAACGTGGTTGTCCACGTTCTGAACCGTTCCGAAACGTGCGATAACGAATCTGATAATTTCGGATCTGACATTCAACGTCGCGCACGTTTCGGATTTGAACGGTTACAGTGAAACACTATAAGTAGACTCTCTTCTCTCTCAGGAAGTAACTTCTTACTATTTTTTCCAGAGAGAGAAGAGAGTGCTTCTGCGTCGGCGTCCTGTGGTTTTTTCTGTCCGGCTGAGGAGTCTGCGAGCATATTGGCAGAGCGTTCCAGAGTTCTAACGAACTTGCTGGTTCCTGGAAGCTGACCGTGTGGTCGGATCTA
The DNA here is from genome assembly GCA_029216955.1 of Iris pallida. Lineage (NCBI taxonomy): Eukaryota > Viridiplantae > Streptophyta > Magnoliopsida > Asparagales > Iridaceae > Iris > Iris pallida. Next base: position 8,589,808 of record JANAVB010030220.1, read on the forward strand.
GCTTTGAGCGCCAGTGTTCTTACATCCCAGCAGGATTTCTCTTCCTCATTCTTCTTCTTCCTCTACTGTAAACGTTCTGTCTCAATCACAACTAGTTTGTGAGAAAAAACGTCTTCTACTGTAGTCAAATTTTTTTTAGCCTCCACCTCGCTGCTGTCACGTATCGGAAGTACGAATTTCAGTCGAGAGCCTTCTAATTACGTTTTCTCACAGAGTTTTCTTCTGAAATTACGTCCCGAGAGTGACAACTCTCAACTATAAGATGGCAATGGTATGAGAATGCTTGAGAAACTATGCCATAACATTACACAATTGTGTCACACCATAACTGGGCTTTCATGTCATTCAGTAACTACTTTACCCGGGATATATACTAGTAAAGAAAAATTGAGTGTGAGCAGCTATGTTTTAGAAAGTATCGCTAAAACCGTTCTCAATTTGGTTTCTTTCTATCTTCCTATGTATCAACAATTTCATCTTTTGCTATTTTGCATTTAGAGGGTACTTTTTCTTTCAAATACAGAAGCTTAACATTATTTGACAAATAAGAAAGGTTTAGTTATAAACATGATTCTTGTACTCTATTTAAACAATAGTATGCAGTATCAGCCGATACTGATCCGATACGGCCGATATCGATACCGTTTGGCATGTCCTGATCCGATATCGATACGAACCGATACTGATATTGGGGGTATCTTTCCGAGTCAATCCGACAAAGAAAATTGAACTAAAAAGACTACTCATCAATGATGTAAAAAAATAATAAGGTTGAAAAAGCATGTAAAAGAAGGAAAGAAAAGCTTATCTACCGCAGCTAAACCAATTTGTAAGGGTGACTACTATTTCATTTAATTCCAAAATTACTAAAATACAAGACATGAAATACTTAAAATTATGCATAAATATATTAACAAAAAATTCTCAAATTCTAATAATTATTAATTATTATTTGCTTTCTAATTCCAAAAAAAATCTAATACTCCGACCCGAAATCGTCGATACTACCAATACCACAAATCCCAATAATCATATAAAGTGTCAGATACAGATTCCGATACTGCGAACCTTGATTTAAACCCCCGTTGGGTCTATATCTATAGACACCAATTTGTACGAGCCTTATAAGTTTTTCCATTGGAACTTCTTGGCTTAAAAGTAGTGTCATAACTATACCTAATTTGTTAGCGAGTGTTGGATAGTTAAGATATGGTTATTAAACCCATACATGTCATCATTTTGTTACATGCCAAGAATAGATTCATGCAAGCGCAGAGCTATTAGTTGGCTAAGGTAGGATGCGGTCATCCCAGATGAGAGAAAATTAATACTATATACTTAGCCCACCATACCACTAACACTATATACATTTTAACTTATTATTAAGGTTTTTTTTATGTGAACACTATTTCATATACTTAGCCCACCAGAGAAGTTAGATATACGATGACATTATAAGAAATTTAGTATTGAATGTTTAGTTTAACTTATTATTAAGTAAATATTTTTTTTGTTAAAAAAATTTCCTGACGCATTAAACTAAAATCTTGGCTCTGCCGTTGGGTTCATGCACCAACCCCAAAGATCATGCACAAAGGTTATCAACATGGTTAACACTGGATTATAAATCTTTTCAACACAAAATGGGGATGCGTTTCATAACATATTGCCCAAGACCAAATCAAGTAAACTCAGCAAACCCTCTCGTCACCCAGGAAGCACAGCTATTTCAAAAGGGGAACCATGTCCATGTGTGTCCGACATGGAATTGACAAAAGCACTCCAACTACACTAGAAATGTCAGAATTTGCAGTGCTTTTCCATATTTTCGTGTCTACACTGTGTCATGTCGATTTCATGTCCTTGCAACATAGCGAACATAGTATTTTCCCTAGTTACAGTAATTGATAGTTGACTGATCATTGGACAAATTCTCCTTAATTTGCTTAGTTTGATCTCTTATAATAGGTGATAATTACAATACAATAGACAAATCTTGACAGGTTTCTTATAATCATAGAGTTGATGTTATTGCCGGGGAACAATTTTTCGATGGAAAACTGAGAAAATGAAACAATTGTAAAAACAATGTTTCAAATCAACACTTCAAGGAAGGTGATTCTGAATTACGAGAATCTAAAAAGATTTCATAATCAACAGCAATCAGATCGTAGTACTTCTAAAAAGAAGATACAATCAGAATTACTGGCAGCAACGAAGAAGATGACTGGCGAAAGATGGAAGATGTCCTGCTGGGGTGAATTATCACCGTTGCTCAAAGCTTTATTCGTCCTACACGAACAGCTTCCAGGAACCAGCAAGTTCGTCGGAGAACTTGGAACACTCCTGCTCTTCTGACTCCTCGGATGGACACGAACTCCCGTGCAAAAGCAACGCTGGTGCGGCGCCTTTCCTCTCTCTCGAAGGCTGCTGGAAGATCAGAACTGTGTTAAAGAACACTTCTGAATTCTCTGTTTACTTCTCTTTCTTGTGTATATCTCTAGCCTTGAGAGAGAGAGGATGCCTTATATAGGCCCTGCAGCAACTGTACGGTTGCCACAAAGTTAGGGACGTGGTAAAAACCACACCGAACATGTAGCAACCGTCCAGAACATGCAAACGCACGTTCTGCTGTAAGTTGCACCAACTGCGCGCACCCTGCGCTCCTTGCACTCCGCGCACTGAGCCACTTGCGCCACGTGCGCAACCAGCGCACCCGGCGCAACCTGTGCACAACCTGTGCTCAATCTGTGCGCAAACTGTGGCGCGCAAGTGGCTCGCGCAACGGTGCTAAGTGCAAAGTGCACCAACAAAACGCCACATTACGCCTCATGAGCCCATGAGCCGAGTCCGAGTCCGAGTCGCTAAGCCTAAGCCCCTACGGGGCTAAGCTCCCATGGAAATAAATTTCCCAAGAGCAAAAAGCATGAATGCTTTAATTGTTGATTTTAGCCTTTTTCTCATTAGAAAAATAACCCCACATGGCAAACCCATGTGCACCTCCACACCACATGTGCATCTCCAATAATAGCAAAGCTAATATATAGAGATACAATCTCTTTGTTTTTTCCGATGTGGGACTAAAATTTTCTAAAGGAAAAACCAAAACTCCAACAGTTGATAATTATAGTATAGTTGGCAATTGTCAAATCTTCTATAGTTGATAGATTTCAAATTTATTCGTTGTCATCTAACAGTCAAGATCTCAAGTCGAACCTGATATATATATATATATATATATATATATATATATATATATATATATGATATTTGATACTTAAAACATGACAGGAGAATAACTTTCATGGGTTCCAATATTGTTTACCTGTCGGTCCGTGGAGGTGAAGGTTCCTTTGGCTGCATCAAGCTTTTGGTTTGCTGTGACGTTACAGCAGAGGCTGGCCGCGGAGGGGCGACGATGGACGCCGGTTTGGAGGCTTGGCCGGACTGGCCTTCCACATGCTTTCTTGAACGATGGCGGCCTCGGTTCACGTGCCGTTCGCAGTACTTCTGGTCAGCGACGACATCCCTCGAGCACCGCCATTTCTTCCCGTCGGACCTCCGGCACCTGCCGGGCTCCGGATCAGCATTTCCAGAGAAACCCAGATGGAAAGGTCCCCACCCCACTGCCATGACATAAAAATAAGTCCATTAGAGGCTAACCATCAATATTTGTTTTCTTTTTTTTCCCCTTCCATATTTTCTATAAAACAAGACATTAAAAAAAAAAAAATCTTTCATATGACTTTCTAAGGTTCTAAACGACGGGCGATGGGTGTGCGACAGAAAGAGTCGCGCCTGTCGTCTAGATGCTGTCTAGACAGTTGATACATTTTGGACTTTTTATAATTATTTTATCACAGTTTTTTTTTTTCATAATATGCATATTTTAAGTTGTATAACGAAGTTATATGAAATTTTAGTTTTGTAAAAGTGAACTATAGACTCATAATACTTGCAAAACCTTTTAACCAAAATATATTGTTAGATATTGCTCCGCGCATCTCACTTCCGCCTACATTGTCAAATCTCTCTTGGCCATCTACTTCACCGCCTGTTACAAAAGGAAGACTTGCCTACCGTCTAGACAGTCGCCTCAATCGTCATTTAGAATACTGTGACTTTTTAGTTTCTTATCAAGCATTAGAAACTGCCAAAAATGCGTGGGTGTTGTACTGTACCAAAATGAAATGGAAGCTTTTTTTTTTTTCTTGATCAAGAGTAACGAGAGTAAGTTGAACCAAACATGCAAGTGGCAACTTACATGCGGTGGATCTAGGGAGGGGAGATGGGTTGGTGGTGGTGGTCCTTCGGAACGGTACGAGGAGAGCCGATGGCACGGGGATGTTTGCGTCGATGTATTTGTAGACCAAGGCCTGGTGCTCAAGCTCCATCCACTGCGATGGAGTGAACGCCCCATGGATGCTGCTCACATTTGTGCTCCCAGAACCCAATCCTGATCAAACCATAACAGCAAAAAAAAAATTAAAAATTAAAAATTAGAACAAGTACTTTCATTTCATAAACAACCAAAAAGTACACATTTTTACTTCTTAAATATCAACAAGAACCCATCTTTTTCTCTAAAAAAGATTGTCCCTTGACAAAAATCACAAAATAGAAGTTCTAAAATATCAGGAAAATAGGGTCTTTTCAAGAAAGAACTTTTTTTTTCATGCAGAAAAGATAGATCTACAAAAAAAAATTATATAGAAAAAACATGGGCTCATTCTTGTTCTAAAGTTTGGTCCTTCTTAATTAGTATTTGCTTGAAAGATAAAAATACCATGAAAAAGACTCATCTTTCAATCGATACCAGATCAAAACCAAATGAAGAAAGACCAAACTTGAACAAGTACAAACTTTTTTTTAGGGAATACACAAGAACATACTTAGAACAACAAAATCAAACATCCCATTTTTTTTTTCTATAAGAAAATAAATTATATCTTGATAAGACTCCAAACCAAGGATGAAAAAAAAAATACAATGAAAAAAAATCCATCAACCATCAAGAAAGACCAAACTTAGAACTAGAAATTAGCCCACCTTTTCTATAGGAAGAAATTTCCCATCTTTTCATATATAAAAAAAAAAGTTTTCTTGACAAGACTCAAAAACCAAAGATCAAAAAATACCATGAAAAAGACACATCTACCAATAAAAAAAAGTAAGAAAATGAGCCCTTTTTCAATAGAAAATAAAAATGAAAATAAAGATCCCGTCTTTTCTAAGGAGAAGATAAATATTGCTCCTTGACAAGACCCCAAACCCCAAAAAAACAAAAAATACCATGAAAAGACCCAGCGACCAATCAATATAGTCCAACACCAAATCAAGACAGGCCAACTAGCATGCTGTTGTTTCTATGTTTGTTCACCTGCACTCCTAAAAGAAGAATGAGCTGCTGATGCTGATGATGGTGAAGAAGAGTAGTAGTATGGATAGTAATTGTTGTGATAGCCATCAGTACTGTTGAGATGATATAGAGAGGCATATTGTTCTGGTTTGGATGCTGATGTTGAGAAGCTCAGCATCTGCTCAGTAGTAGCAGTGGTGCTGCTGCTGGCAGTCCTTGCCAGCTTGAGACTCCTCCAGTCCACTTGCTGCTCCTGACCAGCAGCAGCAGCAGCAGAAGAAGACCTCCCATGCTTGATGAAGCCTCCAAAGAGGCTCCTTTGCTTCATGGGCAGCTCACCCACGCTGTTGTTGTGGTCAGAGGAGGAACCAAGTAGCCCATCGAAGCCCAGAACCCCACCAAACTCCATTGGAGATCACTTGGAAGCACTGATCAACTAGTTGGGATCATGAGCTACAGCTGGTGGGAAGGAGGAGAGTGCAGCAGCTGCATTTGTAAGGTTTGGTTGTGTTTTTTTCAAGCTTGGTTTTGGAGGTCTAGAAAAACCAGGCTGGTTTTCTTTTAGGAGACTGTTGGGACTTGGGAGGGAATAAATTATTCAGTGGGAGAGAGAGAGAGAGAGAGAGAGAGAGAGAGAGAGAGATTAAAATCATTATTTTTGAAAGGAAATGAAGATATCATTTAAATAGAACAATTGTTGGCCATATAACCACTTTATAACCACTTTGTAAGATCAATTTTAGGTTTAGATTGTATGGACAACCTCGAAATAAATTAAGTAAATAAATATCTGGCTTTAGGGTTTCACATATACATAAATATTAGGGTTTGTATTTCAAAATTTATCGATATTATAGTTTGGATATCGAAATCACTATTCACGTACGTAGACTAATGAACAGTGATTTTGAAATTCAAATTCTAACATCGGTCAATTTCAAAACTCAAATCCTAATATCTTATATATATGTGAGACCCTAAAACTAAATAACCCTAAAAATTAATAATACATATAAAATTGGATTCTAAATGAAACAAATATTTACCATGCATCCAAAAAATAGAGGTAAAGAAAAAGAGTACATTTAGAGCTCGTTTGGTTTGGGAAAATAAAATAAAAAAATTTAATTCTTTATTTTTTCTTTGAAGAATTATAATTATAATTATAATTTTTATATTTAGAAAAGTCAAAAAAAAAAAAAAAAAATTTAGTATGGAAAAATAATCGTTGGATGAATGGGATGAACATTTTTTTGGCATCTAAATATAGAAAATAAATTATTATAATTTCGCAAACTAAATATGAGTGTAAAATTTTGGATGGATTTGAAAATATTAGGTTTGCTGATTATTTTCACTATTTTAGAGTTTCAAGTTCTCTTACTATTGCATTAAAAAATAAAATACTACTGCATTTTAAAATCAGGGAAAACTTTTTGATACAGAAGACTGTATCAAAATTTTGATACAGTCTTCTGTATGACAGGTGGGCCCTTCCTATTTTTTGGTAAACCGTGTAAGCCAATATATAAAGGAGGCTCACCTGTCATACAGAGGCTGTATCAAAACTTTGATACAGCCTTCTGTATCAAAGTTAAGCTCTAAAATCAGGGTTCTATCAGACCGTTCGAGAAACTGATGTGTAAATCGACGCCACGTGTCGATTTCATCATTGACCGGTTTATTTTTCCGAGTTAGTAGGAGAGTATTTTTTTAACCCAATCACGAGTTGACATGTGGTATTCCGTTTTTTTTTTTCAGTTTGGCAAATGTTAAAGGCCACCCCCAAATTACTAAGGACAACCATCCTACTAAGGGCAACCATGACCATTTCTAATTTTTACTAAGGGCAACCTATTGTTAAGTGATTTACTAAGAGCTACCAAGAGAAGTAAGCTGACAGTCCCCTCTCCCCGCCGCCGCCGACCCGAAGCCCCCGCGCAGCAACCTCTCCCGCCGCCGCCGACCCGAAGCCCCCGCACAGCACCCTCTCCCCGCCGCCGCCGACCCGAAGCCCCCGTGCAGCACCCTCTCCCGCCGCCGCCGTCCCGAAGCCCCCGCGCAGCACCCTCTCCCGCCGCCGCCGACCCGAAGCCCCCGCGCAGCACCCTCTCCCCCGACGGGAAGCTCCGGTACGCCAAAAACTCCAACTAAGAACGACACCATGATCCGCAAGGAGGTCTTCCTCACCCCCGCCGCCCTCCGCGAGTGCCGAAGGATCATCGCCGACAGCGAGGTGCTACTTCGTAGGGTCTTTCCTCTCCGGGTTAGGGTTTCCGATTTGGAAATTTGGACTGCAGGCAAGTGCGAAACAATTTTTGGACTGCAGGCAACTCAATTTGGACTGCAGGCCTGAGCAAGCGAAACAATTTTTGGACTGCAGGCCTTGCCTGCAGTCCTGTCTTCAATTTGGACTGCAGGCAAGGCCTGCAGTCCTCGATTGACAGAAGCGGGTGGCCCTTAGTGTTTTCAAAATGGCAAACTTGTAATTTTTTGGAAGTTTTAAGTTGGTGGCCCTTAGTAATTTGGGGGTGGCCTTTAACATTTGCCTATATTTTTTGGACTGTGAAGACTTTTTCTTTTAAAATATGATAATTCTATAATTAATTGGAGGATTTTGTCGGAGCACGACTACCTTAAGATTTTCATCATTCATGGTTTGATTATCGAAATGTACCAAACATGGAAACGGTGGTACATCATGCAGCTACCAAAGGTAGGTACCTGATATGGCAGAGAGAGTCATAGTGGTGGCGTTTTTAATGTTTTATTTTTTACTTATGAATTCTTCTACTTTTGTTTTATTTTTTTAACAATGTCTTTTTGTTATGCAAGCTTAAAATACGTGACCAAGAATGTGATAGCTTAAATCACGTGACCAATGAGATAGACTCTCACTTGCTCAAGCTGAATTTTTTTATTTTGAACTATTAACAATCATTGTTGATAACCGATAGAAAATTTTGTTAAAAAAAAATTATTGGTCAAAAGAAAGTTAAGAAAAAATAAGCATAGGAAAATCCAAAAAATTAAGGTCTAATACATTTTGTGAGTCAGACTAGCAAATTTGTACGGTCTGACTGAATTCAAGGGAGGTTAGAGAGCATCGATATAACCGGTTGGTATTTGATCGAATTTTTTGGTACTTTTTTAAATCGGTAACTAAAAAATCAATACCAATATCGTACCATTTAGAATCGGTTTTTTCAGTTTCGGTTAAATCGAAATTCGGTTGATTTTTGTTCGGTATCGATACTTTACTAATTAACATTTGATCAATCATCACACTTAATATTTTAGAACCTCTTAACCTATAATAATTTTTTTGGGATAATTTAGCAAATACTCTCATTCCAAATGTTGAAACTAGCATATACCTTCACTATTTTTTTTATCTAGTAAATGCCCCCATTTTTAGTATGGAATAAAAAAAAATTAAGATATACCCCCACTTTAAAAAAAAAAAATTCTTCTGTTTTACATAGGTTTGGGGACATTTGCTAGATAAAAAAAATAGTTGGGGTATATACTAGTTTCAACATTTAGAATGAGGACATTTGCTAAATCATTCCTTTTTTTTAACTTTTTTGGAAGCATTAAATTTTAAAGCCAAGTCTTTATCAACCAAACAATTAATCAAAATTATGAGAACAATATGTAGTAAGTCGCAAACACCTAAAAATGAACTTAAAAGATCAAACGGGGCCACTAAGTTTAATCTTTAGTATAAGTTTAAGTAACCGAAATTTACTTCAAAATTCAATGAGCACAAAAACATAAGCGCGAAAGATCAAAAATTCAATTCTTAGCATTCTTAACATAACTTCAAGCCCACTAAAGTCAATTCTAAGTTATAAGAAACTGACCAAAACAAAGATAAAAATAAAAATTAGTAGTATAAATTAATCACGAACAACATTATATATATATATATATATATATATATATATATATATATATATATATAAAATGTTGTTATATCAATAAATATATATATAACAACATATATATATATATATATATATATATATATATATATATATATATATATATATATAATGTTGTTATATCAATAAATATATATATAACAACATATAACAACATTTTATATATATATATATATATATATATATATATATATATATATATATATATATATATATATATATGGAATCGGTTAGGTTCGATATTTTCGGTATGGTATTTGTGAGACTTGTCTCACAGTATCGGTATTTATATACGGATACATATTTTTGTACTGTATTTCGTATTTTTTTGGTTTTCGGAACTCTTTAAAATATTTTAACTTGTAGATTTTCTCCTTAAACGGCATACCGCCAGTATACTAGTGTATACCGACAGCATGTCTGTCACTCCCGTTTTCCGTTATACGTATTTTCAGTATACGTGTACAAAATTTTGATATTTGTCAGGTGATCCGTATTTTGACTTGTCTTTCTTAGCCTTGCCTTGGTTTAATCTTGACTTGGTTTAATTTGGTTTGGTTCAACTTGGCATGACTTAGTTTGGGTTAGTTTTAGATGAGAAGGGTTTTGTATAAAAATTAACTTCTCTCTCCTCCATTAACTTCATTTACTTTCATCTTCTTCTACATTTACTCATCTCCCAAACCTAGGCAAGTACATCTTGCCAAATTTTGAACATTTTTATTTTTGCCATTTTGTTTGTTATATTCTCTTTCTTTCATGATTCTAAGCCTCTTTAGAACTTATAAAATTTTTGGTTTTGATGTTTACATTTTTGTATATCTAAGTTTGTATTTTTTTTTTTTTTTGACATCTTGAACTTTGTTATTTTCGAAATCTAAGGGTTTCATGTTGTGGAAATTTTTATTCTATCCAATTTTGGCTTTTGAACCACTTGATTTCGATTTATTTTGAGTTAGTTATGGCATTTTTGTGTTCGTGGGTTCCGGTACATCTTTGGTGTTGTCGGGACGATGAACAGTGTCGTGCGCACGTTTTGCGTGTCGCGCGTCCGCGCATCGTGCTTACGCGCTTCGTGCGCCGTGGACAGTTTTGCTCGCTCGTGCAGTGCATTTTGCGCGTTGCGCGTCCGTGCCATTCATTGGTCGCGCGCCGTGCGCGTGGACAGTTTTGCTCGCGCGCGCAGTGCGCCGTGGGCTGGTTTTGCATGTTTAAGCTGTTTTGTAGCTAGAATCTTGAAAAACTCAAAACATGAAAGTTGTAGATCTTTATCTTGGCATCCAAAATCTTCTTGTTTTACCTTAATAGGAGTTCACATGCGACTAATAGTTTCAATCACAGGTTTTGATCTTCTTTACATATTTTCTATATTTGATCTAAAATGCGACAACCCAACTTGATAACTTGTTAATACTGAACTTGACTTGAACATGACAACATGATCATAGTTAGATAATAATTGTACACCCTATATACACTTGACACTAGCACATGTTCAATTATTATTTTACGTCAGGTACTTACTTTTATTTATTCTTTCTCACAAGCCATAATATGTCTTTCCTTTCGATTCATTCTTATATGCTATGATATGTATTGCCATACCTGTCCGAATTTATTGTACTCTACAGTCTATGCCATATCTAGTATTTCTTTGTTGTGGTCCGTCGTGGCGCACCCATGTTACATGTCTTCTTTGTTTACTAGATAGTGACCCGTCGTGGTACACTCTTGTACATGTCTTTCTTTGCTTACATGATAGTGGCATGTCATGGCGCACTCCCTATTTCCTTTATAGTGGTTCGTCGTAGCGCACTCCTAGCTTCTAGCTTATTATATTTTTTTGTTATGACTTGTTATATTGCACTTTCTTGTATTGTCCAGTCTTGCATACCATGTCTAGGATGGATTCTGCGGAATGCCACGCCCAAAATCCAACAATAAAATGTTAAGGAGTAATAACTATCTTGATTATCTAGATCATTGGGAGGGAAGAATTTTTCAGTTACCTGCATCCCTTCGTGTTCCGGTCTATATATATATATATATATATATATATATATATATATATATATATATATGGGATTTAGAGTTATCTGTCATGATGAGCACACTTCCAGCACACCGTCGAGTGGGGCACTTCTTTAGGACACACGTATCTTACTGCGGTGTGTGTGCTATACTTATTTTTCTTTTGGTCTGGATGAGTCGGATAGTCTGCAGGGCAGGTAACTTGATTGAATTTCTCAAAAGTGCATATGTTAGTAATTAGGATTGTGATAACCCTAGTTAGCTAATGTATAAAGTCATACTCATTGCTTGGCCGTGATTGTTGTATGGAGTCCAGTCTAGTCTAGCTTTGTCTAGGCAGTGTCCGAATTTATTTATTTCGGTACATTATAGTTTATGCTTTATTTTTGTCGATAATGATTAAAGACTAAGTTCTGTTCAGGAGAATGTTTACAATTTCGATCCTTATTTGGTTTACGGGTTGTAACTTGGGTTCCGAAATAGTTTCTTAGTCATCTTGTCATTTGTCATCCTATTCAATACTCACACGTTATACATGATCCCTATGTTGTACATTGATTAGAGACGAAGTTCTGTTTAGGAGAAGGGTTACAATTTTGGTCATTATTTGGTTTACGGGTTGTAACTCGAGTTCCGAAATAGTTTCTAAGTCACATGCTCACATATCCCAGTTATCTAACATACTCACATGTCCCAGTTATCTTACATGCTCACATGTACCATTTCTTTTACATGCTCACATGTACAGTTTATCTCACATGTTCACATGTTTTCGTTTACCTTACATGTCCACAGTTTATATTATGTCACATGTTATTTACCCTATGCTCCATGTTGCTTTGCTTATTGTCTTTTTCCATTCTCGAGATGAGTGCATTGGTAGTGCACGAGTCTCGATTTTCGATTTGTATTTACTTATTTATGTCTCTACCCGTTGTTGTATTAGTTATTGCTGGTTTTAGTTCATAGTTTGGCTTCCTTTGTGGTACTTGCTATTGGGGGTCTGACCACACTGGTTTTGTTTGTCCAAATCTGATAGAGGAGCCCAGAGGATCTTCCATACCATCTACTCGACGGTGACTACCAGGAGCACCAGAGTACATTATGGGTTTTCCTATATCATTCTCCCACTAGTTATGTATATTATTCTTTTGTGGCGTTTAGCCTCCGAGCACGTGTTTAGCTCGTATTTTAGATCTTGACATTTAGCCTACGGGCCTAAACATGATTTGCATATTCTAGACTATAGCTAGAGCTTATCATGTATGACTATTACTCTTACTAGTTCTTCACTTTGTATTACTAGCTTCATGATCATCCATGTATATATAGTTTGGGACGCTTTACTATTTTATGTCTGATGATCATACTTCTTGTACCTTGCATATTTGCCAGCGATTTGTTGGAGTCCAGTCTGGATTTGGTAATAGCATATTTATGGAGTCCAAATCTGATTAAATATTTGATTTAATTTGATTTGGATGTCCATAATTAGTGTTGGGCTATTTTAGATATAATAGGATTCTTATTTGAGGGTTTCCTATTTAAGAGATCCTATTATAATCTAAAATAGGATGTTGATGGACTATTTTAGGTGTAGTAGGATTCTTATTTGAGGGCTTCCTATTTAAGAAATCCTATTATGACCTAAAATAGGTTTTTTCTCATCCTATATATATAGGGTGAGGGTGGAAGCACAAAGCACAACACAAAAGTGGAGATTCGAGGTGCTCGTCTATAGAAAATCTAAGAGAAAGTTCCGTACTTTGCTCTTAGGACTTCGCCATCCAAGACAGAAGAAGAAGAGATCTAATCGATGGGTCGTTAACTTCGGTTAGAGAGATTGCTACGGGTTGGTGAGCGATTTCAATTGTAATCTTTCTTTTCTTCTTGAGTGTGGTGAGGGGGTTGAACCTATTAGGGCAAAGGGTTTAACATTAGTTTTTTGTCAATCTTGTAATTTCATCTGAGTTATAGAGATTGGGATTTGTCCAGGTGACGTAGTCACCGCCATATACTTGTCTTTATCTGTGATTGGTGTCCGTTAGACGGAGGTTGGTTATTTCAGGTGGGTTGGCCTAAGTTTTCGCTACGGCAACGTCTTAGACACGGTATCGGAGCGCAGGAGGGCGTATCCGATTTCCAAGCTCTGGTATCAGAGCTTTGGAGGTTCTGGCAACCATATCTACGGAGCAGATGAACACACGTATGATCACCCTCACAGGAAAAAACTGGACGATTTGGAAGCCAATGATGGAGGATCTACTCTGGTGCAAGAACTTGCATGGTCCGTTGAGGGCGACAACGCAAAGCCAATAGACAAAGCTGCTGAAGACTGGAAACGACTGGATCGAAAGGCCGTTGGATTCATCCGCCAATGGTTGGATGATTCGGTGTTTCACCACGTATCCATGGAGAGTTCAGCAAAAGCATTATGGGAGATGCTGCATTTGTTGTACGAAAGGAAGACGACTGGAAACAAGGCATTTTTTATTCGCCAACTCGTCAACTCGAAGTACACGGAGGGTGCCCCAGTGGCACAACATCTGAGCGAGGTTCAGGGTATCATCAATCAGCTGTCTGCGATGAATATGGTGATTGATGATGAGCTTCAAGCCCTACTGCTCTTGAGTTCTCTGCCGAAAAGCTGGGAGACGTTGGTGGTGTCGGTGAGCAACTTCGCGCCTGATGGAGTTGTCACGATGGAGGCAGTCAAAAGTAGCTTATTAATTGAGGAGGTCCGGCACAAGCAAGTGGAATCATCGCAGGAGTCCGCTCTGGTGACTTCCTACGAGAAGTGAAGACCCAATTCACAGGCGAGGACAGAGGGGAGTTCTCAGAATCTTGCGATTGTGGACCGCAAGGAGGGCTGCTATCACTGTGGCGAAAGTGATCATATCAAGAGGAACTGTATGAAGCTTAAAGCTGAGAAGGCAAAAGGCAAGGACGATCAGGAGGATCTCACAGCAACGAGAGATATCATCATCGAGCAACCGACGCATAGGAACCTTGTGGCATGTGGCATGATGGCGACTGGGTCATGGATACGAGGGCGTCGTATCACGCCACTCCACATAGGAGGATCTTCACGTCATACCATGGCGACATGTTTGGACGTGTGAAGATGGGCGACAAGGGGACAGCTACATTTGTAGGCATCGATAATGTGCACTTGATAATAGAGCTCGGTGAGAAGCTCATTCTCAAGGGTGTGCGACATGTACCGAGTTTGCGCTACAACTTGGTTTCGGTAGAGAGGCTGGCAGATGATGGCTGTCGCAGTCTGTTTGGGGACAAAGATTGGATGCTTGCGAAGGGTTCCCAATAGCTGGCTCGGGGAGATTTGTGTTGTGGCATATACAGGCTCGAGCTGCTGAGCTGTACAGGTAGGACACAGACACCGGATGGAGGCTCGAGGAGTGCTCGACAGGAGGTGGATCGTTGAGAACTTGCTGAGGAGGGGCTTCTAGGTGCTTTGAGAGATACGGAGGATTCGATTCGTCGAGACAAAGCGACGGATGGTGGTGAGTCAAAGATTGAGGGTCAGTCTGTCGGTCCCATGACAGCTGGTCGGTCTCCAGGTGGGGGTTGCTCTACGGATCCGGTTTTGGTGACGGGTGGTTTGCCAAAGCTTCACGGAGCGACATCATTTTAAGCAGTCCGAAGCCAGGAAGGAGATCAAGGTTTGTAGCAAACTCAATCTGAGGCGGGAGCATCATCATTCACATAGTTCAGGGGGAGCTGTGGGCCATCGACGGTATGCACAGTGGATGATATTCTGCTCGAGGACGCATGTGTATGGGGGAGCTTCAAGTTCAGACACGAAGGTGGGCAGGTTCAGGAGTTCGAATCTCAGGAGGACCGCACCGTCTGCTTGGTTGGGCCAGTCAGGGATGAAGAAGCTCGTCAGAATGTTAACACTTTTCGGTGGAAGACAGAAGTCGGGGACAGACAGCCGAGACTTACGGTGAGGCTGATCGTCAGGGACTTCGGTCTTGATCGTGTTATTGATATCGGCAGGATCCCAGTAGTGCAAGAGGTGCTACGTATGGCAGCTAGCGTCGACGTGACGGTCGAAGAGCTGGAGACGAAGGAAGATGCAAAGCAGCTCGGGAGATCGAAGATCAGTGGCATGGGGGAGCAGAAACTCTGTCGCATAACGACATGCATGGAGTCCAGTTGAGGAGCCATGGGTCAACACCCTCTCATCAGACTGGATGAGGAGATTGTTGGAGTCCAGTCTGGATTTGGTAATAGCATATTTATGAAGTCCAAATCTGATTAAATATTTGATTTAATTTGATTTGGATGTCCATAATTAGTGCTGGACTATTTTTGATATAATAGGATTCTTATTTGAGGGTTTCCTATTTAAGAGATCTATTATAATCTAAAATAGGATGTTGATGGGCTATTTTAGGTGTAGTAGGATTCTTATTTGAGGGCTTCCTATTTAAGAAATGCTATTATGACCTAAAATATATTTTTCTCATCTTATATATATGGAGTGAGGGTGGAGGCACAAAGCACATCACAAAAGTGGAGATTCGAGGTGCTCGTCCATAGGAAATCTAAGAGAAAGTTTTGCACTTTGCTCTTAGGATTTCGCCATCCAAGACAGAAGGAAGAAGAGATCTAATCGAGGGGTCGTTAACTTCGGTTAGGGAGATTGCTACGGGTTGGTGAGCGATTTCACTTGTAATCTTTCTTTTCTTCTTGAGTGTGGTGAGGAGGTTGAACCTATTAGGGAAACGGTTCAACATTAGTTTTTTTGTCAATCTTGTAATTTTATCTAAGTTATAGAGATTGAAATTTGTCCAGGTGACGTAGTCACCACCATATACTTGTCTTTATGTGTGCTTGGTGTCCGTTAGACGGGGGTTGGTTATTTCAGGTGGGTTGGCCTAAGTTTTCGCTGTGGCAACGTTTCAGACATGGTATCGGAGCGCATGAGGGCGTATCTGATTTCCAACATGATTGAGATACCTAGGATTGCTTGACCTACGATTGATTGTTGGATTGTAGTAGTAACTCCCATGTCTATACAGCTTATACGTTATTTCGGGGTACTGGAGTACTTTGTAATATGTAGTTGGCCTGGTCTGTCCCTACTTGCCAGTATTCTGGTTCTGGAGTGTGACAATATTACACTCAAACCGCTACCACTATCATTATACCATATTTTAGTCGGTTCGGCAATTCTGTATCGGTACATAATTTCAGTTCGGTTTTTTAGAATATTTTTAATCAGTATTCGGTCGATTTTTCAGTATCGGTCGGTATTTGTTCACCCCTTATTAGAGACTGCATAATTTTATTAGACGGTTAAACGGAATATAAATTTGCTTGAATTGTGTTAGATCGACTGGCAGAATATATTAGCACTTCCAAATTTTTTAAAGTTTTTTTTGTCTATTTTGTTAAAGTTTCTTTGGCCAAGAAAATTTTATGTTTTATTATGTCTATCGATCCAACTCTCATGTTCTTTTAGTCGACCTCATTCTAATGAAAGAAGGCAATGTTCTTTTGTTTGACCTTATTTTAATTAAAAAAAGATAATTAAGTTGCATTGAGATCAAAATAAAATAAAATTAGTGAGTGTTTGTAATTCAAGATGGCATGGAATCATGCCATACAAGTATTCTCATCGAGATATTGTAAGAAAATTATACGACGAAGCTTATTTTTAGTGGAAAGTGTTAGTGTAAGGTAGGGGTACGATTGGACGGACTAAATCTGAGTCTGATCAGATAAATTCATTAATGGAGTAGATTAGGGTTGAAGATACTCGAATTGAGGATCGAATTCAAGCTAAAATATTTAAACTCGATCAAAAATCCGATAGGACTGAGTTCATGTGTCGGATTATCCAAAGAACCCGAAATCCAATATAATTTCATACTTTTTAGATAAAAAAATTTAAAATAATAAATTTCTCTACCAAAAAATTTCCAACTCTTTACCATAAATCACATTTTACTTTGTACTTTGTAATAATTGAGACATAATTATTATTTAATTATGTGTTTAATATTAATCTTTTTTAAAATTATTTTAAATATTATGTTATAGTTCGATAAAATCGATGGATTCGACCCAATCCGAGGAACTTGGATACTTTTTTATTCCTACGGGCTCGATCTTGAACATCATATATTGAATCCAATGTCGGGTTAGACTTGAACTCGAACTAGACTTATGATTTATCAGATTGGACTCGAGTTGAGCTCTGATCTGACCTAACTGGTCCGAGTTGCACCCCTACTGTTAGGAAATGGATTGGACAGTGATTTCACCCTCGGCTTATGGTATATATAATATGACATAGCTTTGCCTCGAGAGGCTGTTGTATGTATTAATAGGCATATCATGTGGTAGTTTTGCGTGCTCTTGGAGTAATTTCCTTACTATGGTTACTTATTTTTGTTTGTGTAATTATTGATATTGTCTTGAGAGTTATGATAGTATTGGTCCACTTGCTATCTATAACCTCACCACATCACTCCTCGTCTTAAATTTAGTTGGTGCGCATGGAAGGAAAGGTGAATTGCCACGTGAGGCATCACCAAACCTTAAACCCTAGTAAAACCTTCTTTCTAGTTTAGATTTTGTTGGTGATGTGCAAGGGCTTAGCAAGAAAAAAAAATTAGAAAAAGCTAAGAGCAAGGATAAAAAAAATGTAATGAATTAAAATTCTAAATCTATACAATCTACACAACAGCTTACACGTGATAGTATAGTGGTAGCTCCTTTTATTTATTTTCGAAGTCCAGAACAGTTCGACTTATGCTATGCCATTGGTGATGTGTGAATTTTTTTGAAAGAATATTTTGAAGCAAGACAAGATGAGTGTTATTTGTGTATCGGAGAAGTTGAAAAGTCGAATGCAGCGAAGAAAACTCGATTTGAACGCATACAGGAGCTATTGGAAAAAGAATTTATCAAAGTTAGTGGAATACAGTCGGTATATCGATGTCGTTGTACATACCGTAGTTAGACCGGTTTGACATATTTTTATTCCAAAATGGTTGTGATTCAAAGTGCTCTATTTTCGGTATACCAGCGTCATTGTTGAAGGTCAAAATTGGTATTTAATTAACATCGTTGAATCGTGATCAACATTCTGGATTGTTTCAGGATTATGATGTTCTAAATAAGGTATTTTCTAACCCTAATCTGTAATCACATTAATCAAAAGATCAAAAGGAAGAATTTTCTTAGTGTTACAACTTTCAACAAGGAGACAAAAAAAAAAAGATTTGGAATTCTAGGGTTGATTTGGAAGAAGATATCGTTTTGAGGAGCTTTGTATTAGTTCGTCATCGACATCTTCTCTCTGGAAACTCTATATATCGTCTCATTACAACTTATTTACATTCATATTAAAATGTTGTGGTGATCCGTGTAGATCAGAGAAGAAATTTGTAAGAAGTTGGCGTATCTTTTTATTTCATTAGTGAAGGTATTTTGGAATAGACTCTGATAGTTCCGTAGTTTTTTCTATTAAAAAAATTTAGGTAAAAGTTATGATATTTTTGTTGTATTTTTATTATGATTTTTACATATTTAATTTGTAGTAAATTTTTCAATCCTCATCAAATTCTATGGCCGTGTTTCTTTTTCAGCAACACTCTCACCACTCCCTCCTTGGAAGGAAGAAGCAGCACATTTCTTATATTGAGTAAATGGCACCTGAGTTCTGCCACATGCCTTCCACATGAAGGTTTTAGATTGTGTTTAATTATTATTTGTTGTTAAGTCTGTTGGATTTTAGTCTTTTTCAAATAGATTTTTAGTCCCACATCGGCTAGACCAAAAGACTTGTATCTCTATATATTAGCTTTGCTAGTTTAGAGATGCACATGTGGTGTGGAGGTGCACATGGGTGTGCCATGTGGGATTATTTTCTAATAGAAAAAAATGCTAAATCAACAATTGAAATCATTCATGCTTTTTGCTCTTGGAAAAATTTATTTCCATGGAAGCTAAGTCCCGCGACTCGGACTCATGAGGCGTAATGTGGCGTTTTGTTGGCGCACGGTTGCTACATGTTCGGGGTGGTTTTTACCATGACCCTAACTTTGTGGCAACCGAGCAGTTGCTGCAGGGCCTATATAAGGCATCCTCTCTCTCACAAGGCAAAAGATACATACAAGTAATAGAAGCCACCACAGAAAGTTTACGAAGTATTTTTTTAACACAAGTAAACAGAGAATTCAGAAGTGTTCTTTAACACAGTTCTGATCGGAATTTGCTTGCGAATTCCAGCAGCCTTCGAGAGAGAGGAAAGGCGCCGCACCAGCATTGCTTTTGCACGGGAGTTCGTGTCCATCCGAGGAGTCAGAAGAGCAGGAGTGTTCCAAGTTCTCCGACGTCGTTATACTTGCACAACCTTCCTAGAAGTGTTGCGTTGAAACATTGTTTTTACAATTGTTTTATCTTCTCAGTTTTTCATCGAAAAATTGTGTCCCGGCAATAACAAAGTCCACTTGGTAATGTTTCTTTAAAAAAAAAAAAAATCTACAAACGAAGACAGGATTATTAAGTAAAGAGTAGTGTCTCAACTTGCCACTAATATAATCTCAATTGATATACTTCCTTCAATTGCAAGATTTTGTTGCACCATTAATTAAGACTTTGTTGCACCAATTTTAAAGTAGGTTTTGCCAACTTTGGATCCATTCCTCTACGGAATGTGTAGAGTAAACAACTCGCCAACAATCTTCACCATTGAGAATAGTTCATTTATAATGACAGTCTTGTCCAAATAACCAAAACACTGTTTAAACTTTTCCTTTCATAATCTCATCAAATCCCAATAACCCTTTTATAAATTCTAGGGTCGTGGGCTCCATTGTTTTGTCCTCTATTCTCCTCCAATTTTTGCCTAGCAAAGAATGTAGGAATTTTACAAACATTGCTACAATCCAAAGTATTTCATTAATTAGAAAAATAAATAAATATACAAACATAATACGTACGTGATAATTTTCTACAACCAAGAAGAATACAATACTACTCGAGAACACCAAAATAAATAACCGAGACCTCTTAAATACAATAATGCGAGTATGATAAAGATATTTTACTATAAATATCAATATCTAGAAATTTATTACATTATAATCAATAGGATCATGATTTGGAATATTGTCTAAATTTGTAGAAAATTAATTAGCTATTATATATTGGTAGTTATCTATTCTAGAGGCATTATTCTAGGAGATTAATTATCTACTATAGATTAGAAGTTATCTATTTTAGATTGGTTGTATTGTATATATTCAAGATGATTCAACATTATGAACATTCAATAATTCTTCAATATTGCTTTCTCTCTTATATTCATCATAGTATCAGAGCCATCTTCTTCACCTAATGGATAAGGATCCAATGAACGTTAGGACGCACACCAACCAACTACAATATGCGGACTGATCATCCCTCTCCTCGTCCATATCTTGGAAAGTGTCAAGGGAGTTGTGTTCAAGGACACAGTTCAAAAATGTCCGCAATTTTGTTTGACACCAACAAACATGCAGTCCACTCCACAACAACGTGCATTTGTCAATGGCAAACTCAACCTCCAGCTCCATAGCACCCACGCGCCAATGTTACAACAACGGACAACTTCGAAAGCACCAATTGACTTCTTGACAGTAGTGCATCGTACCATGTTACTACCGACCTGAGTAATCTCTCAACTCAAGCTCCTTATTCAAGGAATGATGACGTTGTGATTGGTGATGACACGGGTCTTCCTATTTTGCATACTGGTTCTACATCTCTACACACTTTCTCACATACTTTCTCACTTCATAATGTGCTTTGTGTTCCTACCATGTGTAAAAATTATATTTCTATTTTTCAATTTTGCAAATCTAACAATACATCCATTGAATTCTTATCCTCTTTATTTCGTGTGAAGGATATTTGCACGGGGGCAACACTTTTGCAAGGATAGACTAAAAATGGTGTGTATGAATGGTCTGTCAGTTCACTCAAGTCTTCTAAATCGGTAGCCTTCTCCAGTGTCAAGACCACTTCATCCGAGTAGCACTATCGCTTAGGTCATCCGTCACCGACAATCCTTGGACATATTATGTCTGACTTTCAATTAGAAGTTTCAAGTCCAACATCTTTGAATTTCAATTACAATGCATGTCAATGCAATAAAAGTCATAAGTTACATTTTTTTGTTTTCACTCTTGTTTCAACTTCCTCACTAGAAATATTATTTTTCGATGTGTGGACCTCTCCCATATATTCGAGTGATGATTTCAAGTATTATGTTATTTTTGTTGATCATTTTACAAAATACATATGGATCTATCCATATAAAAGAAATTCGATGTCTATGACATTTTTATCCGCTCCAAATCACTCCTAGAGAACTACTTCAATAAAAAATTATCATGCTCTATTCTGACAATGGGGGAGAATATCAAGCACTTTCTTCATATCTCAGTTCTAATGGGATATCTCATTTAATCTCACCCCCACACATTCCTGAACACAATGGGTATTTTGAACGTCGTCATCGTCATATTGTAGAAACAGGCTTATCACTTCTCTCACATGCATCCATGCCCTTGTCATATTGGTCATATGCATTCTCTACTGCTGTTTATCTCATTAATTGGCTACCCACTCCCACACTTGAAATTTTATCACCATATGCAAAATTCTTTGGCACATCTCCCAACTACTCTAAATTATGAAGTTTTGGGTGTTTATGTTATCCTTGGTTGCGTTCATATTCATCTCACAAACTATCTTCCCATTCCACCCCTTGGGTATTTCTTGCGGTCATATTCGTCTCTTTGGCAGATCTCTACACATCTCTCATGTTAAATTCGTCGAGTCAATTATGTCTTTCAAAATCAAGCAACTCAACCTTCCACGTCCTTCCTCTTCCCTAACCCATGTCTGGATCTGTCACGACCCGCACCCGCTTTTCGGACGCGAGCTCGTGAGCAAGCCAGCTACGCATCAAGCGGACTCCATCCCGACTCGAATACGTAAACGCTGTCACGGCTAGGGTAAGCTGCCAAATCATGGCAAACAATTCTATATCTCAATCCACAATACATGTACGAAACATGAATGAACACTATGGGTCGTAGTCTGTAGCCCACTAGCATAAATGTCCGATAAGACTCTAAAGAAAATAACAAGAGTCTAAAACTGAATCAAGAAACATGATATATCACTACAACAAATATGGCCTACAATAGCATGCGCAGAACGCTATAGAAAGCCTTCTATAGCATATTCTGTCTGCTATAATCGCCCACGCTATAGTATGTCCAGACATGTGAACGCTATAACATTATAGCGTTCATGAATGCTGTAGAAGATTTATAGCGTTCGTGTATGCTGTTGATGGTTTATAACGTTTATGAATGCTATAAATACTTTATAGCATTCTAGAACGCTGTAGATGGTTTATAGCGTTCGTGAGTGCTGTGGATTACTTATAGCGTTTATGAATGCTGTGGATTATTTATAGCGTTTATGAATACTGTGGATGATTTATAGCGTTTGATGAATTGATTGTCATGAACGCTATAGATGGTTTGATTTATTATAGCGTTCATCATATGCTATCATGGTAGCAGCAATTTAGACGTTTTGAGTGCTATAAACCTGCTACAGAATTTTATATTATTTAATATCTGCTACAGAATTTCATATTTCATAACCTGTTTTGTATCACATATAAATAACAATAATCGCAAACAATTTCAATCACAACTTGCATTTCGATCAATCAAGATATAGGAAAGATTTGCCAAAATATGAAATGTTTCATTAGAACATTCAAGATGTACAAAAAGTAGTAGTCATTAAAACATTCAAGATGTAGAAAAAGTAGTTGTACGCTTGTCACGACCCGGTCCCAATTCCTTGGGTCGAATCGGATCATGCCCAGCCTGCACCGTTGTTGAGACGGCGGCAGTAAGCTGTATCACTCATGCAGGTAATAAACAACACAGTCTAATTGCCATAACTTTAATAATTCGAATAGTTTAAAACTTTTTACAACAAAATTAAAGATACATCTGAAATACATTGTTTTCCAAAAACATCATGAATTATAAAAGAAGAAGAAAAATCTAGGCAACCAGCTCATCAGTCTCGAGATCATCGTCCTCTAGTTGGGACCTCAGGAAATATCGCAGAACAAAGCCTCATCAGTGATACCTAAAAATGTTGGGTCTCCAGTCAGGAGGGAGCAAAGTACAATTCATGCTAATTTGACAATTAAAATAATAATAGAATCATGCACTTTTAAACAATTTAGAAATGAACAGTTTTTTAACAGTAAAACAGTATGATTTGAATAGGCAATGAATATGACCGGCTTGGGTTTGTTACAGTTCAGATACGGCTTATCCCCGTGTGTATGAGGGGTAAGCTAATAGTTACAGTAGTTACAGTAGTTTGGATATGGTCATACTCATTATACTACTCCCCCAGTCCCCAAACAGTTACAGTAGTTACAGTTGTTACAGTCAGTGCTCTCAGGGAGAGTTCCGTGTTGCATTGTGGTTTAAACTTGCATTAAAACGATTACTAAATAATTGTAAACTAACACAAAATGTACTTGTCTCAAAATGGACTGGACTGGAAAGATTGAAGACTTCGAGATGGGAATTAGGATCGTCCTCGAATTTCTACATTCGAGAAATTGACTCAGAATCCAGGGTTACCACGCTAACTATACTAGTTAAAATCTCTAATTGTGTCCTAATCAATTTTAATTCTTTATTAACAAAACACAAACAAAAACACGATTATTGATGCGTTGGATTAATAACGAGGGAAAGATCGTTTAAACTTTGTATTTTTGGAAAAAATTCGTCGATACCAAATTAATTGATTAAAACTTTGTATTTTCATATTTATACATATAAAACTAAATTTTTTATTTTAATGAGAAATACATGATCGTTGTTAAATATTAAAACTTGTAAATTTTTATGTAAGAAAACTTTATTAATTTTTATATCAAAATAAGTATCTAGTTGATTTACGCGTACGCTAAAAGAACTCGCAAAACCAGAAAATAGCAGAAAATCCTACGCTACCAAAATACAAGTCACAGAACCAACAACCAGCTGGGCTTATGCCCATTACAATTTATTTACATAAATTGAAATAAGACGAAATGGTCGTTAGTTCTAAAACTTCCTATAATTTAATTATGAGTAAAATTAAATAATAATAAAATAAATTAAATATTTAATGAGTCTCAGATATGGTCCAATCGTCATATAGGCTAATGTCTCAACGTCCGGGCGAAGCCGGTTTCGTTTGCACTTAGCCGGGGCCTATTGACCGATACGGTCGTCGTCCAAAATCCAAAATATTTAATATATTTCCGAAATCCCTTTTAAAATCATTTTTAAAAAATATAATTAAATTTACGGAAAAATTCGGCAGCATTTCCTCTATTTTTGGTCAACCCAAAAACTGGGAAATGTGTGCCAATATTTTCCTGCAAATCCCAAACCAGGGAATCCCAAAATATATATATAAAAATAACCACAAACATTCCACAGATTAATTCGGAACGACCCGAAACAAATTCGGAAGTCCGAAACTAAAACAAAACATCACAGCACAATATCGGAAAGATCCGAAACTAAAATATTTAGAAAATCATTTCCGAAAAGTTTCAGAAATAAGGAAAACCAATTAACAGAACTTCCCGACGTTCCTCGGAAATCTCGGGAACGACGTTCACCCCAAAAATCCAATTTCCAAAAGGAAACTCGTGGACCAATTCATCATCGACACCAGGGAGGGACGAACTACAACGATTAACCAGGGATTACCAAAAAAGACGGAATCCGAAGGGTTGCCTCGGACTCGGGACGCGCAAATCCACAGATCGGGGTTAAAATCCAGCGAAGAGCGCTGTCCAGAATAGCGGACAGCCTCGGGGTCAGCGCTGGGTAGCGGCGGTGGAGCGCCGGGGCTGCGGGAGACGCGCCGGGGCTGGGCGCGCGTACGGGGTCGGCTGGATCGGGGAGAACAGCGCGCGGGGTGCTGTCGGGCGGCTCGGGACAGCGGCCGACGGCAGGAGGGGGCGCCGGGGGCCGGCGAAGGGGTCGGGCGCTGGCGATGGGCTCGGGGGTCCGGGGGTCGGACGCCAGAGGGGTCGGCGCGGAGGCCGGGAGGCGCTGGAAGGGGGCGCCGACGTTGGGTGGTCGGGCCGGAGGTACGCCGGATGAGGAGGCCGGCGGGTGCTGGCCGGAGCTCGGGGTCGGGATGGGGGATGAAGTGATTTCTGGTGGTGGTGGGGTTTCCTTGTGGGGAGTAGAGAGATGAGTGCTCTGGATGAAGTAGAGGGGAAATAAGAGTTGGTGATGATGGGAGTGGTGTGGGTGTTCTCTTATGAGGAGTAGAGAGAGAGAGATATGAGTTTTTGTGGTGGTGGGATTGGTGAGTGGGAGTTATAAGGAAGGGGTGGGAGTTGAGGAGTTGTGCTGGAGTGTTTGTGTGAGTGAAAGAAGGGGAGTAACGTAAGAAAAAGAGGGAACAAACGCGTGGGAGGGGAATGAGAAGAGTTGGTCCAACGTGGACCAACTCAAGAAAAATAATATTATATTTTTTTAAAAGCAAAAATCAGAATTCAAAAGAAGGGAGGGGGTTCAGGTTGGGTCTGGGTTTCGGAAAGCTGGTCCGCGCTCGGGGCGGGTCAGCAATCAAAAACCATAATAAATTTTGAAATTAATTTCTAAAGCTCATAATTAATAATAATAATAATAGTAATAATTTTATAATACTAATAATAATAATAATAATAATAATAATAATAATAATAATAATAATAATAATAATATTTCACATTCAAAACTGGGTTTCACAATCTTCTCTCCTTAGAAAATTTCGTCCTCGAAATTAAAGGCAGGGTAGGAGAATCAAACAGGTACGGGTACTACGCCCGTAACTCAGGTCCAACAATAAGAATTTCTAAGGCAGTCGTGGATGAGACGGTTTAGGGACAAGTTTTATTTATGATATCATCCATACAGAAAAAGAATACAAAGGCGAACCAAAGTACATGAGGTTGATCAGACCATCATGCACCGATCCTGATTAGAAATATATTAGTGGGTGCACCCAATAAAATACTGTCATGATCAAGCTTGATAAAGAAATAGCTTGCAAAACTAGGCTAACTTAGCAGCATCAGTCAAGTTTAGAACGAAAAGATAATGATTGCAAGAATTTGGAGTTATGTGATGGTTCAAATTTTCTGATCTTTTTCTCACCTCTGACTATGCTTGCTACTGGTTTCTCTGGCACTGAAAGGTTGAGTCCAATCTTCAGCTCTGAATTATTCAAAATGTGACTCGGATCCGAAATATAGCGTCTGAGCTGTGATACGTAGAAGACGTTGCACACTCTCAAGATTAGCTGGTAGAGCTAACCGGTACGCTACTTTCGACTCGTCTTAAAACTTCAAATGGCCTGATGTACCTGGCCTTAATTTTTCCCAGCTCCGTCAAAACTGATTGTTCCTCTGGTAGAAAAACTTCACAGAAACGCTATCTCCTTCTTCAACTCTACTGGTCGACGACTACTATCAACCCAATGCTTCTGTCTGTCTTGGACAATCCTGAGCTTACATTCACCTTCTCTACTGCGTCAGTCACCATCTCTGGACCCAGCAGTACTCTTTCTCCTACGTCGTCCCATGCAAGTGGTGTACGGCAACGACGTCCATATAGAGCTTCAAATGGGGTCATACCAATGCTGGCTTGGTAGCTGTTGTTGTAAGAGAACTCTACCAAGTGCAATTGATCTTTCCAAGACCCTCCAAATTCCAAGACGCAGGATCTCAGCATGTCTTTAGGCGTCTGGATTGTCCTCTATGATTGTCCATCTGTCTGGGAGTGATAGGCAGTGCTGAACTTCAATTGTGTTCCCAAATTGTCATGCTAACTCTTCCAAAAGTGAGAGGTAAATCTAGTATCTCTGTCAGACACAATACTTACCGGAATTCTATGAATCCGGTAGATGTGCCGCATGTATAGTGCTGCCAACTTCTCGGTGGATAAACCAACTTTGAAGGGGATAAAGTGAGCTGACTTCGTCAGTCGGTCCACGATAACCCAAATAGCATCCTTCCCTCCTTGGGATCGAGGCAGTTCCGACACAAAATCCATCGTTATGTGCTCCCATTTCCACTCCGGAATGTCAAGCGGCTGCAATAGTCCTACTGGTCTCTGTCTGCTAGCCTTCACTTTGTTGACAAATTAAATATCTAGCAACATACCTGGCCACGTCTTTCTTCATTCCAAACCACCAAGCAATGGTACGCATATCCCGATACATTTTGTTGGCTCCAGGATGTATGGAATACCGCGACTGGTACGCTTCTTGCATCAGCTTGTTCCTCAGTTTGCCAGTTGGTACACAAAGCCTCGTACCATTCTTCAGTGCTCCATCTCTGGCGATTGAGAATCCTTCAAGTGTTCCTGCCAGCACTTGATCTCTAAGTTTGCAAAGTATCTCGTCTTGAAACTGCGTCTCCTCGATTTTTGTCCATCAGACTCGAGCTCACTTACAACTTCATCAACAATGGATCAGCATCCAGCTCCTTCCTTCCAGGCAGTATAATCTCCAGTCCAAGCTTCTCGATGTCCTCTAGCAGGTGCCGCTCTTTGGTTAAAATATCGCCATAGGGTATCGACTAATTGCATCTGCGACCACATTAGCCTTACCCGGGTGGTACTGTAGATCGATGTCAAAATCCTTCATCAGCTCCAGCCATCTTCTTTGCCTCATGTTCAGCTCCTTCTAAGTGAAATCATACTTGTGGTCTGTAAATATTTCCACTCTCTCTCTCCATAAAGGTAATGCTTCCATAACTTCAATGCAAATATCACCGCTGCAAGCTCCAAATCATGTGTGGGATAGTTCTTCTCATGAGTCCGTAATTGCCTAGATGCATGAGCAATCACTTTTTCATGTTGTTGAAGAACACAACCCAGTCCTTTACCTGAGACATCACTGTAGATTGAGAAACCACCAGTTCCTGCGGGTAGCGCAAGGATTGGTGCAGTGGTAAGTCTCTTCTTCAGCTCCTTGAATGATGCCTGGCAATCTTTCGTCCAGATGAACTCTTCATTCTTCCGAGTGAGCTTTGTCACCGGCTCAGCAATTCTGGCAAAATCCTTCACAAACTTCCGGTAGTGGCCAGCCAAGCCCAAGAAACTCCTGATTTTAGCAACTGAGCTTGGGGTAGACCACTTCTCAACAGCAGCTATCTTCTTCGGATCCACCAAAATTCCTTCTCATGTGATAACATGGCCAAGGAAATTCACCTTGTCTAGAAAGAATTCACATCTGGAAAGCTTACCATACAGCTTCTTCTTCCTCAAAGTTTCCAGAACTTTCCTGAGGTGCTCTTCGTGCTCCTCTTCCGTCTTTGAATAGATCAGAATGTCATCAATGAAGACAACGACAATTGATCTAGGTATTCATGGAAAATCCTGTTCATAAGGTTCATGAACACCGCAGGAGCATTCGTCAGTCCAAACGGTATGACCAAGAATTCAAACTGCCCATACTTGGTGTTGAATGCCGTCTTGGGAATATCTTCCTTCCTGACCCTGATCTGATGGTAGTCAGATCTGAGGTCAATCTTCGAGAACACCTTGGCTCCGCTCAATTGATCAAATAGGTCATCGATCCGGGGTAGAGGGTACTTATTCTTGATGGTAATATTGTTCAGTGCCCGGTAGTCGATGCATATCCTCACAGTTCCGTCCTTCTTGGGAACAAACAAGATAGGTGCTCCCCAGGGTGAAGCTCCGTCTCGGATAAATCCCAAAGCCTTCATTGATATGGTCCTTCTTCTTCTTGGCCTCCTTCGGGTTGACTCTATAGCGTCCCTTAGAAATAGGGAAGAGCCGGGGACTAGGTCAATAGTGAACTCTATGTCTAGATCTGGGGTAATTCGGGAAGACTATCAGGGAAAATATCTACTATAAAGGTGTAACTAAGAAGTTTATTCATGTAGAGAATTACAGCAAAAACTCTCATGATTGATCTAAGAACATCCTGTTACAACTTCTTATGACAATAAATAATGCTATTCAGCAGTCCTAGGTACTATTCTTCATGGTTCTGGCTCTTGCATGAGCAGTCTCCAACTGCTTCATCTTCTATGAACCTCGAGTCTGCATCATGCCTTATTGTAGGAGGCAAGGTCTGCTGGATAGGAAGAGTCCCTAGGTTGTGGCCTAACAGGTGTTGCTGGAATATGTGCTCTGGTTTGATGGAAAGATAAGGGGCAGTCCTTTACCCGATGTTCAGCAGATCCACATGCCAAACATTTCCCAATCTCTCGCGACAAATATTGGCTTGGTGATCAAGCCTTTTACAGTAGTCACAAACTAATGGCTTCTTACGATATGACTGTCGGATAGGGCTCAAATTTCTTCCAGATTCAGGGGTATCCCTCCTAGGACGAGGTTCCGCTCCAACATGGTTTAAGATAGCTAAGGCTACCTCATCGACGTTCTTCATGTCTTCTCTCGTGATATTCACCTGTTCCTGCTGGGCTTCATCTTGAGCTTTCTGGAACTCCAGGATTTCTTGAAATAGAGAAACTATTTGGGAGGCGTTTGCTGGTACAGGTGGAGCAACATGAATGGTTACTCCACCAAGGAAATGCAACTCAGTTTGAGAAGAGGTAGGAAACGCCAGTAGAGTGAAAACTTCACTGGATGCATTATGGAGACGGTCAATCAGCCGCGAGGGAATAAACCATGGACTTGGTTGAGGAGATAGGGTATGATCCGGAGATGACACCTCATCGCCAGCAGGATTGGTCTTTTCCTTGGTTATATTCTGGAAGGTTTAGGGTGCAAACATAAGCAAGGTATCCTACCAGTCTATAATCAAACAAAAATATTTATGTATATAATTCGGACCTATGTTGTGACAAATCAATGTTCTAGTGTTCTAATTATTTCTAGGTATATTTTCCTAAGTTGTTGTTCTGACCTGCATGGGCCACCACTAAAACATGTCACGACCCGGTCCCAATTCCTTGGGTCGAATCGGATCATGCCCAGCCTGCACCGTTGTTGAGACGGCGGCAGTAAGCTGTATCACTCATGCAGGTAATAAACAACACAGTCTAATTGCCACAACTTTAATAATTCGAATAGTTTAAAACTTTTTACAATAAAATGAAAGATACATCTGAAATACATTGTTTTCCACAAACATCATGAATTATAAAATAAGAAGAAAAATCTAGGCAACCAGCTCATAAGTCTCGAGATCATCGTCCTCTAGTTGGGACCTGGGGAAATATCGCGGAACAAAGCCTCATCAGTGATACCTAAAAATGTTGGGTCTCCAGTCAGGAGGAAGCAAAGTACAATTCATGCTAATTTGACAATTAAAATAATAATAGAATCATGCACTTTTAAACAATTTAGAAATGAACAGTTTTCTAACAGTAAAACAGTACGATTTGAATAGGCAATGAATATGACCGGCTTGGGTTTGTTACAGTTCAGATACGGCTTATCCCCGTGTGTATGAGGGGTAAGCTAATAGTTACAGTAGTTACAGTAGTTACAGTAGTTTGGATGTGGTCATACTCATTACACTACTCCCCAGTCCCCAAACAGTTACAGTAGTTACAGTTGTTACAGTCAGTGCTCTCAGGGAGAGTTCCGTGTTGTATCGTGGTTTAAACTTGCATTAAAATGATTACTAAATAATTGTAAACTAACACAAAATGTACTTGCCTCAAAATGGACTGGACTGGAAAGATTGAAGACTTCGAGATGGGAATTAGGATCGTCCTCGAATTCCTACATTCGAGAAATTGACTCAGAATCCAGGGTTACCAAGCTAACTATACTAGTTGAAATATCTAATTGTGTCCTAATCAATTTTAATTCTTTATTAACAAAACACAAACAAAAATACGATTATTGATGCGTTGGATTAATAACGAGGGAAAGATCGTTTAAACTTTGTATTTTTGAGAAAAATTCGTCGATACCAAATTAATTGATTAAAACTTTATATTTTTATATTTATACATATAAAACTAAATTTCTTATTTTAATGAGAAATACATGATCGTTGTTAAATATTAAAACTTGTAAATTTTTATGTGAGAAAACTTTGTTAATTTTTATATCAAAATAAGTATCTAGTTGATTTACGCGTACGCTAAAAGAACTCGTAAAACCAAAAATCAGCAGAAAATCCTACGCTACCAAAATACAAGTCACAGAACCAACAACCAGCTGGGCTTATGCCCATTATAATTTATTTACATAAATTAAAATAAGACGAAATGGTCGTTAGTTCTAAAACTTCCTATAATTTAATTATGAGTAAAATTAAATAATAATAAAATAAATTAAATATTTAATGAGTCTCAGATATGGTCCAATCGTCATATAGGCTAATGTCTCAACGTCCGGGCGAAGCCGGTTTCGTTTGCACTTAGCCGGGGCCCATTGACCGATACGGTCGTCGCCCAAAATCCAAAATATTTAATATATTTCCGAAATCCATTTTAAAATCATTTTTTAAAAATATAATTAAATTTACGAAAAAATCCGACAGCATTTCCTCTATTTTTGGTCAACCCAAAAATAGGGAAATGTGTGCCAATATTTTCCTGCAAATCCAAAACCAGGGAATCCCAAAAAATATATATAAAAATAACCACAAACATTCCACAGATTAATTCGGAACGACCCGAAACAAATTCGGAAGTCCGAAACTAAAACAAAACATCACAACACAATATCGGAAAGATCTGAAACTAAAATATTTAGAAAATCATTTCCGAAAAGTTTCGAAAATAAGGAAAACCAATTAACAGAACTTCCCGACGTTCCTCGGAAATCCCGGGAACGACGTTCACCACAAAAATCGAATTTTCCAAAGGAAACTCGTGGACCAATTCATCATCGACACCGGGGAGGGACGAACTACTGTAATTAACAAGGGATTACCAAATAAGACAGAATCCGAAGGGTTGCCTCGGACTCGGGACGCGCAAATCCACAGATCGGGGTTGAAATCCAGCGAAGAGCGCTGTCCAGAACAGCGGACAGCCTCGGGGTCAGCGCTGGGTAGCGACGGTGGAGCGCCGGGGCTGCAGGAGATGCGCCGGTGCTGGGCGCGCGTACGGGGTCGGCTGGATCGGGGAGAACAGCGCGCGGGGTGCTGTCGGGCGGCTCGGGACAGCGGCTGACGGCAGGAGGGGGCGTCGGAGGCCGGCGAAGGGGTCGGGCGCTGGCGATGGGCTCGGAGAGCTGGGGGTCCGGGGGTCGGACGCCGGAGGGGTCGGCACGGAGGCCGGGAGGCGCTGGAAGGGGGCGCCGGCGTTGGGGGGTCGGGCCGGAGGTACGCCGGGCGGAGGAGGCCGACGGGTGCTGGCCGGAGCTCGGGGTCGGGATGGGGGATGAAGTGATTTCTGGTGGTGGTGGGGTTTCCTTGTGGGGAGTAGAGAGATGAGTGCTCTGGATGAAGTAGAGGGGAAATAAGAGTTGGTGATGATGGAAGTGGTGTGGGTGTTCTCTTGTGAGGAGTAGAGAGAGAGATATGAGTTTTTGTGGTGGTGGGATTGGTGAGTGGGAGTTATAAGGAAGGGGTGGGAGTTGAGGAGTTGTGCTGGAGTGTTTGTGTGAGTGAAAGAAGGGGAGTAACGTAAGGAAAAGAGGGAACAAACATGTGGGAGGGGAATGAGAAGAGTTGGTCCAACGTGGACCAACTCAAGAAAAATAATATTATATATATTTTTTTTAAAAGCAAAAATCAGAATTCAAAAGAAGGGAGGGGGTTCAGGTTGGGTCTGGGTTTCGGGAAGCTGGTCCGGGCTCGGGGCGGGTCAGCAATCAAAAACCATAATAAATTTTGAAATTAATTTCTAAAGCTCATAATTAATAATAATAATAATAATAGTAATAATTTTATAATACTAATAATAATAATATTTCACATTCAAAACTGGGTTTCACAACGCCAAAATAAACCATTCCATTTACAAAGATCTGTAGGCCAAAAAATAGCTTGATTGCCTCTTTCCTTCTAGCAGCTATCCACAACCATCAAAAACATATACGCCAACCTACACAAAATTGAGAAGAAAACACATTATGATATAAAAATAAGATAGAAATATTTGACACCATGAACTGAACTAAGAGATATCTAGCAGATACCTAGCAGTTTTTATAATAGAGTTCACATGACAGAAATTCAATCCAATTGTATTTGTACTATCTTACAAAAGTAAACAAAACCACAGAAGTTCACATGACAGAAATTCATCTAAGTGTAGAAATGTGAGCTTTAACTTAAGAAATGCATTAGGATTAGATACATCATAATTAGAATTCAAATGCAAAATTTGGTGTCAGGAATCTAAGAAAAATATAATCTTAGAAGGAGCATTATCAGTTTAGACTTTAGTATAAATTGGTGGGAAAATCAAAATGACTTGCCTAAGTGTTCACATAACCTAAATTACCTATTATCAGGGGACTATAATAATCTAACAAGCTAAATTGTTAGTGCATGCCACCAATTTGCTAACATTCATCTTAAAAAAATTAACTAAAGCAACAGGCTCAAGTGTAAAGTGGACAGGAGAAGAGGCCTATGGCCTAAGTGTCATTACCCTGCTACTTCTGAGATTCTTACTGCAAATGCAGCTGCATCTGCTATTGAAAATGCTACTGCTGCAAATGCAATCAGTGCCAAACCTAACCTTACTGCAAACTATGCTAAGACAAGAGCCAAGCATTCTAGCTTAAAAGTTATAGAAGATACGGCTCATAAAAATCAACTAAAGCAACAGGCTCATAAAAAGTACCTAGTCATCCAACGTCATAATGTGTTCGGTCGGCCATGCAGTAGTACTTCCAACGATGTCTTCTATTGTGTCATTACCGAGTGCTTTGGGTTGTAAAGCAATATCTACCCAAACCCGAGAGACATCTTTTCTAAGAGGTGTACCATGAACCACCGCTTTCGGATCATCTGTCACCCATCGTCCAATTAGAACAATTTCATTCAGATCCATCTAATTTAGCAACTTACATTTTTGGTCTTTCAACCAATGACGACTACTTCCACTATGTGACTACAACAAAGAATGAAAGAATGTTATATTTGATACTAGTACCATTTGAGATAAAATAGTTTTACTTGTTACTAGTATATCTTACCTGTGGAGTAGTAGATGGAGTTTTTGAAACGATATTTGGTTCATTTGATTTTAAAATCTCCACATCATCGTCAGTGTCCTCCTTGTCATTGTTCTCATAGTTACCATCTTTATCGTTATTCACCTCATCCTTTTTCTATAGGGAATAACCATTTTAGTTAGAAAAAATTAAAGTTTTCCTCATGTCAAATTGAAGAATTCTGCTGAGAAGTAGACTTCTTACTTGACTTTTCATTAAAGTATCAATCAATTGGTTTTGTTGTTGAAGTAACTTCGATATTGAGTTAATTTGCCCTTGCATTGAATCAACTTTGCTTTGGGAATTCTTGTCCTCATCGACACTCACCTCAACATCATTAGCTTGTTCCTGTTGATCACATTTCTAACGAAGGCAATCATCAGTGGTAATATGTGCCAAAAAATATCAAAGGAAAAATAAGAACTACTTACCTGATTTTTCATTAAAGTATTTATCAACTTTGCCTGTTCTTCAACTAACGTTGACATTGAGTCCATTTTTTCCTGCATTGACTCGATCTTATTTTTAAGCCTAACTACTGTAGCTGAATTCTTCGCTTTAGCCACTAATTTAGATTGACTTGCTCCAGCTCCGCCTCCTCTAAGACTACCACGCTTTTCGGATTGTGTAATTACTTGTGATAGTGCATCACCATCACAACCTGTTTTTGTCGATCCCTTAGATGACGGTGCAAGTAGGATATTTTTAGCCTTTTGCTGAAATAACAATAAATGATACTCGAATTAGTCTCCTTTTGACACGGCGTGATTGTCAACGCAAGAACACAGTAAATTAGCCAATATAAACATGATTGGGGTTATACATACGATCAGTTCATTGTCCTTTGGGTGTTTAGGTACACCTTCTTGATTAGTATACCCTCGAACCCAAGCACGAAGCCTTGCTTTGTCTTTAGGACATGGACCCTCTATTTTCTGCGTTGTATAAGATAAAATCTACTTGCAATTGACAAGTGGAGAAATAAAAATTTGAAATAAATAATTGTGTTACGCGTACTAATATTTCATCCGCAATGCAAGCAAATCCTTTTCGACTTCCAAGGTAAGGCATAGTTTGTTTCTCTCTCATTTGCTTGAACTTTGTAGACTTGTCCTACGTACACTCACATGCATATTATTAGATAAAAATAAAGACTTTATATAAAACATTCAAAATATAACTGAAGGACTGCCATATAATATAAGTCTGTATTAGGCAGATATAAAATCAATATAAAATTGTTGTTGTAGGCAGATATCAAAGAAATATAACTGAGTTAGATGTATGCTATGTTTCAGTCCCCACTTATAATTGCTTTTTCCACTGATACTTTGTTAGTATCAGTCCTAATTTTTCAAGGTTCAGTCCTTTGAAGTCAATTGATCAGCCCTTGTCTTGCAAAGTTAAATCCCCGACTCTGAGATGTATCAATCCCCTTTTTATTCAACTCCATATTCAGTCTTCACATGTTCATTCCTCATGCGAGTCAATCTCTACTTCTTCTCAAATGTAGTCATTGTAGAAATTGTGCACTGCAATGTGTAGTAACTGCAGAAATTGTAGTGCAGTAACTGCAGAAAGAAGAAAATAGAGCACTGTAATGTACAAGGGACTGTAGGGGTGTGTGCACTGCAATGTGCAGGGGACTGTAGGGGTGTGTGCACTGCAATGTGCAGGGGACTGTAGGGGTGTGTGAACTATCAGTGTGCACTGTAATGTGCAGGGGACATGACATTCCATCAAACTATCAGTGTAAATTTGGCATTCCATCAAAAATCAGGTTTGAACTATCAGTGGCAGAAAGAAGAAAATAGAGCAAAGTAATGAAATATCAAACTGAAATTAGAATGTAACGATTAATACGACTTAACCGAAGCCTTACCTTATATTGTTTTGAGCATCTTTTTTTTGACAAATACTTCCCAATCTGCTGGGTCGACGTCATTCGGCTTTTTCTTCAGAAATTTTCCTAATTTTGATTTGTTTGTTCTACCTAGTCTTCCCATTTGTTGGAGAACGTACGCTTTTGCCTCGTCCTCTCGCTTCTTGAATGTAAACCTTTGCTACAAGTACAATAGGTCAGAAATAATTATTAGCAATAAAGTAGAAGCAAACTGCATTTTTAAATTGTAAGATTTAAAAGATTACCGTAACTGCTTGCCAATAATATTCTTTGCTCTCATTAGGTACATGTCTCCAATCATCATATAGTATCGACACCATTTCACGTGTTAAACATTCTACAAAAGTTGATAGATGTTTTGAGTTCTTCCTAATGGGTTGACCAAGTTTATTTAATTCCACCTCTAGCCTATTCCCACTTTCCACTGGCAAAGCACTACACCTAGTAGGCCCACGGGTTCTTGCTGTTCTCTGTGTCACATTGGATTCATTGGATGGATTAGTTTCCAATCCATCATTTGAATCTTCTTGCTCGCAAGATTTTTCCTTGCCTCGGTTTCGCTTCTTTTCTTTTTTCCTGTCTAATCCATCATTTGATTCTTCTTGCTCACAAGATTTTTCCTTGCCTCGCTTTTGCTTCTTTTCTTTTTTCCTTGATTGATTTGCACTCTACAAATATGCAAGAAAAACATATATTAGAAATACAAATACATTTGAATCTTCTTGCTCATCTATACGAAGTCCACATTTGAATCTTCCTTTTGATTTGCACTCTACAAAAAATGACTAACTTACCACATTTGAATCTTCTTGCTCATTTATACGAAATCCAGCGTTTGGATCATTCATAAGAGCAACCTCAGCGCCTCGTTTCTGCTTCTTTGCTCTTTTCTTTGCACGTTTTGAACTCTATGAATACGCAACAAAGTAGAACATTTAAATTAAATGAGATTTATCTAAAGTTAGTTTCAAATACATGTAAAGGTACTTACCTCAGCATGAGCCATGTTGTGAACCACTTAAGAATACAAAAATACACCCCTGTAAATGATCAGGAGTATACAACTAGCAACAGACTCCTACAATTTCTGAAAAAAGTTTCTGAGAACCTAAAAAAAAGTTTCAACTTGGCCTTGAATCAGTAAGTCTAAAGATGCAAGTATATAATGTTTCTGAAGAGACTTCCAAAACTGAAAAAAATACTAACGTACAAAATAGAGATTTTCCGGCAATATGAGCATTCAAAACTGAAATATATGAGCATCAGAGTCTTCCTGAGCATTCAAAATTGTGTTGCCGGAATAAAAATACTAACGTTCTACAATATGAGCATCAGAGTCTTCCAAAACTGAAATAAAGTGAAAATGCTACAAGTCTACAATATGAGCATTCAAAATCCAAGCAAAGCATTCAATGCCTACACTGCTGCTCTCCAGTAAATCAAGCAAAACACATCACTCGGTCTTCTTTGTTTGCATTTGGCACCAAAGAGCAAGACTTAGCATAACAGGATAATCTTCTTAATTAGTAACAACCCCACAACAATATATAACAGAACTGAACAATATATATGAGAACTGAACATTAAACATATGTTCAAAATGAAGCATCCAATCATAAGATAATTGATAGAAATGTATTGGTTTAATTAGACTAAAGATAGAGGGAAAAAAGACTAATTATACATAAACGCCCTCACAATCATTTCTAAGGTAACTATCACTACCATCCTCAATATTCTCATCTAGTTTTGATACATCCACCGGTGCTAATGATGGTGTATAGACATTTTGATCAACTTCCATATCCATCTCTTGAAAACCACTTTGTGGTGCCTTTAACACAACATACCAATTAGATGAAGCAGTGTCCTTAGAATAAAATACTTGGGTTGCATGTGATGCTAGAACAAATGAGTCTCTTTCAAAGTGGTCTTTTCCTTGGGGAAGGTTAATCAAGGTAAACCAAGGCAAACCCATATTCTATTTTGACACCATTTGTTGTGCTAGCCCAATCACAATAAAAAATAGGAATATAGAAGGTATGATAATCCAAGCAAATTATATTCTTGAGCACTCCATAATAGGCAACTGTATCGGTGATTTGGTTCCTATCCTTCGAGCTGGATCTACAAATAGTTGTTGCCTCAAGTAACACACCACTGTTCTGTCTAGAGTTCTCAGCGTCCTTCATATGGTAGCTGTTACCATTGATAACAAATCCTGAATAAGACACAACATGTTTTGAAGGGCCATGTGCAAGCCCTCTTAACATGTTGGATATGTTTTCACTGGACTGTCCCTCAATCTGTTCAAAATCAAAATAAAATATAAGGTAACAACATTTGAAAATATACTTCTAAGGGTACTAAAACAGAATTTGTGACCTTTTGTTTTAACCAGCCTGACAATTCCTTGGAATGGCGATCTTGAAGTAAAATTTTATTTTGAACAAGGCGTCTATCTGAAAGTTTCAACTCCTTCAAGTGCATCCTAATTGGGAAAACACTATTAACTTGATATTAATTACAAATATAGAGAAGTTACTTTGGAGTTGTACGTTTACTAATAACTTACTCTAGATAAGGTTCAACTTCAGCCATATTGAACAATACATAAAGGTGAGCACTTTGTAGTTTATGTTTATCCAATGTCATTATTGTCCCCTTCAAAATTGGTCGGCCATCAAAAATCGCATCATTCTGAATATCTTTATTTCTACTTGGACGATTATCCATCTCAGCTACTTATTTCATGTACCTACTAACAAATCTCATGCTTTCATCAGCAAGATAATATTTTACTATACAACCTTCGGGACGTGCACGATTTCTAACGTATCCTTTCAGCACCTTTATATACCTAGGAGACGAAAAACAATTCTTGTTTAAAGTAAGCAAATTAATGAATAAAAATCAATAGAAAGAAAAGCAAACAATCACCTTTCAAACGGATACATCCAACGATAATGGACTGGGCCACCTAATTTTGCTTCACGTCCCAAGTGAATTGGTAAATGAATCATGATATCAAAAAATGAAGGAGGAAAGTACCTTTCAAACAAGCATAATATCTCAACAACTTCTTCCTCTAATTTCTCTATTTGTTCTCTATCAATGACTCTTTGGCACAAGACGTTGAAAAATGCACATATTTGAAATATTGCATTCCTTGGTCCTTTTGGAAGAAGACCTCTCAATGCCACATGCAACAACTGTTGCATTAACACGTGATAATCATGAGACTTGAGTCCTATTATTTTGCATTCTTCCACTGATATACAGTTTCCGATATTTGAACAATAACCATCGGGCAACTTCAAGTTATATAATCTCTTACAAAAAGTTTCTTTTTCTTTCTTTGAAAGTGTGTGTGGTCCTGGTGGAAGAAAAATTCTCTTATTTTGTCGTTCTGGATGCAAAACATGTCTGATTCCCATATCTTCCAAATCCATACGCAATTCTATACCATCCTTTGATTTTCCCTCCAAATTTAGCAACGTACCAACAATGCTATCTCACCAGTTTTTTTTCTATGTGCATTAGATCCAAATTATGGCACAAAATATGATGCTACAAAACAAAGAAACGTATTTACAAAAATTGTTAAAACAATGGAAAGCTCAATTGAAAGTATTTACAAAACACATAGAAAAATAATATGATATTACCTCCCAATACGGTAGTGAAAAAAATATTGACTTCTTCTTCCATATCTCTGGAGTTTCCTTCTTTCTTTTGCCATTGTTTTTTCCCGTCCCAAAATCATTTCTCATATTTTTCAGCCCTTCTAAATTTTTTGATCCAGTCATTGTCTAGGTGGCTCCCTGTGCTCTTGGTTACCATCAAACCAACTTTTTTTCGACCGAAATGGATGCTTGGATGGAAGAAAATGCCTGTATCCCATGTAAATGGTTTTCCTACTACATTTTAACCATTTTGAACATGTATTCACTCCACATATAGGACATCCTAATTTTCTTTTGGTAGTACAACCAGCTAGGTTACCATAAGCCGGAAAATCATTTATCGTCCACATCAAAATTGCTTTCAAGTTGAAAAAAGATTTGGTGAATGCATCATAAGCATGCACTCCATTATTCCATAGCTCTAACAAATCATCTATGAGTGGCTGTAAATAAATATCTATATCATTTCTAGGTTGCTTCGGTCCAGGAATTAGTAGTGTCAACATTATATTTTCGTTTCGCATGCATAGCCACGGTGGAAGATTATATGTCGTGAGCATCACTGGCCAACAAGAATATGAAGAACTAAGATTGCCGAAAGGATTAAACCCATCCGCAGCAAGACCAAGTCTAAGATTGCGTGGCTCTTCTGAGAAAGAGGGCCATTTTATATCAATTGTCTTCCATGCCAAGGAATCCACAGGATGACTCATGATGTCATCTTCACTTTTGTGATTGTGATGCCACCTTAAGTTTTCAGCTGATTCAGCTGACTGAAACATCCTTCTGAACCTTGGAATTATCGGAAAGTACCTTAGTACTTTTGCCGGAACTCCTTTCTGAATTTTACCAGTCTTATCTTTCTTCCACCGTTCCAATCCACATTTGTTACACTTTTCCTCATTTTTCAATTCTTTTCTATATAGACAGCAATCATTGGGACACGCATCTATATTCTCACAATCAAACTTAAACGTCTTAAGCAATGAAAAAATGGCACGTGAAGATTCAGGAATTGTATTTTCAGCAGGTAACATGTCATGCAATATTTCCAAAAGATGACTAAAGCATTTATCAGAAATTCCATACATAGACTTGTGCTTGTATAAAACAACGGTTGCTGATAACCTAGTATATTTTGTGCAAGTTGGGTATAATGGATTATTTGCATCCTTCAATAAGGTTGTCAATCCATCCTCTCTTTCCTCTTCAATAGGTTCAGGATTGGGTTCATCTTCAAATATTTCAGTTATCTCAGTCTGTTCCACATTTGGAATTTCATTGTTCAACCCTTCCTCATGCCAAATCCAAGTGGTGTAAGACATATCCATCCCACGTCTTAGCAAATGAAGCAAAATCATATCTTCATTTCTACGACACAAATTCTTACAATCAATGCAAGGACATAACATGAAATCTACATTCTTTGCATTTGACTTGGCAAATTCGACAAACTGACGGACAGATTGCTTATACAAAGTTGTATTCCTAAAAACAAATGTAAAGGAATTATCAAATAAATAAGTGATACAAATGGATTTAATTTAGATGAACACATTAGTATAGTGATGGATTTCAATACTTGTTAAGATGAACCCAATCTTTATTCATCATGATGACACCCACCACGTGCTTATATCCAACTTGACAACACCAAAAAAATAACTCAGACTTTGCAAAACAACATATATTCAAACTTAAAATAAATGTTAGGGTTTGTTCTGCCATACCTTGGTTGGAAAGACACGACTGATAGATGCACAATAAACCTAAAAAAGAAAAGAAAAACAAGTACTGGAGGTTAAATATTGAAAAATTAAAAATGTACCTTCTCCAAACTTTTTGAGAAATTAGGGCAGATGCCTCTGTCCGCAAGAATGTCACAATCGTGCCATTACGCCCTCTCGAAAGCGAAGAAGATCGAAGAATTTTTGGGTTTGATCAGCAAACCCAAAAGGAGAATTTCAGGGTTTGATCAGCAAACCGAAAAAAAATTAAGGAGGGAGAGAGGTACCTGAACCTCGGCGAGAGATGGATTAGGGTTTAATCAGCAAACCCTATTAACCCTACAGCTTCCTTCGCACGCAGGAGGAAAACTTTTTGTGGGGCTTAAGAAGTTTTTGTGGGATGCATGGGTTAGTTTTTGTGGAAGATTCTTCTCTTAACTGAAAAAAATTAAGGAGGAGGGTGAGAGGTACCTGAAACTCGGCGAGAGATGGATTAGGGTTTGATCAGCAAACCCTATTGTCCCTAGAGCTTCCTTCGCGCGCAGGAGAAAAACTTTTCGTGGGGCTTAAAAAGTTTTTATGGGATGCATGGGTTAGTTTTTGTGGAAGAACTTTTTGAAGAACAGATGGCAACTCTAGAGGGGGAGGGTGAATAGAGTTTATAGCGATAATAGCCAATAAAAAATTTAAACTCTTTCACAATCTAAGAATAATCAGAGTAAGTGCGGAAATAAATAAGGAGCAAGAAAGCATACGCAAACACA
This sequence comes from Iris pallida, assembly GCA_029216955.1. Classification (NCBI taxonomy): domain Eukaryota; kingdom Viridiplantae; phylum Streptophyta; class Magnoliopsida; order Asparagales; family Iridaceae; genus Iris; species Iris pallida. The sequence continues at coordinate 8,632,483 of JANAVB010030220.1, forward strand.
GCCGATTTTAACCTGGTTTCCCTCGTGGAGGACTAGTCCAGGCCTGAGAACTCTAGCTCAGGATTAAATCTACTATTTGTGAAATAGTAGTTACACCCCGTGCCTTTTCTTCAGAAGAGCACGTCAACTTCTTACAAAGGATCGCAGTGGCGATGCTTGGAATTTTCCAAGCGACTTCTTGAACTCTTGCACAAGACTCCTAACTGAGAGATACTGAGCACTCGAGACTTAGGAAGCTTGTGGCTAGTAGATGAAGAAGGGTATGGCTTATATTGAGCTTAAGAGAGAAGAGAAGAGAAGATTGGATGATTGAAAATGAGAGAATTCTCGGCCTATTTATAGGGTTTTATCAGGCAGAATTCGGCCAGAATTCTGGTAGGAATTTTCAAAAATTTGGCCATTGGACAACTAGCAACCAGCCAACCCTAAAAATTAGGGTGCTGATTTTTAGGGGACAGAGTTCGGCCCGAACTCTGTGTGGAGGCAGAGTTCGGCCCGAACTCTGTCTCCAGAGCACAGAATGGGTCTAAGGGTCCAATGGGCTTATTTTGGATGTGGAGCTTTATGGATTTTGGATAGGTTATGGGCTTAGTCTTAAGAGCTCAGCACAACTCAGCTTACAACATTCTAGACTCAATAAATATAAAAGTACAGACTTCAAAAAAATGACTGCATTTGCAAAACTGAGCTGTCGTTTGGCTTGAGCTGGATGTAGTCGTCGTGTGTCGTATTGAATTATTACAAGTATTATTCAGTCAATGTTATCAATATTTGGTTGACTGTGACTTTGTGTCAACAATCTCCCCCATATTGATAATTGACAAAATAATAATTGTATATTCAATATTCATACCTGGACACATGAGGTGACAAAAGTATAGCTCCCCCATAATTCGTACTGAGCTTAAGAATAGCTCCCCCGTAAACAATGCTGTGATTCTTGTTGGCCTGTTAAGAATATTATTCCAAAAGCATATATAAACCAAACAGAATATACACATATCTCCCCCTTTTGGCATTTAGCAATATGAGAAAACAAATAATAACTGGCAAACACACCCAAAGAGAGGAAACTGCATATAAACTAAGATAATGACCAAATGTCTCAAATGACAGATAAAATGATAATAGAACTACCAAAGTCTCAAAAGTCACAACTCATAATATGTCTACTACAAATCAAGTACATAAAAGCAACTAAAGCAAAATGCATAAACCATAGTCTAAGATCCTCAGTAGCATCATCAAGAGTAGTCCATATCCATCATCGAGCATGAGAGGGCCCAGTGCCGTTTGATGGATCAGTAAAGGAGCGACGTGGGTCCACAAATGTCGCATCCGGATCCATGTAGCGACGAACCCAAGGGTCATCAATACGAAATCCCTCACGATCTGGGTCTCGCTCCATAGGAATGGGCATGGTAGGATGGCGAGACATGGAATACCGAATGTCATGCAGCGAGTTGCTGATAGCACTCATCTGCAAAGTAGTCCGGTAATCCAGCTGAGTCCATCGATCGTCCTCCAAAGTGAGGCGATCTCGGAGCATGGCCTAAAGAGACTCAAGAGTGGCAGGAGGAGGAGGAGGATCCTGTCCAAGAGGAGGAGCATCTGGCTCATCATCAGAATGCTCAGACACTACTGGTAAGCCAATGGCCGCCTGAAGCCTCCTTGCCTTAGAGAGGAAGGCAGGGGCAGATAAGAATGGACACTCATCAAGGGGTATATGAAACGCACGAAAGATCATATGAAGGTATAATGCATAAACCAAATATCTTGGTTTCTTCCTACTGTTGATCATCCAATCCAACATTGTGCGTGGAAGGTTAAAGGGAACATGGAAGTGGAGATGGTACAATGTTGAGATCTCAAAATAAGTGACTTCATCGGTAGAACCCGCTTTGGGTAGAATGGTGTTGAAAATGAACCGATGAAGCTCATAGAAATAGGGATTGAGGAATTTTGCGAAAAGCTTACGAGGACGTGTGTTAGGGCTACACAGGTCGTCCTTGAAGCTTTCTAGTAAAATTCCTTCGGGAAAGATAAAGGATCTAGCCTCAACAAGCTTTTCCCAAGAATTTGGCTCTTGAAGCTCAAGATATTCGGCCAATTCAAAATCATCAAAGGAGATATCAATTCTCGCAACTCGTGAATAAATATGAGTGTCATCATGGGTTAAGTTGCAGTAAAATATTTGAATGGCACTACGATAAATGATCGAATTTGAGGTAACGAGTTCATCAAGGCAAAGGTCATGAAATAGAGCATCATATTGTGAGAATATAGTAAAGTTGATGGGGTGTCCCGCAAATACTGGACGTGTCTGAAAATTACTAAACCAATCATTTGAGGCATCTAGTGATACAAAAATTCGGTCGTCGTAAGTGTTTGGATCATGGGGACGTGGAGGATTGAACAACGGATGGATTTGTTGTTCAATGCCGGTGCAACGGGTGGTGCAACGGGCGGTTCAACGCGTGGAGGAGCATTCGACGAGGATGCTCCCTCTGTCCGAAGTCTCTTTCCGCGGTTGAACAGACGAGGAGCCATAACACAATAGATAGAAGATAATAAAAGAAATTTGAGATATAGAAAAGTAAGGAATTATACCTCAAACTAGTGATGAACAATGGAAGAGAATTGAAAAATAAGCCTTCTCCTTGAGTTTGGGGAAGAATGGAGCACTAGAAAGGAGAAATTAGGGTTAGGGTTTGGAGAGAATTGTGTTAGAGAAGTAAAAAAGGTGGTAATGAGGAAGGAGAGGGAAGAGAAATCGAAAATATGGTGAGGGTTTCTCTTGGTCAGATCAAATCATGACCATTGAATCTTAATTTAGATCAACGGCTGGGACTGTTCCCGGTTCTGGAACAGTCAGGCCGAATTCGACTCGAACTCTGGTAGGGACAGAGTTCGGCCCGAATTCCGGATCCTGGTTACAGAACAGGAATCAGGCAAAAAGTGAAAAATATTGGTTAAGTAAAATAAAACCAATATAAGACGTTAGTATAATTACAGAAAAGATCCAATAGGTAAACAAAAGAATAATTGAAAGTGAGTTTGAAGCAGCAATATGAAGTTGAAAAATTAGTATTTCAGCATGTGATAAATGAAAATGAACCATATAATAAATAAGGAATTATATCATAATTCAATATTTTGAAGCTGCCATGGGTTAGCTGCAGGGGCCGGATCCCAGCTAGCGGTAGTCCTGAGGACTAGTGCACCATATCGCTTAGGCTTTTACGCCTTATTGTCAGAAGGACCCTTTCGGCTTGTACCCATAGCAAATTTATCATAATAGAATCAAGATATACTCGATATTTACGCAGGTTTATCTTAATTTACAACAGCTTCATCTAAAATTCTAAGTTCACGACAAAGAAAATTGAAGCGCTCTTCGGATAATGGTTTTGTGAAGAAGTCTGCTAACTGATGATCAGTGTCAATAAATTCTAAGTTAATCGTGCCATTTTGCTGATGATCACGCAAAAAGTGGTGACGAATTTCAATGTGCTTCGTGCGTGAGTGACAAATAGGGTTCTTAGTAAGATTTATAGCACTAGTGTTGTCACAAAAGATTGGAATATACATGAAAGATAAAATATAGTCTTCAAGGGTTTGCTTCATCCACAGAATTTGTGCACAACAACGCCCAGCTGCGATGTATTCAGCTTCTGTTGTGGATAGTGCGACAGAATTCTGCTTCTTGCTAAACCAAGAGACTAAAGCTTTTCCTAATAAATGACACGTACCGCTCGTACTTTTACGGTCGACCTTGCATCCGGCAAAGTCAGCATCAGAGTAACCAATAAGGTCAAATGATGTTGACTTGGGATAGCATAGGCCCACTGTAACTGTACCCTTAAGGTATCGAAAGATACGCTTAACCGCGGTCATGTGTGATTCCTTAGGATTTTCTTGATATCAAGCACACAGGCAAACACTAAACATAATATCAGGGCGACTAGCAGTAAGGTAAAGTAGACTGCCTATCATACCTCGATACTTACGTTGATTTACGGGTTTGCCGCTATCATCTGGTTCGAGTTTGGTTGAAGTAGCCAAAGTATAAAATAGGAAACCTACAACCTTTGGTTGTGTTGTTGGATTTTTTTTAAATAGAGAAGAATGCTATAACTGCTATATAAACAAACCAAAGAAATTTTTCTATGCTGCTTCTCCAAGCATTCGAACATGAGATCATCAGGTCCTCAGGGGACATAGCAAGATACATAAAAACATGCCTATCTAGCAGTTTATCATACAATAAAGAAAATATAGGAAAATAAATGGGAAAAGACCAATCAACACGAAAGCACGACTATACACGACTGGAAGAACCACTACGCATAACCGAACTGCCGGAGGAGAACAAGAGAACACGATGTCACGATGTCAACGGATAACAAAATCGAATACTCAAACCCTCGCCCCTAGTGTGGACTCGCAGGTTTGAACAACTACTAACCCTCGCACCTAGTGTGGACTTGCAGGTTAGCATCACCCTCGCCCCTAGTGTGGACTCGCAGGTGTGAACCATATACTACTAACCCTCGTCCCTGGTATGGATTCGCAGGTTAGCATCACCCTCGCCCCTAGTATGGACTCGCAGGTGTGAACCATATACTACTAACCCTCGTCCCTAGTGTGTACTCGCAGGTTAGCATCACCCTCGCCCCTAGTGTGGACTCGCAGGTGTGAACCATATACTACTAACCCTCGTCCCTAGTGTGGACTCGCAGGTTAGCTTAAGACACGAATAACTACTAACCCTCGCCCCTAATGTGGACTCGCAGGTTAGCTTTCAGATTTCAAGACAAGGAGGTATAGCAGCTCAGTTTATGACTTAGTCATCCAATGACACGATACAACTCACGACACGGTACAAGAGGGAACCAATCCGGAAGAACCATGACATCCAGTCAAGCATGACAATGATAAAAGAACACGACTAATAAACCAGTAAACACTGTCTAAAGTAAAGCATGCAAATCAAGAGAACTGAAATAACTAACTGATAACATATAAAGATATAGGGACTAAATAAGCATGTAAATCAAGAACAACTAGAGAACTAACTGATAACATATATAAAGTAAAGAAACTGTAAGCATGAGTAATGAACTGTAGAGGGAGGCAAGATATCTTGCCTGGAGGTTGCACGCAGATCCAATAAAATATAGTCAACTGGTAAGCCGATAAGTCCAAATCATCATAACTGTCTCCGAAAGCTGAAACAGACATTGCCAACATTCTTAGAATAGTCAAATTAGCTACAATTGTCTGTTCTTACGTCAAATTTTGGACACAGGAGCAAAACGGTAATTTCGGGCCAAAATGATGTCCGCCGTTGGACCCGTTTTGCACCAAAAAATATGTCAGGGTCAATGGTCTCTAAAGTGGTCAAACTATATGTTTACGGATTCTTTTTGATGATACGAACCCAACGGTACGTCCAATTTTGGATTCCGGTGGGCCGTGCACAAAATCGTCCGTTAAATCGGATCGTGGGGCCCGCAAAACGGCGATCCAATCAAATGTCTCAGAATCGGACCAAACTAGGTATACATGACTAGAAAAATGATACGGTCCTATTGGCGCAAGTTTCGTCTCGATCCGACGAACGTGCACAAAGTAATTAGGAAATTTACACAGAGGCCGATACGAGAAATTTTGACGGATACGCATCAAATTCGTCGCGCACACGCGACCAATTTGAATTCCGTCAAAGCCCACACGTCCAAGAAACCATTACGCACCTTTCGATGCTTTCGGTTCGCAATCACGTCGCCCGGATTGGCGGAACTCACGCCGTATCGAAGGGTTTTCTAAGTTTTGGACAGTTTTAAAAATAGATTTTTCTCGAACTTTGAAAATAGTTTGACAACAATATAATCGATAAAAAATAATTCTATAAATGGGGTTGTCATCTCGTACATGTTGTCAACATATGTGTTCAATTAGATTTCCTAAACTGTCAAGGAATCGACGATTATACGCCTTCCAAAACAGCCTCATGACAGTTTATTCGTGTTCTATTTTTACAGGGTTTTGACCGACTTTGGGACGATCTCATGGACTGGTCGTGCAACCTATACGAAATCCAATTACTGGGTTTTTGAGGCGGTTATGTTGGCTTTCCAAACCAATTTACGGTTCGCGAAATAATGGAGTATCGAGATCGGGATCTTACCGTGAAGTTGGTTGTTGCAACTGCTATTGCTGTTGTCGCCCGCGCCTGTGCGCGCTGTCCTCGACGGACTTGGCCGGCGGCGCCCAGAGCTGGGGAGGGTCGCCCAGGGAAGGAGGTCGACGTGGGTCAGCCTCTGGTTAGGGTTTGTGCGAATCTCTCCTCTTTCTCGCTGTCGAGCGTTACACCTATATATAACTGTATATATATATATACGACCCTCTCTCTATTCTCGGCTGGACTGGCCTGGGAACGTTGAGATGGGGTTGGGCTGCTTTGGTTTGGGCCTGTGGGCTTGGTTTAAGCCATATTCTGTTGGCTTGGGCCACAGTGGTGGCTGGACTGGGTTCGGCCCTAGCGGGCTGGCTTGTTCAGCTGGCTGATGTGGGGTTCTCGAGTTACTGTTCACTGAACAGTAATCCGAGACCAATAAATATATATTTTATTTTATTTAGTTATATAAAAACTATTATAATATACCATATTTATATATATCAATATACACACATGTGTATATAGCCTATCAATCCAAAAATTTATTTAAATAAAATATCAATTTATTAGCAATAATATTCATCAAATATTTAAAGTTATAAACAATGGTTCTACAATTAAATCTATTCCTAAAATCTTATTCATTTATTAAAATAACTTATTTATATACATAAAGACTATTATTCTCATACTTGAATATACTACTATATACACAAGTTTACATATAGCCTAAAAATCCTAAAATCTAAAATAGTAATTTAAGCAAATACTCATCATAGTTTCAAAATAATTAACATATTTTAATATCAATAACACTTATATATAACAAATATTTAGGAAAAATATTTGTTAGTACATTAAAATAAAATATGAAAATATATACATATCCAATAAATATACACCTACAAGGACGTCTGTGGATGCACTACGTCACTGCATGGGCTTGTGCTTGGTTTGGGTCCAGTCTGGACTAGTTGGGTACAACCGGGTCTTCTATAAGTCAATAATTCCTAATAATAAATAATTAAACTATTTATAATGGTCATGTCACAACATGGCCTGATTTTTCTAGTTAGGACACACTTATGGCTGTGTCTCCCTTGGTATGACTAATACACTAATCAAGGCACGCCACTGCACTATCCGTGTCATGATTCCTAGCCGTCTGGTACTTCAAAACTCAACCATGGCTAAAGTCATCTACCGTAATAATTAATAATTATTTATATAATCCTAAAAATCCCCATTCAAATCAAATAAATAATAAAAATATTTTCAAAAAAAAAATTCCGGGAAGGGGAGCTACAAATCAACCCACCTAAAAAATAATTTCGTCTTCGAAATTCTAATTCATGACTATGCCTTAAAATCAAAATCTACTATTACCTTAATCTCCTCAAATTTAATCTCTCAAAAATATTCTATAACTTTTTCTAGCCATTTTATAACTCTGAATACTTGGGGACTTCTACCCACCTTTGGTCACACTACTCCTCAAAATACGGTCACTAAAATCTTATACTTTTCTAACTAGTTGCTAACAATTCTACCAACATATATCTAGGGCGTATGACATCTATAATCCCTCATATCTATAAACACCTAAATATTCAAATAATCAAGCAATATTATTTTATAACTTAAGAATTTCTGATAAATTCTAGACAGTACGATTATTCGTCACCCCGAAATAGGAAGGGACGAGAATCAAGAGTACAAGAAGGCAAGAGAGAATAATCGAGAACGAATACGAAGTTTCAAAGATGGTAGAGAAATTTCTAAGAGAATTTTGAAGGCATAGTGGATTGAGATTTCTAAGGGTTTAGTCAGTTGCGCAGGCTCGTATCAGTACAGTTACGTAACCGATACGATATGCTCTGACCTGCATGGGCCACCAAAAAAACTTGTCATGACCCACAACCACTTTTCGGACGCGAGCTCGTGAGCAAGCCAGCTACGCATCAAGCGGACTCCAGCCCGACTCGAATACGTAAACGCTGTCACGGCTAGGGTAAGCTGCCAAATCATGGCAAACAATTCTATATCTCAATCCATAATAAATGTACGAAACATGAATGAACACTATGGGTCGTGGTCTACAGCTCACTAGCATAAATGTTCGATAAGACTCTAAAGGAAATAACAAGAGTCTAAAACTGAATTAAGATACAGGATATCTCATGATATGGTATAAAAGCATGAGCAGATAATAAACACGATAACGATACCTGAATCTCGCAAGCGTATCATACATTTGGACCCCACAAGTGTCATAATCATCCGCCATCCAGAGCTGCTAACTAACTCCACGCAATAACTAACCTGAAGAGATCATCAGGTCCTCAAGGGACATAGCACAATACATAAAAACATGCCTATCTAGCAGTTTATCATACAATAAAAAAAATACAGGAAAATAAACGGGAAAAGACCAATCAACATGAAAGCATGACTATACACGACTGGAAGAACCACTACGCATAACCGAACTGCTGGAGGAGAACAAGAGAATATGATGTCACGATGTCAACGGATAACAAAATCGAATACTCAAACCCTCGCCCCTAGTGTGGACTCGCAGGTTAGAACAACTACTAACGCTCGCCCCTAGTGTGGACTCGCAGGTTAGCATCACCCTCGCCCCTAGTGTGGACTCGCAGGTGTGAACCATATACTACTAACCCTCGTCCCTAGTGTGGACTCGCAGGTTAGCATCACCCTCGCCCTAGTGTGGACTCGCAGGTGTGAACCATATACTACTAACCCTCGTCCCTAGTGTAGATTCGTAGGTTAGCTTAAGACACGGATAACTACTAACCCTCGCCCCTAATGTGGACTCGCAGGTTAGCTTCCAGATTTCAAGACAAGGAGGTATAGCAGCTCAGTTTATGACTTAGACATCCTGTGACACGATACGACTCACGACACGGTACGAGAGGAAACTAATCCGGTAGAACCATGACATCCAGTCAAGCATGATAAAGATAAAAAAACATGACTAATAAACCAGTAAACACTGTCTAAAGTAAAGCATGCAAATCAAGAGAACTGAAATAACTAAATAACTAACTAATAACATATAAAGATATAGGGACTAAATAAGCATGTAAATCATGAACAACTAGAGAACTAACTGATAACATATATAAAGTAAAGAAACTGTAAGCATGAGTAATGAACTATAGAGGGAGGCAAGGTATCTTGCCTGGAGGTTGCACGCAGATCCAACAAAATATAGTCAACTGGTAAGCCGATAAGTCCAAATCATCATAACTGTCTCCGAAAGCTAAAACAGAAATTGCCAATATTCTTAGAATAGTCAAATTAGCTAGAATTACCTGTTCTTACGTCCAATTCTGGACACAGGGGCAAAACGATAATTTCGGGCCAAAATGATGTCCGCCGTTGGACCCGTTTTGCACCGAAAAATGTGCCAGGGTCAATGGTCTCTAAAGTCGTCAAACTCTATGTCTACGAATTCGTTTTGATGATACAAACCCAACGGTATGTCCAATTTTGGATTTCGGTGGGCCGTGCACAAAATCGTCCGTTGAATCGGATCGTGGGGCCCACAAAACGGCGATCCAATCAACTGTCTCAGAATCGGACCAAACTTGGCATGTATGACCAAAAAAATGATACGGTCCTGTTGGCATAAGTTTTGTCTCAATCTGACGAACGTGCACAAAGTAATTGGGAAATTTGTACAGAGGTCGATACGGGGAATTTCGACGGATACGCATCAAATTCGTCGCGCACACGCGACCAATTTGAATTCCGTCAAAGCCCACACATCCATGAAACCATTACGCACCTTTCGATACTTTCGGTTCACGACCATGTCGCCCGTATTGGCGGAACGCACGTCGTATCGAAGGGTTTTCTAAGTTTTGGACAGTTTTAAAAATAGGTTTTTCTCGAACTTTGAAAATAGTTTGACAGCAATATAATCGATAAAAAATAATTCTATAAATGGGGTTGTCATCTCGTATATGTTGTCAACAGACGTGTTCAATTAGATTTCCTAAACTGTCAAGGAATCGACGATTATACGCCTTCGAAAACAGCCTCATGACAGTTTATTCGTGTTCTGTTTTTACATGGTTTTGACCGACTTTGGGTCGATCTCATGGACTGGTCATGCAACCTATACGAAATCCAATTACTGGAGTTTCGAGGCGGTTATGTTGGATTTCCAAACCAATTTACGGTTCGTGAAATGATGGAGTATCGAGATCGGGATCTTACCGTGAAGTTGGTTGTTGCAACTGCTATTGCTGCTGTCGCCCGCGCCTGTGCGCGCTGTCCTCGGCAGACCTGGCCGACGGCGGCCCCGCGCGGCGGCGCCCAGAGCTGGGGAGGGTCATCCAGGGAAGGAGGTCGGCGTGGGTCAGCCTCGGGTTAGGGTTTGTGCGAATCTCTCCTCTTTCTCGCTGTCGAGCGTTTCACCTATATATAACTGTATATATATATATAACCCTCTCTCTGTTCTCGGCTGGGCTGGCCTGGGAATGTTGAGATGGGGTTGGGCTGCTTTGGTTTGGGCCTGTGGGCTTGGTTTAAGCCATATTTCGTTGGCTTGGGCCACAGTGGTGGCTGGACTGGGTTCGGCACATGCGGGCTGGCTTGTTCAGCTGGCTGATGTGGGGTTCTCGAGTTACTGTTCACTGAACAGTAATCCGAGACCAATAAATATATATTTTATTTTATTTAGTTATATAAAAACTATTATAATATACCATATTTATATATATCTATGTACACACATGTGTATATAGCCTATCAATCCAAAAATTATTTAAATAAAATATTAATTTATTAGCAATAATATTCATCAAATATTTAAAGTTATAAATAATGGTTCTACAATTAAATCTATTCCTAAAATCTTATTCATTTATTAAAATAACTTATTTATATACATAAAGACTATTATTCTCATACTTGAATATACTACTATATACACAAGTTTACATATAGCCTAAAAATCTCAAAATCTAAAATAGCAATTTAAGCAAATACTCATCATACTTTCAAAATAATTAACATATTTTAATATCAATAACACTTACATATAACAAATATTTAGGAAAAATATTTGTTAGTACATTAAAATAAAATACGAAAATATATACATATCCAATAAATATACACCTACAAGGACGTCTGTGGATGCACTACGTCACTGCATGGGCTTGTGCTTGGTTTGGGTCCAGTCTGGACTAGTTGGGTACAACCGGGTCTTCTATAAGTCAATAATTCCTAATAATAAATAATTAAACTATTTATAATGGTCATGTCACAACTTGGCCTAGGTTTTTCTAGTTAGGACACACATATGGCTGAGTTTTCCTTGGCATGGCTAATACACTAATCAAGGCACGCCTACTGCACTATCCGTGTCATGATTCCTAGCCGTCTGGTACTTCAAAACTCAACCATGGCTAAAGTTATCTACCGTAATAACTAATAATTATTTATATAATCCTAAAAATCCCCATTCAAATCAAATAAATAATAAAAATATTTATAAAAAAAAATTCGGAAGGGGAGCTACAGGATCCCTTTCAAGTCATCGTCTCAGGCCACCATCACACCATCTCTCAATCTAGTATCCGTCCCTTAAGCGGTATCATATGCGTCTGTCCAAAATCATGATACTCAAAAAACTGGGTGTTACAAGTCTACCCTCCTTAGAAAAATTTTGTCCTCGAAATTAAAATGGTAGTAATCCTTCTAGGTCAAACACCCCACAATCAAAGTCTCAATTCACACAGTCCGATAATCATATGCGTCTGTCCAAAATTATGATACTCAGAATCTTCGTCATACTAGTGAGCAAGGCTAGCGATAATCACAGAGCCCTCGACTAAGGTACATACCTCTAGAATTATGGTATTTAAAATTTTTGCATTGCCGCATGCTTGGCCGCGAAAATCTTAAATTCCTACACCCGAGAAATACATCCAAAATCTGACTATATGTCCTCACTATGCCAGCTAACATGACTATAGAAGGCTCTAGATCCTATAACTTAGGCGACCTAGCCCATACGACTTATCTCGGAAGAAAATCAAATCAAAAAGAAATGCCAGATCAAAACTTTTCAATAAATAAGGAAGCAGATAAGAACAGATGGAATTAAATTTCAAGCTAGATATAATGAGGCAAGGTAGGAATGGAATCGAAAAGAACAGAACCTGCAAGCACCTCTCCCACTGCCTGAGCATCCTCGACTGTCATGGCATAAGCTCGCCCCTGCTGGCCTCCTCCAGCCTGATGCTGATACTGCACAAATCTCTGCTGTTGTGTCTGTAACGGTCCCCACTGCTGACCTACCGGAGCCTTGGCTCCTCCTTCTGGTGCTGCTCCTTGTGTTATTCTTCCTATGTACTAGGAACACTCCCTCAGCTGGTGGTCCGCTGCTCCACATAATAGGCACCTGCCCAGCCTCTTCCTGCACTCACCCCATCCATGCCCCGGCTTCTTGCAGTAGGGACAACTGACTGTCTGCCGTCTGGGTGTTTGATGCTGTCTGGGCTGCTGATGTCCCTGACCCTGGAACTGTTGTGGCTGGAACCTCTGCTGCTGGTGGTGCTGCCGGTACTGTTGTTGAAAGTGCGGCCTCTTGGCCGGTCCTCCGCTACCACTAGCTCCCTGGATGTTTCGTCCCCTCTTGAGCCTAAGCACAAGATCATCCTCTGCGGCTAATGCATCCACTAGGATCTCCTCAAAGGTAGTGCTACGAGCACTCTTGGTATAGGACTTAACCTCCTTTACCAATCCCTTCCTGAACCTCCTGGCCATCGTCGCCTCGGACAGTCCCTCGACAAATCTGCCCAGATGGCAGAACTCCCCTGCATACTCCTCCACAGACTGGCTCCCCTGGACTAGGGCCTCGAACTGAGTCTCGAGGGCTCCTAGCACTGTATCCGAGAAAAACTTCTCCTTGAACAGCTTCTTGAATGCTGCCCAAGTCTGCCCCGGAGTACCAACCCTCGGATCGGTCTGGTACCAAGTACGGGCCAGATCCTGCATCATGCTGGCCGCTGCCTCAATCTGAATCCTCACCGGAATCTCAGCCAATTTGAATATCTCCTCCATGTACTCTATCCACTCGTCGGCGTACAGGATCCCCTCTGTACCCCGAAAGTCCCTCGGGTGCATCTTCTGAAAATCCTGGATGCCCTTATCCCTCGGAGGGTGCGACTGCTGGACTACCGCTAGCTGAGCTACTGCTCTCTCCACTGTAGTCAGGGCCAGATCAATGCCTCGACTAAACTCTGCTGTCTGCCTCTGCTGCTGGGCTTGCTGGCCCTCCATGAACTGCTGAAAGAACGTGAACAACTGAAATGCGCCAACTGTCCTCGAAGGTGGCTGTCGCTGCTGAAGCACCTCTAGAATCACCGGACTCAGCCCATGTGCTACAGGTGGAGGGGCTCCTCCGAACGCAGCTGAAACGCCTACTCCAGCCGACATGACTGGGGCTGCGGTATCGGGGGCTGGCTGCTGAGTATGAGAGGTGGCAGACCTCTCATTGGCGTCCCCCTGGCCCTGGCGATGTGATATCGTCTCAACCATCCTGGAGACAGATCAAAAGAACAATTGCTGAGAATGAGTTGAAATAGCAAAGGAGGACAGTTTATTTCAAGGAGAACAATATCAGCAAGAACTGAGATGGTATGAATTAGATAAGAGTTTTTCCTAATGTGATTGAGTACCTTCAAATATCTTAATCCTACAGCAGGCTGTAGTGATACTCTAGTTCAAATATCACTACATAAACTCGACCTGCATGGGCCACCACTAAAAACGTGTCACGACCCGCACCCACTGTGAGGGTATGAGAACGTAACAATGCCCAGCCTACGCCGCAGTATTGACGGTAGAACGTTGTCCTAGGTCACAACATCTAACAATATAAGGTACTTGAACAGTATATACACTTCGAATGGAGGTGGCATAACAGAACAGTCACAATCACATCTAAGGCAGATACAGAATAGTAAAGGTAGATAGATAGATCAAAACCACAATGTCATACAAATAAAAGAGAGAGAATCTAAGTGTCTAAGATAACAACACAAGAAACATCCAACTCAATACAAGTCTCAAAATATATACAACATCTCAGAACAACAACTGAAAGTCGAATAAACAATGCTGGAAAAAATAAGATAAAGCCTGGCTATCTAGCCTAGACTATGGGAGTAGCATCCTATACTACAGCTGGGTCCTCCAGAGGAACCAGGCCGCAGGTGTCGTCTAAGCCTGCTCCGTAATAGGTGGTGCATAGGGCCTCATCCTCATCCTCTATAATATTTTCAACGGGTCCAGTCAGGACAGGAACGAGCACAATACATCTCACGCAGTTCATATCAAGTTAGAAAAAATAAAGCATGCAATAGAGTAAGATACATAAAACGCTGAAAAGAGAATATATGAAGTAAAGGGGATAACTGTAAGGAAATATCTACTATAAATAGAGAACTAGCAGTGACTAGTGAGTCAGAGTAAAATATAGACATGTGAATGGCATAGGAAGATTCATGACTACAGCTAAGAGTGATTCATGACTACAGCTACATGGATATTATTTACATGCCTATTTCTACTCCCCCATCCCCAATCAATACACAAGGATATGTTCAAGTTATGTTAAGATTCGTGAAACTTCACATGGCTCATAAAATGAGTGATACGTGAAGAAGGTGATTCATGATGGCTCTGTGAACATAAGAGTACATGTGTCACAAGCGATTCGTGAATCAGTGAAAGCATAGAGATACGTGATGATTCATGAAACGCACAAAACATACAGTATCTGATGCTCCCGAGGGGGATAACATCTCATGAAAAGATCCATATAATACCAATCCGTGCTACCAATGTGTCAGCATCAAGTAAAGTAATCTAGAGCAAGAATATAAATCCTAGCAAGTATGAAACGGTCAGAGAATGTGCTCGCCTGATAACTGAATGTCCGAAGAGGGTGTACTGCCTGAGGAGAGGTGTTTGTCTCCTAATCAGAGCAACACAAGTTACAACATGTCTAAAATAAAGTAATTGAACATTACGATGCATTCTACATGATTTTAGGTCAATCTAGGCCAAAGTCAACTCTTGGTCAACTATGGTCAACTACACTAGTCAAACTAGGTCAACTAAACCATTCCAAGTCTAAACCTTGACTAACAAGTCATTCTAGTCAATCTAGGCCTAACCAAGCCTACTAAACCTAAGCACACCAATACAAACAATGTCAGGGTATCACACACAAGTTTTATGTATATATATAGACTAATGAAGATAGACAAGGCTATAATATGCCTATCATTCACATCAACATCACAACTTATATATATATATATATATATATATATATATATATATATATTTTATTATATATAATATATATATATATATATATATATATATATATATATATATATATATATATATATATATATATATATATATATATATATATATATATATGTATATATATATATACATTCACATATATGAAATACCAAGACATCTCTATAGGAAGCTCTATATAGGCACATACTTATATACATACATATATATAGAGAGAGAATGGAAGAGGCAACACAAGTGAGGGTGTGTGCTGTGTCTAGTGACAGTATGCATCAAGTGAACCAGTGTCAATGGATAAGGGTGTGTGAGTGTGTACCTATATGTATATGACATTGCATTGAGGTTCAAATCTCAGTTTATACCTATATATATTATATTACATAGAGAGATAGAGAGGGGGAAAAAAGTTTGGTAGCAATGTGTGTGTGTGTGTCCATATATATGTAGCAGTTTTAGGGGGTGTGTGTATGTAGAGAGTAAGTGTGTGTATCACAAAATATGGCATGTGTGTGTAGAGTGGATGTGTGTCCTAACAGAGTAATGTGTGAACCTATCCTTGTGTATAGCAAGTGGGTAGGTGAAGCATGGCAAGGGGTTTATGTTCAAAGGTTAACATGGCAAAAAGGGGTGTTAGCAAGTTAGAGGGTTAACATATAGTGTGTGTATGGGAGAGGTAGTGTTCAGGAATATGCATACAAAAGGAAAAGTCATCTCAGGTTCAGGTTTTGTTCTCAGGTTTCATAAATGTTCAGTTCATACATCTAGTTAATGCAAGGGCTGGACAAAACCAACATGTAGTCAAGATAATGCAACTCATGTAGTGATGTATATCAAAGAATGCAATGCATCATGTATGCACTGATACATTTTAGTCATAGATGGGAATGAGTTCTCAGTACTTAGCTTGGAAACAAACTTAGGAAATCAACATGTAATCCTAAGCTACATGTAAATTTATGTAAAAATGACCCAATATAACATTCATCCAGTTTTTATATATAAGGAACATTTCAGTCATCAATCATTCAGTCCTAAACATTCATCCACAGTTATCAGTTTCATTTAAACATGGAACTTAGTGAAGGAAATCGGGTTTCAGTCATCACAAGCATATATATCAGGTCCATCCTAAGTTCAATATTCAACTAACAATTTATCATTCATTCAGATTAGAACAGGGAATAATCTATATAGGAACTGAACAAGCAAAAGAGGCTGAGACTGAATTGTCAGCCAAAACTCGAAAACCTCAAATTAGTTCGAAAACCCCACATCTACTCATATATACATACAAGACTCGAAGATGGATATGTAGGAATGTAATTACATCAATTAAACATGATTAAACATTGAATACCATTTGAAAAACTGGGATGAAAGTCAAATAAACCGATACTTAAATCATATTCAGTCGACAAACTTCAAACCCAAAACACATCTCAAAACTTGCAGTTAAACCCCCACATGAACCCTGATGCATTCCCATAAATATCCCAGCATGTAAACTCAACTAAAACATGTATTTTAATCATTAAATATGAATAAATCATTCAGAAAACAGAGCTATTAACACTGATACTGGGTTCAGTGTCGGAAAGGGGAAAATTACAAATTTGAATATCAAACATTGTAAAAAAAACCCAAAGTGATGGTTGGTAATTAGAGTACTACATGTGCTTGTGTCAGTCGAACTATTTCGTGTCCAACCAAGATGGATACGGCGTGTCCAAACCAACCAAACACAAAACAGTGGACTGGGTTCAGCAGTCCTCGTGCGTGCGTGTGGGTCGCCCTAGGACACGACACAGGGCGACCCGTGTCTCGTGCTCATGCACATGCATGTGGGTTTGCCTAGGATAGGGCTAGGGGTCTAGCACCCTGATACAAGATCTCGTGTCCACGTGTCAAGGAAAATCGTGCGTATCAGTACGGTTTCCAGTGTGTGCGCGTGGGTGCGGGCGACCAGTGCACATTGATTTCCTCCCAAACCACTCGATGGTTTGGCCTCAAATTAGGGGAACACTCTGTCAGTGAGTGCCCCTACCTACCCATCAAAAATTGTGTGTCGATGTGTCGTATCCAGGGAGAAATGGACACGGGGTAGCAGGACAGTGCACGACTGCCTCGTGCTGTGTCTCTGTGTCCAAACACGATACGAAAATCAATCAGAATTCAACTCAGTCAAACAAAAATTCAAAATATACATATAGAACTAGAAATTTGTTAAATTAGTTTTCAAAAATACAAGGATTCAATCCACTCAAGCATTTCATCAAACACCTAGGTTCTAGGACTGATATGTGTCCGATACGGACACGAAATGGACACGACTCGACACAAATCCAATACCTACGGTTAGGGGACACCTAGGGCTATGCAAATATGCAAAGAAATCGAAAATCTAATGAGTTTAGATAGGGTTACCTATTGGTTGTTCTTCCTCAAGAAAACTTCTAAAATGAGGATTCCTCCTTGCTAGCCCAATGCTCCAAATTACTCCAAAGCTGAGGTTTCTCTCCATGGACATGAAATAGAGCTGGATTAGGAACTAATGCAAAAGACTAGAGTGGAAAAGGAATTAAAATGAAGAAACTAGGGCTTGAGGAAGATTTCTATACCTCTTATTCTTGTAAACTTGGAAACTTTCTTAAGGAGGCTACAACTAATGGAAGAGACATTATATAGGGGTGGGATTCCCTATGTTGGCTGGCCAAAACTCTAGGGTTAGGGTTTTAGTTAGTTGGGCCATGGGCCTCCCTCTCTTGGTGGATTTCTAGGCTTCCTAGTTAAAGGTCTATTCTCAAAACACCTCATTCTAACTAATAAGCCCAAAAGCAATTATCAACAAATTTTCTAACCATGGCTTAAACTAACAAGTCCCACTTAGTCTATAGGTTAATTCTCACTTCTAGGTTAGGCCCAATCTAGTCTAGAACCAAGATACCACATAGCAACTAATTAATTAATATTAAAAATCACATAAATTTCCATAAATTCCAAATAATTCTAATAAATCACAATAAGCTCAAATAAATTCAGAAATGACCAAAATACCCTCTAGGATAAATGCACTAAATTGAACCTCTACTCACATGGTTAGGCTCTAGGTCAAACAGTCTCTAAGGTCACACTAGCAACACCAAAATTATATGTCATGACTTAAAAATAGTTTTTAAATGATAAAAATCACCAAAAATTATATTATGATTTAAATACCATTATTAAATGATTAAAAACACAAAAGTTCAAATTTACCCTCATTTTAGAAAACTGGGTGTTACACCACATACATCACAGTCCCTACTAACCAGAGTCTAGCAAATTCTCAAAGATAGCCAATACAATTCATTTGCAGATTGTAAAGCCAATGCATTATGCTAATTATTTGGGAACCCAGCTGATACATATTTGAATCTATGGCTACTGCAAATTTTCAACACGAGCTAACACTTGCTCGACGGCTAAACGCCTCAAAAGAATAATTTACAATAGAATAGGAGAGCAAAATAAGAAACCCACTCATTGCCAGGATTACGTCTGGTGGTCACCATCTAGTTGGAAGACAGGTAGATCCTCGGGTGCTACTCCGAAATCTGGCTATACAAAACCAGCTGGATTATACCCCTGAAAGAGCAAGTGCCACAAGGGAGGCTCCACTTAGGAACTAAAACCAGCATAAACAGAATAGAAGAACTAATAAAAGAACATAATTAAATAACACAAATGACATGATTTAAAAAACATACTAGCTTGTATTAAGAAAACAAGAGGTGGAATATAATTCCCATGCTAATCATGAGACAATCATTCAGACACAACCAATCAAGTCTTACGGCTTGCTATCATTAGCTAACTAGGGTTGTCACAGGCCTAGTTACTAACAAGATTCAGTTGAGATATTCCTGCAGTCACAAGCCCTACAGACTATCCAGGTTATCCAGGCGAGGTTACAAGTGTTTATCAAGAATTAAGAGAATTATTAGGTGACTTAGAGTGCAACACATGACAGTGTTCTGGAAATGCGTCCTACTCGACGGTAGGCTACAAGTCCACAGGTGTGGCCGGGATAATGGGATCGCCTGTAACTGAATAATATCTCTATATGGACTACTTGATCAATCTAGTTGTTAACCTAATCAGATTCATTATGAATCCCTGACCGTGGTAACCAGGAATCCATGTCCTAGATATGGTGTAAGACATGACATGTAGCTTGTACAGGCGCAATCAACCATGGAGTTAAGGCAAGAGTTACACTAGCAAGACAGGAATAACTGTCGCAACAGCAATCAAGATTATACATGTCATGTCAGGTTTACTGGTCATGTAAAGAGTACTTGTCAAGAGTGTGCCACGACGGGCCACAATCCAGATTATACAAGACGGGTTCATGTTATCATGTTCAAGTCAAGTCAATATTCAATTCAAATCTCATCAAGCTCAAGTTCTATCATGCGTAGTATTAACAAGTCAAGTTGGGATCGTATTGTCATGTCGTGTTCAGGTCATGTTCTAGTTACAGTCAAGTACTGTCATGCTCAAGTTACTGGTTCCATGCTGGCTAGTAGAAAAGTCGGGTCATTACAAGATAGGCCAAGTACATGGTACATAAATATAACAAAATGTTATAAGAGAACAAATATAGAGATACACTAGTTATTAAGCGCACAACGAGAATGGCGCACGGTGCTAGGTGGCGCTCGGCCAGAAGCGTGGGGCGGCACGCGATAAGTGGCGTTGGGCCAAGTGGCGCACGACCGAAGAGCATGGCATTAAGAAGCGCACGCACACAACGAGATGGCACGCACTAAGGAGCACGCACGCACTGTTCATCTTCTCCAACCAGTACAAAAATGCATAGTTGAATACATGAACTTCAAAATGCCATAACTCCCCCAAAAAGAGTCGAAATCCAGCTTTTCAAAGATCAAAATTGGGTAGAACAAAATTTCTTACAACATGGAGCAACTGGTTTTCAAAAATATCAAGTTTAATAGATCAAAACCAAAAAAATTCTTAAGACTTAGATCTACAAAAATCTATCTATCAAAACTAAAAATGCCAAGTCCTAAAGAAGCTTAAAATCATACAAGGAAGAGAATGGAACAATAAAACTTGAGATCCATCATGAAGCAAGTTGCACTTGCCTAGGGTTGCTGGAGGAGTAAATGGGGATCAAGAAGATGAAGAAGATGGAGAAGTAATGAGAAATATGGAGGAGAGAGAGAAGTTGGTTTATATATCAACTCTTTTTATCTCAAACCCAACCAAAACAAACCAAGCCAAGCCAAATCAAGCCGAACCGAACCAAGGGCAAATTAAATCAAGACTAGGCTAAACAAGACAAGTCAAGATACGGGTCGTCTGACAAATGTCAGAATTCTGTACTCGTATACTGAAAATACGTATAACGAAAAACGGGAGTGACAACTCTACCCACCTTAAAAGAATTTCGTCCTCGAAATTTAATCAAGAGGCTAGAGGTGTCGGGGTAAGCTATACTAACTACTGGCAATCAATGACTAGCAGTCAATCAACCAATCACTCATGCAAGCAAAGATTTAAAAGCATAAGACATAAGGAAGACATTGTACCTTATGAGTCAAACAGGTGTGGATATCGCGATCGGATATCATCCTCACGTTCCCAAGTTGACTCACCCAAAGAGTGATAACCCCAAACAATATGGACTAAACTAATAGTCTTGTTCTTGAGTACCTTTTTTCTTCGGTCCAATATGGATACGGACATTTCCTCATACGAAAGGTTGGTACCAAAAATTAATTCCGAATGATCCAGGATATGGCTCAGATCCGAGATGTACCGTCACAATTGTGATACATTGAATATGTCATATATCTCACGTAACGACGGCAGAAGAGCGAGACGATAGGACACATCACCTACTTGTTCGAGAATATCAAACGACCCTATATACCAAGGACTAAGCTTTTCTCGTATGCTGAATCGAATGACGCCACGGGTATGCGATATCCTAAGAAATACATGGTCGCCGATAGAAAACTCAAGAGAACGCCGATAAGAATTGGCCCAATGGCGCTGACGATCTTGTGCAACTCGAAGATGATCTCTAACTTGTCTGACCTCCTCGATAGTCTGGGTAACCATTTCTGGACCAAGCATCTGCCTCTCGCCTACTTCATCCCGGGCTAAAGGTGATCTGCACTTTCTGCCATATAGTGCCTCAAATGGTGCCATCTGGATACTGGCCTGAAAACTGTTATTATAGGAGAACTCTACTACATAAAGGTAATCTTCCCACGAACCACCGAAGTCAAGTGTATAGGATCGTAACATATCTTCAAGAGTTTGAATCGTGCGCTCCGACTGACCATCTGTCTGTGGATGATAAGCTAAACTAAACTTGAAACGAGTCCCCAAACTCTCTTGAAGACTCCACCAAAAGTACGACGTAAACCTTGAATCTCAGTCGGATATGATACTGACTGGTACTCCATGCAATCTGACTATTTGCCTGAGGTACATATCTGCTAGCTAATCTGTCGACTGACCAATTCTAAAAAGAAGAAAATGAGCTAACTTTGTGAGCCGGTCAACTATAACCCATATAACATTTCTTCCAGCTGGGGATTTAGGTAACCCAGTTAGAAAATCTATGGTAGTATGCTCTCATTTCTATTCTAGGATCGGTAAGGGCTGAAGAAGTCCAGCTGGTCTCTGATGTTCAGCTTTAACTTGTTGGCAAACTAAACAATGAGAGACAAATCGGGCTGTCTCCTCCTTCATGCCATTCCACCAGAAATGCTGACAGATATCATAATACATCTTAGTACCACCGGAATGAATTGAATACTGTAAACTGTGAGCCTCTGCCATGAAATCTTGCCTGATGTCACTACAGGATACATAAAGACGCCTTCCATGTCGAAGCATACCATCTTCGTGAATGCATAACTCTGTTCTCTGTCCCGCTTCACATTCTCTCCTAAGTCACTGAAGCTTAGAATCTGATGACTGTGCTATCTTGATCCTCTCATATGCTGGACTGAACTTGCATACTGGCCGTCAATGCCACATTGGTAGGAAGAACTATCTCTATATCCATCTTCTGTAGATCCGCTAATAACTCTGGTTGTGCTATTAGAAAATTACTCCTGCTCTTCTACTCAACGCATCTCCAACTACTTTGGTCTTCCCAGGATGATACTATAGGTTGATGTCATAATCTACCAATAGCACTAGCTACCTTCTCTGACGTACGTTGAGATCCTTCTAGGTAAACACATACTTAAGACTCTTGTGGTTGATGAAAATCTCTACCCGATCTCCATACAAGTAATGTCTCCAAAGCTTAAGTGCAA
Organism: Iris pallida; assembly: GCA_029216955.1. Taxonomy (NCBI): domain Eukaryota; kingdom Viridiplantae; phylum Streptophyta; class Magnoliopsida; order Asparagales; family Iridaceae; genus Iris; species Iris pallida. The sequence goes on from JANAVB010030220.1 coordinate 8,655,391, forward strand.
AAATCACCTATGCTAACTCCAAATCATGGGTTGGATAGTTACTTTCATGATCACGAAACTGACGTGATGTATAAGCTACAACCTTGTCATGCTGTATTAAGACGCATGCCAATCCTCTGCCTGAAGCGTCAAAATAAACTAAAAATCCTTCAGTCCCATCTGGAAGCGTGAGAATGGGTGCCATCATCAATCCTTACTTCAACTTCTTGAATGAACTCTGACATCCTGCTGTCCAAGCAAATTGCACATCCTTGTGGTGGTGCTGAAATCCGAGCAAAGTCTGATACAAATCGCCGGTAATAGTCCGCTAATCCTAGAAAACTGCGAACTTCTGCGACGGTGCTAGGTACTGGCCATGTCTCTATAGCTACTATCTTCTAGGGATCTACTTCCACTCTACCTCTAGTGATGATGTGACCTAAATACGAAATACGATCAAGCTAAAACTCGCACTTACTGAACTTCGTGTACAACCGATGCTCTTTGAGAATTTGAAGGACTACTCGGAGATGTTGCTCATGCTCTGGTTCACTCTTGCTATAGACCAAGATATTATCGATAAACACTATCAGAAACTGATCCAAGTAAGGCATGAATATGTGATTCATGAGATCCATGAATACTGCTGGCGCATTGGTAGTCCCGAATGGCATAACGAGAAACTTCCAATGTCCATATCTAGATCTAAATGCCGTCTTCGGGATGTCTTGCTATCTGACTCTGATATGATGGTACCCGATCGTAAGTCAATCTTCGAGAATACTGTCGCTCCACTGACTTGATCGAATAAGTCATCTATCCTTGGTAGGTGATATCTGTTCTTGATTGTTACAGAATTCAAGATACGATAATCAACACATAATCTTGACGTATCATCCTTCTTTTTCACAAGAAGCATCGGAGCTCCCCAAGGTGATCCACTAGCACGAATGAATCCTTTGGTTCTGAGTTCTTCAATCATCTTGTACAGGATCTCCAATTCTGATGGTGTCATTCTGTAGACTCTCTTTGATACTGGTATCATCCCTGGAATCAAATCAATGGTGAACTCTATCTCTCTCTCTCTGGCGGCATGCCTGGAAGCTCTTCGAGAAATATGTCAGAAAATTCTTCTACTAATCTGGGAAACTGAACCGCTTCTGCTACTGCCATCCACAAGACTGGTGGAGAAGGCTCTACTTCGTCTCTGGAAAATGAAGTACTTCTTCGTCGGGAATACCAAAAATAATTCTGCCAAAATGACAGTCTATTCTTGTGTATTGATCCTTCAACCAATCCATTCCTAGGACCGCATCATAGTCGGCCATCGAAAATTCTATCAATCTAGCGGGAAACTCTCTACCGCTAACTACGAGTCGACACGAGAAAAAGACTCTATCTACTCCCACAAGACCGTTACCAGTAAGTATATTGAGTCTTACTGATAATGACTCGGACTTCAGTCCTATCCGTGCTGCGAATCGTATAAACATAAATGAATGCGATGCACCCAAATCAAATAATACTGATGCTGGAAAAGAGTTGACGAGAATGGTACCTGCCACCACCTCACCTGATGCTAATTCTTTTGCCACGGTAAGAGCCATAGCTTGACCCTGTCCTCTTGGTGCTGGTCCCCTTTGCCGGTAACCTCTTTGCCTGTTCTGAATCTGAGCTTGGGCCTGAGCATACTATCGAGCCTGAGGCGGTAACAGTCTCGGAGGCTGGTACTGCTGCTGCACTGGTGCCTGTCCCCTAACCGATGGACTGGTTAGGATTGACGAGGATGAACTGGATTTATGCGGAAAGGACCCTATCATGTGGTCCGGTACCCCACAAGCCAAGCACATCTCATGTGCTCTGCGACACTCTAAAACCACGTGTCCAGGCTTTCTACAATAAGAGCAACCCATTGCAGAATATTGCTTCTGTTTCTGTTGCTGAGGGTACGTCAGAGTTGAGTGCTGAACCAACGAAACTGTGGTCACCCTCCTAGGAGCTCCAATTATCAAAGTCCTAGCTGCCGGGACTGGGGCTGATGAATGAGATAACTGTCCATGAGGCCTCTTCCGTCCTCCAGTTCGATCTAATATCCTCTGGGAGGTATATTCATGCCGCCTTGCTGCTCTCAAAACTGCATCAAAGGTCTGGTGCTCAAACTGCTCCACTGCTAGAATGATCTCTAGGTGGGGTCCCTGCGCTCGGTCCAATTCGGTCGCCACCAAGGTGGGAGCAAACCGACTAAGCCTAGAAAATTTGGCCGCATATCCATCGACCGTCTTTTCCATCTGCTTGAGATTGCTAAACCTTGTCTACAAATCATAGCGAGCTACTGCATCAAAATACTTCGTCTAGAATCTGTCACTGAAAACTGCCCACAAGACAGACATCACCAAACCAACTGCTAGTATCGCCCACCATCTGCGGGCTAAGTCTAATAACTGCAGGCGCACAACGGCCACCTTCTTTTCCTCGGGAATCCTACATGCCTCCAGAATGACCTCTATATCCTAAAGCCACACATCCGCAGCAATAGCATCTTCACTATCATCAAGAAAGGAGGGTTCAGGCACTTGAAGTTGTTAGCCGTATTGTTCCCTTGATAACCAACTCCGCCCATAGCATCTTGTACTGTTCGACGTAGACATCACCTCGATGATCTTGTGAAGCAAGCAAGTCCCGGATGAGTCCATCAGGGTCTTATTGTTAGGCTCTGCAGGCTGGACTGGCTGAACTGGTTGCTCTTGATCCCCGTAAGGCATAACTCGGGATGCTGTACCTGAGTGCTGGGTTTGGTCCCCAGGTTGTGGCTGGTTCACTTGTTGTTGGTGGTTCTCTGGAGGTGCTTCACTTGGCTAATCGGTAGGACCAGGAACAATGCCACTAAATAAATAACAAGGGGAATAATAAGGAAGGACCAGGATAGATCAAGGATATAAGCATGTTATCAGGTCAAGAATTGGGAAGATTAGAAGGCACGAGTATAGATCAAGGGCGAATGCGATTGATACATCTATTCGGTAAAACTCTCACACATCTTGATTTATAAGACCTGCATGGGCCACCACTTAAATCGTGTCACGCCCCAGAACCAGAATACTGGAGAGCGAGCGACAGGGACAGCCAGCTACGTACATTGAAGTACAACCCACCTTGCAATACGATCACGGTTGTCCAGATGCATGAGGGTTTATCTACATGCCAACAGTCTCCTATGGTCAAGAACAAGCCTAATGTCTCAATCTTAAGCAAGCAAACAATTGTTACAAGATGTTAGATCATCAGACATACAAAGTAAGACGTCCCAAATATTATATATTCAGATGATCATGAAGCTAGTCATACAAAATACGAGACTAGCAAGAGTTAAGTTATACATGATCAACCCTACGATTTGTCAATCATGTTACAGCCCTTAGGCAGACATAAGTAAAGTTTCAACACGAGGTAACACTTGCTTGGCGGCTAAACGCCTCAAAAGAATAATTTACAATAAAGTGGGAGAGCAAAATAAGAAACCCACTCGTTGCCAGGGTTACGCCTGGTGTTCACTATCTGGCTGGAAGGTAGGTAGATCCTCGGGTGCTACTCCAAAATCTGGCCATACAAAACCTGCTGGGTCAAACCCTAGAAAGAGCAAGTGCCACAAGGGAGGCTCCACTTAGGAACTAAAACCAACATAAACAGAATAGAAGAACTGATAAAAGAACATAATTAAATAACACAAAAGACATGCTTTAAAGAACATACTAGCTTGTATTAGGAAAACAAGAGGTGGAATATAATTCCCATATTAATCATAAAAAAATCATTCAGGCACGGCCAATCAAGTTCTGGTTATAGCCAAGTACTGTCATGCTAAAGTTACTGGTTCCATGGTGGCTAGTAGTCAAGTCGGGTCATTACAAGATAGGCCAAGTACAGGGTACATGCATATAACAAAACGTTATAAGAGAACAAGCACGAAGATACACTGGTTATTAGGCGAATGATAATTGGCGCGCGCGACGAGAATGGTGTACGGCGCTAGGTGGCGCTCGGCCAGAAGCATGGGGCAGCATGCGGCAAGTGCCACCGGGCCAAGTGGCGCACGACTGAAGAGCGCGGCACTAAAGAGCGTACGACCAGAATAGCACGGCGCTAAGAAGCGCACGCACGCAACGAGATGGCACGACGCTAAAGAGCGCGCGCGTACTGTTCATCTTCTCCAACCAGCACAGAAATGCTTAGTTGAATCCATGAACTTTAAAATGCCATAACTCCTCCAAAAAGAGTCGAAATCAAGCTTTTCAAAGGTCAAAATTGGGTAGAACAGAATTTCCTACAACATGGAGAAACTGGTTTTCAAAAATATCAAGTTTTAATAGATCAAAACCAAAAAAAATAAAAAATCTTAAGACTTAGATCAACAAAAATTCATCCATCAAAACTAAAAATGCCAAGTCCTAAAGAAGCTTAGAATTATGCAAGGAAGAGAATAGAACAATAAAACTTGAGATCCATCATAAAGCAAGTTGCACTTGCCTAGGGTTGGTGGAGGAGTAAATGCGGAAGAAGATGAAGAAGGTGGAGAAGTAATGAGAAATAATAGAGGAGTGAGAGAGAGAAGTTGGTTTATATATCAACTCTTCTCATCTCAAACCCAACTAAAACAAACCAAGCCAAGCCAAGCCAAATCAAGCCGAACCGAACCAAGGGCAAATTAAACCAAGACTAGGCTAAACAAGATAAGTCAAATACGATTTGTTGTGTCCAGCAATGGTCGGGAGTCCTCGCCACCGTCGTCGACGTCGAAATTAGGGCCTCCGCCATGGCTAGCTCGCTAGACCTCTGGATCGACGGAGATGGAGGTCCCGCTGGGAGATCGGTCGCCAAGAAGAGCTCAGAACACGATTTCTCGATCCGTAGAATCGATCTCTGAGGAAGGAGGTCCAATACCGCCTAGTCGTCGGAAAGAGAACGCCTGAGTCGCCGGAGAAGGTCGTCGCCGAAGAGAAGAGCCCAGCCATCCACCGGAGATATCGCGTTGATGGAGAGAGGCTCCCGCACAGTCGTCATTGTCGGAGACCTAACCGCCGATGGGGGTGGTGCTGGTCGCCATAAGGCCTCGAAGAAACTAGGGTTAGGGTTAGGGTTAGGGTTAGGGCTCCGATCAAAATTTTAGGAAGAAAAGTGGAGAGGGTGGCTCAGCTCTCTACAGGAGAATGAGAGTGAATGACCCACACTCTCTTTCCCCTCCACAGAATGTATAGAACATAATAGGGATTGGTTATTTGCAAATAACCCCCCCCACTGTAACATCCAGTTTTCCAGATTAGGGTAATTTTGAAATTTTGTAATTATAATTATTATTTACTTATATTTAATTCATATTATGATTCTTGGTGATTTTTAATCTTTTTAAACTATTTTAAATCATGACTTGTGATTAGGGTATTTCATTTATCATTTCTAGTTTGAGGGTATTTCTATCATTTTTGGGGTTATTTGAATTTATTATAATTTATTTGAATTTATGGGAATTTTTAGGATTATTTTTGGAATTATTTGAATGAGGGTTGACTAGGTTGACTTTGACTAGCAATGACCATGGTAGACTAACTTAGGAGCTAACCCTAGTTGAGTTTGGACTTGGTTAGGTCATGCCACCCTAGTTAGACTAGAGTTGACCTATGGTTAGTTATTTGACTCAGGTTAGAATATTTAATCACAAGCCATGACTTATGGTTGAACCTTGATTAACAACTTGTCACATAGGAGCCCAAAGCCAAACCACTAGCTAACCCTAACCCTAGCATTACTTGTCCGACCACCATACCCACATTGGGAATCCCCCTATAAATATTCTCCTCCATTTAGGGCTAGCCTCTTTAGGAAAGAACAAGTTTAGAAAGAGGTATTTTCGCAACTTCATAAATTCCTAAAAAAATCTATTTTAACTCCTTTTTAATCCAAACAAATTGCAATAGGTTCTAATTAGTATTTTCTTGCTGTTGGAATTTGTTAATCTCAGTTTCATAGCAATTTGTAGGAGTTTGGTGGCTTTTGGGGATCCTCATTCAAGGAGCTTTTGTGTTGAAAAACACACATAGGTATTTTCCGATCCACCCATTAAAATTAGGTTTTAATTGCATAAATACCTAGCCCTAGGTGTCCTGGTCCTGTAGGAATAGGGTTTGTGAATTTTCGTGTCCTGTACGTGTCCGTATCGGACACGTATCAGTGATGTGTGCAAGTGTTTGATGAAATACCCCAATGGGCATTTCGATTTGTTTTTGTGTAAGTTTTTAAATAGGAAATGTCATTTTGATGTGGCTTTCATGATCCCAAGTGTCTGAGTCGATTTCGAGGTCGTGTCGTGTCGTTTTGACACATGTGCACACGCGGTTGGACACGCGCGCGCGGCCTGTGCGTTTCCCCTGCTACTCGGGCCCCCTGTAGGACACGACACGGGTTCATTTGACACGAAATTTGGTGGACACGAGGGGGCATGCACTGACATCATGCCCCCAAAGTTTTATTGGATCTTGTGTAGTGGTTAGGAAGAAATTCGTCATGCACTGGAATTTCCCTATCTGCGCACAGTTTATGTTAGGCCACTGATACGGCTTTAAATGTTGGACACGGCAACACGTGGACCAAATTCAGGGACACACACACCTAGCTGGACCCTAGGTGAATCATCCTGCACGAGGACACGACCCCATTTGTGTCATGTCGGGTGCACGACACGCGTGCACACATGCACGAGCCTATGCACACTGCACTGAATCAGTTGTACTATTTTGTGTTTTAAATAGTTTGGACACAACTGTGTCCACTTGGATGGACACGAATATGTGTCTGGACACGTACACAGATGACCCTTCAATTACCAACCATTATTTGTATATCCTAACATGTTTTTAATCATCAATTTCCAAATATCCCAAAAATCTAATACCTGTTTATGTTTACTGATTTTTTCCAGTTTTTTAATATGGATTTTGATATTCATTTTGACTAATTTAAATGTAGTTACTTGCCTGTTTAAGTTCCTAATATGGTTCTCCTATAAGTTATCTACATGTATGCTAAATTTGGGAGGATTTTGGTTATGTTTTGATTTCGAAATTAGGATTTAAAGTGTTGGACTGTTTTTCAAAAGTTTGAAATTGAAACCTGTGAATTTCCTGAATCTGAAATCCTTTTCTTTTAACTAAGGTTATTTTGATATAAACCTGAGATGGTGTAGGAATAAATGAATTGATCTCCGGAGATTGTTATGGTCGAACTGAATTGGGCTCCTTCCTATGTAATTCTGAAACTGTTATGGGGTTTCCCCTACTATTTTCTGAAGACTGAAACTGAGATGGGGTTCTCTAAATTTCAGGAACTAAACCTATGCTATTTTTTTCTCTTACACACATATGTGGACAGTCCCCCTCACTCACTCTTTCACACACTCACTCTCTATCTTCCATCTTCCTAATGTATATATATATATATATATATATATATATATATATATATATATAATGTGATGTATGCCTAATGTATATTTATGCATGAATATAATGTATATATATATATTTATGTGTCTATAGGAAATATTGAATGTATGTATATGTAATTTGTATATAGCACTACCAAAATACAGTAAATTAGCGACGGACTATTAGCGGCGGAAATTTTCAGTCGGCGTTAGCGACGGCTTCGTGGCCGCTCGTCGACGGATTACCGACCACACCCCTTTACATTTTTTATTTAATTTTAGGGGGGAAAGGTCGCACATCCGTCGCTAGGGTGTCGGAGATATAGCGACGGAAGGCCAGTCGTCGCTACTCAGTCGCTTATTTGGCGGGAATTGTGTAGAGAATTGGTGGAACATTTCTTCGACTACGTAGCGACGGATATTCAGTCGGCAAGTATCAAAATTGCGACTACCGGGCGATGGGCTATAAGCCGTCGCTAGTCCGTCGCTAAGTATATGTTCCAGACTTTAAATAAAACCGCGGGGGGAACTTTTTGCATTCCCCCCAAATTTACTCTCTCTCCTCTCTCTCCATCCTCTCTCTCTCTCTCTCTCCCGCGGCTTCGGTGATCGACGTCGGTGTCGGCGTCGGCGTCGGCGTCCTCTTCCTCTCTCTCTCTTGAAGGTAATCCCCTCTCTCTCTTTCTCACGGTGTCGTATAGGGGCAGCGGGGGCGGCGGTCTTGGGACGGGGGTGTCGGAGGCTGGGCGGCGGGCTTAGGGCGGGGGCGTCAGGGGCTGGGCGGCGGGCTTGGGGCTGTGGCGTCGGGGGCTGGGCGGTGGGCTTGGGGCGGGGGCGTCGAGGGCTGGACGGCGGGTTTGGGGCTGGGGCGTCGGGGGCTGGGCGGCTGGCTTGGGTCGGGAGCTGGGCGGTGGGCTTGGGGCGGGGGCGTCGGGGGCTGGGCGGCGGGCTTGGGGCTGGGGCGTCGGGGGCTTGGGCGGCTGGCTTGGGTCGGGGGCTGGGCGGTGGGCTTGGGGCGGGGGCGTCGGGGGCTGGGCGGCTGGCTTGGGGCGGGGGCGTCGGGGGCTGGGCGGCTGGCTTGGGGCGGGGGCGTCGGAGGCTGGGCGGCGGGCTTGGGGCTTGGGCGTCGGGGGCTAGGCGGCGGGCTTGGGGCGGGGGCGTCGGGGGCTGGGCGGCGGGCTTGGGGCGGGGGCGTCAGGGGTATATGCAACCGACGCACAGCCATAAGCACTCTTCATATATATATGCAACCGAACTACTGGGCGGCGGGCTTTGGTCGGGGGCGGCGGGGGGCTTTGCTTCTCAAATTCATCTGAGTTTATTTATTGGCTAAATAATGTGTTATCCATATTGGGTGTTATCCATTAGTTTGGTGGTGTTTGGATTAGTAAATGTGAATATGGGATTTAGATTCATGGTGTATATGTTCACTGTCTCAAGGACAGTACGAGTTCTATCAGTTGTGTGCTTCTATATAGATGTATATATCTATACATCTAGCTGTGATATACATATGTGTATGTGACAATCTCAGTTAGCGACGGACTAGTGACCGGTTAGCGACGGATATTTCCAGCTCCATTTGCATTAATCTACGGTACGACATGGTGATCAGGACATAGTCCCTGCAGCCATTCGACTGGCGAGGCAGAAAGCCGTAGATAAAGTTGACTGTCCTCCGACCCTCATCCCTCGGCAATGATGATATATACGACAACCTATCACTATATCTTATATAGTAGTAGATGATGTCTTAGTATTACATTATGTGAGTTCATCTTGATTCTGTTATATCCTTCAGATACTAGATACGATAAGAACATATACTACACCATATGTATACAGAATATAGATGATTCACACTAATGTATGCTAGAATGAATTTTGGGTTGTGTTCTGAGCCATCCGTTCTCACACTTAAAACACATAGGAATTAGTAGTGTGAGAGCGCCGGAGAGAGTGAGAGCGCCGGAGGGGGGAGGAGAGAGAGAGAGAGAGAGAGAGAGAGTAAAATGGTACGACATGGTAAAGTAGTACTGTATTTTGGCTCCAGTCCAGCTCCATTTGCATTAATCTACGGTACGACATGGTGATCACGACATAGTCCCTGCAGCCATTCGACTGGCGAGGCAGAAACTATATGCTGCTACTTTCCTTCTCTACGTATGTTGAAGAAAACCTCTGTACTTCCTCCGGGTCATGCCGCCGGCTGTGCTGCTTCCCCCTCCTCTTCCTGCCCACTTCTTCTCCTCCGACTCTACACTTGAGCTGGATATCATATGTGGCTGAGAGAGTCAAATAAGAAGAAGAAAAGTAGGGAGGAGCAGATGGGTTCAGAGCCATGGTGGAGGAGAGGAGAAGGAAAATGCTTGATCAGAACTTGAGGTGGAAAAGTTGTGACGTTGATAGCGTGAGAGAGGGAGAGGGTGAATGGAGGAAGGGAAGTGGCTGCATGTCTTTGGCTCACTCGAGCGGTATTCGTCCCTCTAACCCTCATCCCTCGGCAATGATGATACGACAACCTATCACTATATCTTATATAGAAGTAGATGATGTCTTAGTATTACATTATGTGAGTTCATCTTGATTCTGTTATATCCTTCAGATACTAGATACGATAAGAACATATACTACACCATATGTACAGAACATAGATGATTCACACTAATGTATGCTAGAATAAATTTTGGGTTGTGTTCTGAGCCATTCGTTCCCATACTTGGAAATTAAGCCATTCGACTGGCGAGGCAGAAACTATGTATTCGTAGATAAAGTGACTATCCTCCGACCCTCATTCCTCGGCAATGATGATACGACAACCTATCACTATATCTTATATAGTAGTAGATGATGTCTTAGTATTACATTATGTGAGTTCATCTTGATTCTGTTATATCCTTCAGATACTAGATACGATAAGAACATATACACACCATATGTACAGAACATAGATGATTCACACTAATGTATGCTAGAATGAATTTGTATGTTGTGTTCTGAGCCATTCGTTCCCATACTTGGCAATTAAGCATGTGAAATAGAACTGATTATGTTTAGTTTGTCTTACGATACAGACTTTCACATCCAAATTGAAATGGATCGTTACTTCGTTGATCGTACATGGATGTACTAGCGGATCAACCTCCTGGATCGTAGGTACTTATAAGTATTGACCGTATCGGATTAGTATCGATCTATCGTTTTGGTATGGGCCGTATCGGTTGGTATTGGTCTTAGCGAATTGGTATCGTCCTATCCGATATGTATCGACCGTATAGCTAGGATTCATATTGGCCTTATCGATTTGGTATCGGTCATATCCGATAGGTATCGGCCGTGTTGGATTATTATATACCATTTCGGATTAGTATCGTGGAAGGTTTAGTAACAACTGTACTTGGATTTCTCTCTTCTAGAGCTAGATTACCTTGGATTTCTCTCTTCTAGCTGCACAGTTGTTACTAAACCTTCCACGATACTAATCCGAAATGGTCTATACTAATCCAACACGATCGATACCTATCGGATAACCGATACCAAATCGATAAGACCAATGAATCCTAGCTATTCGACCGATACATGTACATATCGGATATAGGATGATACCAATTTGTTAAGGCCAATACCAATATGATACGTCCTATACCAAACCGATAGACCGATACTAATCTGATATACTAGATACTAAGTACATCCGGCCTATACCAGCGGATCCACCAATTACTGCACGATAGGCCCAATGACTCCA
>JANAVB010030220.1:8666604-8971851 GCA_029216955.1 Iris pallida
CAGAATCCGAAGGGTTGCCTCGGACTCGGGCCGCGCAAATCCACAGATCGGGGTTGAAATCCAGCGAAGAGCGCTGTCCAGAACAGCGGACAGCCTCGGGGTCAGCGCTGGGTAGCGACGGTGGAGCGCCGGGGCTGCAGGAGATGCGCCGGTGCTGGGCGCGCGTACGGGGTCGGCTGGATCGGGAGAACACGCGCGGGGTGCTGTCGGGCGGCTCGGGACAGCGGCTGACGGCAGGAGGGGCGTCGGAGGCCGCGAAGGGGTCGGGCGCTGGCGATGGGCTCGGAGCTGGGGGTCCGGGGGTCGGACGCCGGAGGGGTCGGCACGGAGGCCGGGAGGCGCTGGAAGGGGGCGCCGGCGTTGGGGGGTCGGGCCGGAGGTACGCCGGGCGGAGGAGGCCGACGGTGCTGGCCGAGCTCGGGGTCGGATGGGGATGAAGTGATTTCTGGTGGTGGTGGGGTTTCCTTGTGGGAGTAGAGAGATGAGTGCTCTGGATGAAGTAGAGGGGAAATAAGAGTTGGTGATGGAAGTGGTGTGGGTGTTCTCTTGTGAGGAGTAGAGAGAGATATGAGTTTTTGTGGTGGTGGGATTGGTGAGTGGGAGTTATAAGGAAGGGGTGGGAGTTGAGGAGTTGTGCTGGAGTGTTTGTGTGAGTGAAAGAGGGAGTAACGTAAGGAAAAGAGGGAACAAACTGTGGGAGGGGAATGAGAAGAGTTGGTCCAACGTGGACCAACTCAAGAAAAATATATATATATATTTTTTTAAAAGCAAAAATCAGAATTCAAAAAAGGGAGGGGGTTCAGGTTGGGTCTGGGTTTCGGGAAGCTGGTCCGGGCTCGGGGCGGGTCAGCAATCAAAAACCATAATAAATTTTGAAATTAATTTCTAAAGCTCATAATTAATATAATAATATAATAATAATAATTTTATAATACTAATAATAATAATATTTCACATTCAAAACTGGGTTTCACAACGCCAAAATAAACCATTCCATTTACAAAGATCTGTAGGCCAAAAAATAGCTTGATTGCCTCTTTCCTTCTAGCAGCTATCCACAACCATCAAAAACATATACGCCAACCTACACAAAATTGAGAAGAAAACATTATGATATAAAAATAAGATAGAAATATTTGACACCATGAACTGAACTAAGAGATATCTAGCAGATACCTAGCAGTTTTATAATAGAGTTCACATGACAGAAATTCAATCCAATTGTATTTGTACTATCTTACAAAAGTAAACAAAACCACAGAAGTTCACATGACAGAAATTCATCTAAGTGTAGAAATGTGAGCTTTAACTTAAGAAATGCATTAGGATTAGATACATCATAATTAGAATTCAAATGCAAAATTTGGTGTCAGGAATCTAAGAAAAATATAATCTTAGAAGGAGCATTATCAGTTTAGACTTTAGTATAAATTGGTGGGAAAATCAAAATGACTTGCCTAAGTGTTCACATAACCTAATTACCTATTATCAGGGGACTATAATCTAACAAGCTAAATTGTTAGTGCATGCCACCAATTTGCTAACATTCATCTTAAAAAAATTAACTAAAGCAACAGGCTCAAGTGTAAAGTGGACAGGAGAAGAGGCCTATGGCCTAAGTGTCATTACCCTGCTACTTCTGAGATTCTTACTGCAAATGCAGCTGCATCTGCTATTGAAAATGCTACTGCTGCAAATGCAATCAGTGCCAAACCTAACCTTACTGCAAACTATGCTAAGACAAGAGCCAAGCATTCTAGCTTAAAAGTTATAGAAGATACGGCTCATAAAAATCAACTAAAGCAACAGGCTCATAAAAAGTACCTAGTCATCCAACGTCATAATGTGTTCGGTCGGCCATGCAGTAGTACTTCCAACGATGTCTTCTATTGTGTCATTACCGAGTGCTTTGGGTTGTAAAGCAATATCTACCCAAACCCGAGAGACATCTTTTCTAAGAGGTGTACCATGAACCACCGCTTTCGGATCATCTGTCACCCATCGTCCAATTAGAACATTTCATTCAGATCCATCTAATTTAGCAACTTACATTTTTGGTCTTTCAACCAATGACGACTACTTCCACTATGTGACTACAACAAAGAATGAAAGAATGTTATATTTGATACTAGTACCATTTGAGATAAAATAGTTTTACTTGTTACTAGTATATCTTACCTGTGGAGTAGTAGATGGAGTTTTTGAAACGATATTTGGTTCATTTGATTTTAAATCTCCACATCATCGTCAGTGTCCTCCTTGTCATTGTTCTCATAGTTACCATCTTTATCGTTATTCACCTCATCCTTTTTCTATAGGGAATAACCATTTTAGTTAGAAAAAATTAAAGTTTTCCTCATGTCAAATTGAAGAATTCTGCTGAGAAGTAGACTTCTTACTTGACTTTTCATTAAAGTATCAATCAATTGGTTTTGTTGTTGAAGTAACTTCGATATTGAGTTAATTTGCCCTTGCATTGAATCAACTTTGCTTTGGGAATTCTTGTCCTCATCGACACTCACCTCAACATCATTAGCTTGTTCCTGTTGATCACATTTCTAACGAAGGCAATCATCAGTGGTAATATGTGCCAAAAAATATCAAAGGAAAAATAAGAACTACTTACCTGATTTTTCATTAAAGTATTTATCAACTTTGCCTGTTCTTCAACTAACGTTGACATTGAGTCCATTTTTTCCTGCATTGACTCGATCTTATTTTTAAGCCTAACTACTGTAGCTGAATTCTTCGCTTTAGCCACTAATTTAGATTGACTTGCTCCAGCTCCGCCTCCTCTAAGACTACCACGCTTTTCGGATTGTGTAATTACTTGTGATAGTGCATCACCATCACAACCTGTTTTTGTCGATCCCTTAGATGACGGTGCAAGTAGGATATTTTTAGCCTTTTGCTGAAATAACAATAAATGATACTCGAATTAGTCTCCTTTTGACACGGCGTGATTGTCAACGCAAGAACACAGTAAATTAGCCAATATAAACATGATTGGGGTTATACATACGATCAGTTCATTGTCCTTTGGGTGTTTAGGTACACCTTCTTGATTAGTATACCCTCGAACCCAAGCACGAAGCCTTGCTTTGTCTTTAGGACATGGACCCTCTATTTTCTGCGTTGTATAAGATAAAATCTACTTGCAATTGACAAGTGGAGAAATAAAAATTTGAAATAAATAATTGTGTTACGCGTACTAATATTTCATCCGCAATGCAAGCAAATCCTTTTCGACTTCCAAGGTAAGGCATAGTTTGTTTCTCTCTCATTTGCTTGAACTTTGTAGACTTGTCCTACGTACACTCACATGCATATTATAGATAAAAATAAGACTTTATATAAAACATTCAAAATATAACTGAAGGACTGCCATATAATATAAGTCTGTATTAGGCAGATATAAAATCAATATAAAATTGTTGTTGTAGGCAGATATCAAAGAAATATAACTGAGTTAGATGTATGCTATGTTTCAGTCCCCACTTATAATTGCTTTTTCCACTGATACTTTGTTAGTATCAGTCCTAATTTTTCAAGGTTCAGTCCTTTGAAGTCAATTGATCAGCCCTTGTCTTGCAAAGTTAAATCCCCGACTCTGAGATGTATCAATCCCCTTTTTATTCAACTCCATATTCAGTCTTCACATGTTCATTCCTCATGCGAGTCAATCTCTACTTCTTCTCAAATGTAGTCATTGTAGAAATTGTGCACTGCAATGTGTAGTAACTGCAGAAATTGTAGTGCAGTAACTGCAGAAAGAAGAAAATAGAGCACTGTAATGTACAAGGGACTGTAGGGGTGTGTGCACTGCAATGTGCAGGGGACTGTAGGGGTGTGTGCACTGCAATGTGCAGGGGACTGTAGGGGTGTGTGAACTATCAGTGTGCACTGTAATGTGCAGGGGACATGACATTCCATCAAACTATCAGTGTAATTGGCATTCCATCAAAAATCAGGTTTGAACTATCAGTGGCAGAAAGAAGAAAATAGAGCAAAGTAATGAAATATCAAACTGAAATTAGAATGTAACGATTAATACGACTTAACCGAAGCCTTACCTTATATTGTTTTGAGCATCTTTTTTTGACAAATACTTCCCAATCTGCTGGGTCGACGTCATTCGGCTTTTTCTTCAGAAATTTTCCTAATTTTGATTTGTTTGTTCTACCTAGTCTTCCCATTTGTTGGAGAACGTACGCTTTTGCCTCGTCCTCTCGCTCGCTTCTTGAATGTAAACCTTTGCTACAAGTACAATAGGTCAGAAATAATTATTAGCAATAAAGTAGAAGCAAACTGCATTTTTAAATTGTAAGATTTAAAAGATTACCGTAACTGCTTGCCAATAATATTCTTTGCTCTCATTAGGTACATGTCTCCAATCATCATATAGTATCGACACCATTTCACGTGTTAAACATCTACAAAAGTTGATAGATGTTTTGAGTTCTTCCTAATGGGTTGACCAAGTTTATTTAATTCCACCTCTAGCCTATTCCCACTTTCCACTGGCAAAGCACTACACCTAGTAGGCCCACGGGTTCTTGCTGTTCTCTGTGTCACATTGGATTCATTGGATGGATTAGTTTCCAATCCATCATTTGAATCTTCTTGCTCGCAAGATTTTTCCTTGCCTCGTTTCGCTTCTTTTCTTTTTTCCTGTCTAATCCATCATTTGATTCTTCTTGCTCACAAGATTTTTCCTTGCCTCGCTTTTGCTTCTTTTCTTTTTTCCTTGATTGATTTGCACTCTACAAATATGCAAGAAAAACATATATTAGAAATACAAATACATTTGAATCTTCTTGCTCATCTATACGAAGTCCACATTTGAATCTTCCTTTTGATTTGCACTCTACAAAAAATGACTAACTTACCACATTTGAATCTTCTTGCTCATTTATACGAAATCCAGCGTTTGGATCATTCATAAGAGCAACCTCAGCGCCTCTTTCTGCTTCTTTGCTCTTTCTTTGCACGTTTTGAACTCTATGAATACGCAACAAAGTAGAACATTTAAATTAAATGAGATTTATCTAAAGTTAGTTTCAAATACATGTAAAGGTACTTACCTCAGCATGAGCCATGTTGTGAACCACCTAAGAATACAAAAATACACCCCTGTAAATGATCAGGAGTATACAACTAGCAACAGACTCCTACAATTTCTGAAAAAAGTTTCTGAGAACCTAAAAAAAGTTTCAACTTGGCCTTGAATCAGTAAGTCTAAAGATGCAAGTATATAATGTTTCTGAAGAGACTTCCAAAACTGAAAAAAATACTAACGTACAAAATAGAGATTTTCCGGCAATATGAGCATTCAAAACTGAAATATATGAGCATCAGAGTCTTCCTGAGCATTCAAAATTGTGTTGCCGGAATAAAAATACTAACGTTCTACAATATGAGCATCAGAGTCTTCCAAAACTGAAATAAAGTGAAAATGCTACAAGTCTACAATATGAGCATTCAAAATCCAAGCAAAGCATTCAATGCCTACACTGCTGCTCTCCAGTAAATCAAGCAAAACACATCACTCGGTCTTCTTTGTTTGCATTTGGCACCAAAGAGCAAGACTTAGCATAACAAATCTTCTTAATTAGTAACAACCCCACAACATATATAACAGAACTGAACAATATATATGAGAACTGAACATTAAACATATGTTCAAAATGAAGCATCCAATCATAAGATAATTGATAGAAATGTATTGGTTTAATTAGACTAAAGATAGAGGGAAAAAAGACTAATTATACATAAACGCCCTCACAATCATTTCTAAGGTAACTATCACTACCATCCTCAATATTCTCATCTAGTTTTGATACATCCACCGGTGCTAATGATGGTGTATAGACATTTTGATCAACTTCCATATCCATCTCTTGAAAACCACTTTGTGGTGCCTTTAACACATACCAATTAGATGAAGCAGTGTCCTTAGAATAAAATACTTGGGTTGCATGTGATGCTAGAACAAATGAGTCTCTTTCAAAGTGGTCTTTTCCTTGGGGAAGGTTAATCAAGGTAAACCAAGGCAAACCCATCTTCTATTTTGACACCATTTGTTGTGCTAGCCCAATCACAATAAAAAATAGGAATATAGAAGGTATGATAATCCAAGCAAATTATATTCTTGAGCACTCCATAATAGGCAACTGTATCGGTGATTTGGTTCCTATCCTTCGAGCTGGATCTACAAATAGTTGTTGCCTCAAGTAACACACCACTGTTCTGTCTAGAGTTCTCAGCGTCCTTCATATGGTAGCTGTTACCATTGATAACAAATCCTGAATAAGACACAACATGTTTTGAAGGGCCATGTGCAAGCCCTCTTAACATGTTGGATATGTTTTCACTGGACTGTCCCTCAATCTGTTCAAAATCAAAATAAAATATAAGGTAACAACATTTGAAAATATACTTCTAAGGGTACTAAAACAGAATTTGTGACCTTTTGTTTTAACCAGCCTGACAATTCCTTGGAATGGCGATCTTGAAGTAAATTTTATTTTGAACAAGGCGTCTATCTGAAAGTTTCAACTCCTTCAAGTGCATCCTAATTGGGAAAACACTATTAACTTGATATTAATTACAAATATAGAGAAGTTACTTTGGAGTTGTACGTTTACTAATAACTTACTCTAGATAAGGTTCAACTTCAGCCATATTGAACAATACATAAAGGTGAGCACTTTGTAGTTTATGTTTATCCAATGTCATTATTGTCCCCTTCAAAATTGGTCGGCCATCAAAAATCGCATCATTCTGAATATCTTTATTTCTACTTGGACGATTATCCATCTCAGCTACTTATTTCATGTACCTACTAACAAATCTCATGCTTTCATCAGCAAGATAATATTTTACTATACAACCTTCGGGACGTGCACGATTTCTAACGTATCCTTTCAGCACCTTTATATACCTAGGAGACGAAAAACAATTCTTGTTTAAAGTAAGCAAATTAATGAATAAAAATCAATAGAAAGAAAAGCAAACAATCACCTTTCAAACGGATACATCCAACGATAATGGACTGGGCCACCTAATTTTGCTTCACGTCCCAAGTGAATTGGTAAATGAATCATGATATCAAAAAATGAAGGAGGAAAGTACCTTTCAAACAAGCATAATCTCAACAACTTCTTCCTCTAATTTCTCTATTTGTTCTCTATCAATGACTCTTTGGCACAAGACGTTGAAAAATGCACATATTTGAAATATTGCATTCCTTGGTCCTTTTGGAAGAAGACCTCTCAATGCCACATGCAACAACTGTTGCATTAACACGTGATAATCATGAGACTTGAGTCCTATTATTTTGCATTCTTCCACTGATATACAGTTTCCGATATTTGAACAATAACCATCGGGCAACTTCAAGTTATATAATCTCTTACAAAAAGTTTCTTTTTCTTTCTTTGAAAGTGTGTGGGTCCTGGTGGAAGAAAAATTCTCTTATTTTGTCGTTCTGGATGCAAAACATGTCTGATTCCCATATCTTCCAAATCCATACGCAATTCTATACCATCCTTTGATTTTCCCTCCAAATTTAGCAACGTACCAACAATGCTATCTCACCAGTTTTTTTCTATGTGCATTAGATCCAAATTATGGCACAAAATATGATGCTACAAAACAAAGAAACGTATTTACAAAAATTGTTAAAACAATGGAAAGCTCAATTGAAAGTATTTACAAAACATAGAAAAATAATATGATATTACCTCCCAATACGGTAGTGAAAAAAATATTGACTTCTCTTCCATATCTCTGGAGTTTCCTTCTTTCTTTTGCCATTGTTTTTTCCCGTCCCAAAATCATTTCTCATATTTTTCAGCCCTTCTAAATTTTTTGATCCAGTCATTGTCTAGGTGGCTCCCTGTGCTCTTGGTTACCATCAAACCAACTTTTTTTCGACCGAAATGGATGCTTGGATGGAAGAAATGCCTGTATCCCATGTAAATGGTTTTCCTACTACATTTTAACCATTTTGAACATGTATTCACTCCACATATAGGACATCCTAATTTTCTTTTGGTAGTACAACCAGCTAGGTTACCATAAGCCGGAAAATCATTTATCGTCCACATCAAAATTGCTTTCAAGTTGAAAAAAGATTTGGTGAATGCATCATAAGCATGCACTCCATTATTCCATAGCTCTAACAAATCATCTATGAGTGGCTGTAAATAAATATCTATATCATTTCTAGGTTGCTTCGGTCCAGGAATTAGTAGTGTCAACATTATATTTTCGTTTCGCATGCATAGCCACGGTGGAAGATTATATGTCGTGAGCATCACTGGCCAACAAGAATATGAAGAACTAAGATTGCCGAAAGGATTAAACCCATCCGCAGCAAGACCAAGTCTAAGATTGCGTGGCTCTTCTGAGAAAGAGGGCCATTTATATCAATTGTCTTCCATGCCAAGGAATCCACAGGATGACTCATGATGTCATCTTCACTTTTGTGATTGTGATGCCACCTTAAGTTTTCAGCTGATTCAGCTGACTGAAACATCCTTCTGAACCTTGGAATTATCGGAAAGTACCTTAGTACTTTTGCCGGAACTCCTTTCTGAATTTTACCAGTCTTATCTTTCTTCCACCGTTCCAATCCACATTTGTTACACTTTTCCTCATTTTTCAATTCTTTTCTATATAGACAGCAATCATTGGGACACGCATCTATATTCTCACAATCAAACTTAAACGTCTTAAGCAATGAAAAAATGGCACGTGAAGATTCAGGAATTGTATTTTCAGCAGGTAACATGTCATGCAATATTTCCAAAAGATGACTAAAGCATTTATCAGAAATTCCATACATAGACTTGTGCTTGTATAAAACAACGGTTGCTGATAACCTAGTATATTTGTGCAAGTTGGGTATAATGGATTATTTGCATCCTTCAATAAGGTTGTCAATCCATCCTCTCTTTCCTCTTCAATAGGTTCAGGATTGGGTTCATCTTCAAATATTTCAGTTATCTCAGTCTGTTCCACATTTGGAATTTCATTGTTCAACCCTTCCTCATGCCAAATCCAAGTGGTGTAAGACATATCCATCCCACGTCTTAGCAAATGAAGCAAAATCATATCTTCATTTCTACGACACAAATTCTTACAATCAATGCAAGGACATAACATGAAATCTACATTCTTTGCATTTGACTTGGCAAATTCGACAAACTGACGGACAGATTGCTTATACAAAGTTGTATTCCTAAAAACAAATGCAAAGGAATTATCAAATAAATAAGTGATACAAATGGATTTAATTTAGATGAACACATTAGTATAGTGATGGATTTCAATACTTGTTAAGATGAACCCAATCTTTATTCATCATGATGACACCCACCACGTGCTTATATCCAACTTGACAACACCAAAAAAATAACTCAGACTTTGCAAAACAACATATATTCAAACTTAAAATAAATGTTAGGGTTTGTTCTGCCATACCTTGGTTGGAAAGACACGACTGATAGATGCACAATAAACCTAAAAAAGAAAAGAAAAACAAGTACTGGAGGTTAAATATTGAAAAATTAAAAATGTACCTTCTCCAAACTTTTTGAGAAATTAGGGCAGATGCCTCTGTCCGCAAGAATGTCACAATCGTGCCATTACGCCCTCTCGAAAGCGAAGAAGATCGAAGAATTTTTGGGTTTGATCAGCAAACCCAAAAGGAGAATTTCAGGGTTTGATCAGCAAACCGAAAAAAAATTAAGGAGGGAGAGAGGTACCTGAACCTCGGCGAGAGATGGATTAGGGTTTATCAGCAAACCCTATTAACCCTACAGCTTCCTTCGCACGCAGGAGGAAAACTTTTGTGGGGCTTAAGAAGTTTTTGTGGGATGCATGGGTTAGTTTTTGTGGAGATTCTTCTCTTAACTGAAAAAAATTAAGGAGGAGGGTGAGAGGTACCTGAAACTCGGCGAGAGATGGATTAGGGTTTGATCAGCAAACCCTATTGTCCCTAGAGCTTCCTTCGCGCGCAGGAGAAAACTTTTCGTGGGGCTTAAAAAGTTTTTATGGGATGCATGGGTTAGTTTTTGTGGAAGAACTTTTTGAAGAACAGATGGCAACTCTAGAGGGGGAGGGTGAATAGAGTTTTAGCGATAATAGCCAATAAAAAATTTAAACTCTTTCACAATCTAAGAATAATCAGAGTAAGTGCGGAAATAAATAAGGAGCAAGAAAGCATACGCAAACACAGCCGATTTTAACCTGGTTTCCCTCGTGGAGGACTAGTCCAGGCCTGAGAACTCTAGCTCAGGATTAAATCTACTATTTTGAAATAGTAGTTACACCCGTGCCTTTTCTTCAGAAGAGCACGTCAACTTCTTACAAAGGATCGCAGTGGCGATGCTTGGAATTTTCCAAGCGACTTCTTGAACTCTTGCACAAGACTCCTAACTGAGAGATACTGAGCACTCGAGACTTAGGAAGCTTGTGGCTAGTAGATGAAGAAGGGTATGGCTTATATTGAGCTTAAGAGAGAAAGAAGAGAAGATTGGATGATTGAAAATGAGAGAATTCTCGGCCTATTTATAGGGTTTTATCAGGCAGAATTCGGCCAGAATTCTGGTAGGAATTTTCAAAAATTTGGCCATTGGACAACTAGCAACCAGCCAACCCTAAAAATTAGGGCTGATTTTTAGGGGACAGAGTTCGGCCCGAACTCTGTGTGGAGGCAGAGTTCGGCCCGAACTCTGTCTCCAGAGCACAGAATGGGTCTAAGGGTCCAATGGGCTTATTTTGGATGTGGAGCTTTATGGATTTTGGATAGGTTATGGGCTTAGTCTTAAGAGCTCAGCACAACTCAGCTTACAACATTCTAGACTCAATAAATATAAAAGTACAGACTTCAAAAAAATGACTGCATTTGCAAAACTGAGTGTCGTTGGCTTGAGCTGGATGTAGTCGTCGTGTGTCGTATTGAATTATTACAAGTATTATTCAGTCAATGTTATCAATATTTGGTTGACTGTGACTTTGTGTCAACAATCTCCCCCATATTGATAATTGACAAATAATAATTGTATATTCAATATTCATACCTGGACACATGAGGGTGACAAAAGTATAGCTCCCCCATAATTCGTACTGAGCTTAAGAATAGCTCCCCCGTAAACAATGCTGTGATTCTTGTTGGCCTGTTAAGAATATTATTCCAAAAGCATATATAAACCAAACAGAATATACACATATCTCCCCCTTTTGGCATTTAGCAATATGAGAAAACAAATAATAACTGGCAAACACACCCAAAGAGAGGAAACTGCATATAAACTAAGATAATGACCAAATGTCTCAAATGACAGATAAAATGATAATAGAACTACCAAAGTCTCAAAAGTCACAACTCATAATATGTCTACTACAAATCAAGTACATAAAAGCAACTAAAGCAAAATGCATAAACCATAGTCTAAGATCCTCAGTAGCATCATCAAGAGTAGTCCATATCCATCATCGAGCATGAGAGGGCCCAGTGCCGTTTGATGGATCAGTAAAGGAGCGACGTGGGTCCACAAATGTCGCATCCGGATCCATGTAGCGACGAACCCAAGGGTCATCAATACGAAATCCCTCACGATCTGGGTCTCGCTCCATAGGAATGGGCATGGTAGGATGGCGAGACATGGAATACCGAATGTCATGCAGCGAGTTGCTGATAGCACTCATCTGCAAAGTAGTCCGGTAATCCAGCTGAGTCCATCGATCGTCCTCCAAAGTGAGGCGATCTCGGAGCATGGCCTAAAGAGACTCAAGAGTGGCAGGAGGAGGAGGAGGATCCTGTCCAAGAGGAGGAGCATCTGGCTCATCATCAGAATGCTCAGACACTACTGGTAAGCCAATGGCCGCCTGAAGCCTCCTTGCCTTAGAGAGGAAGGCAGGGGCAGATAAGAATGGACACTCATCAAGGGGTATATGAAACGCACGAAAGATCATATGAAGGTATAATGCATAAACCAAATATCTTGGTTTCTTCCTACTGTTGATCATCCAATCCAACATTGTGCGTGGAAGGTTAAAGGGAACATGGAAGTGGAGATGGTACAATGTTGAGATCTCAAAATAAGTGACTTCATCGGTAGAACCCGCTTTGGGTAGAATGGTGTTGAAAATGAACCGATGAAGCTCATAGAAATAGGGATTGAGGAATTTTGCGAAAAGCTTACGAGGACGTGTGTTAGGGCTACACAGGTCGTCCTTGAAGCTTTCTAGTAAAATTCCTTCGGGAAAGATAAAGGATCTAGCCTCAACAAGCTTTTCCCAAGAATTTGGCTCTTGAAGCTCAAGATATTCGGCCAATTCAAAATCATCAAAGGAGATATCAATTCTCGCAACTCGTGAATAAATATGAGTGTCATCATGGGTTAAGTTGCAGTAAAATATTTGAATGGCACTACGATAAATGATCGAATTTGAGGGTAACGAGTTCATCAAGGCAAAGGTCATGAAATAGAGCATCATATTGTGAGAATATAGTAAAGTTGATGGGGTGTCCCGCAAATACTGGACGTGTCTGAAAATTACTAAACCAATCATTTGAGGCATCTAGTGATACAAAAATTCGGTCGTCGTAAGTGTTTGGATCATGGGGACGTGGAGGATTGAACAACGGATGGATTTGTTGTTCAATGCCGGTGCAACGGGTGGTGCAACGGGCGGTTCAACGCGTGGAGGAGCATTCGACGAGGATGCTCCCTCTGTCCGAAGTCTCTTTCCGCGGTTGAACAGACGAGGAGCCATAACACAATAGATAGAAGATAATAAAGAAATTTGAGATATAGAAAAGTAAGGAATTATACCTCAAACTAGTGATGAACAATGGAAGAGAATTGAAAAATAAGCCTTCTCCTTGAGTTTGGGGAAGAATGGAGCACTAGAAAGGAGAAATTAGGGTTAGGGTTTGGAGAGAATTGTGTTAGAGAAGTAAAAAAGGTGGTAATGAGGAAGGAGAGGGAAGAGAAATCGAAAATATGGTGAGGGTTTCTCTTGGTCAGATCAAATCATGACCATTGAATCTTAATTTAGATCAACGGCTGGGACTGTTCCCGGTTCTGGAACAGTCAGGCCGAATTCGACTCGAACTCTGGTAGGGACAGAGTTCGGCCCGAATTCCGGATCCTGGTTACAGAACAGGAATCAGGCAAAAAGTGAAAAATATTGGTTAAGTAAAATAAAACCAATATAAGACGTTAGTATAATTACAGAAAAGATCCAATAGGTAAACAAAAGAATAATTGAAAGTGAGTTTGAAGCAGCAATATGAAGTTGAAAAATTAGTATTTCAGCATGTGATAAATGAAAATGAACCATATAATAAATAAGGAATTATATCATAATTCAATATTTTGAAGCTGCCATGGGTTAGCTGCAGGGGCCGGATCCCAGCTAGCGGTAGTCCTGAGGACTAGTGCACCATATCGCTTAGGCTTTTACGCCTTATTGTCAGAAGGACCCTTTCGGCTTGTACCCATAGCAAATTTATCATAATAGAATCAAGATATACTCGATATTTACGCAGGTTTATCTTAATTTACAACAGCTTCATCTAAAATTCTAAGTTCACGACAAAGAAAATTGAAGCGCTCTTCGGATAATGGTTTTGTGAAGAAGTCTGCTAACTGATGATCAGTGTCAATAAATTCTAAGTTAATCGTGCCATTTTGCTGATGATCACGCAAAAAGTGGTGACGAATTTCAATGTGCTTCGTGCGTGAGTGACAAATAGGGTTCTTAGTAAGATTTATAGCACTAGTGTTGTCACAAAAGATTGGAATATACATGAAAGATAAAATATAGTCTTCAAGGGTTTGCTTCATCCACAGAATTTGTGCACAACAACGCCCAGCTGCGATGTATTCAGCTTCTGTTGTGGATAGTGCGACAGAATTCTGCTTCTTGCTAAACCAAGAGACTAAAGCTTTTCCTAATAAATGACACGTACCGCTCGTACTTTTACGGTCGACCTTGCATCCGGCAAAGTCAGCATCAGAGTAACCAATAAGGTCAAATGATGTTGACTTGGGATAGCATAGGCCCACTGTAACTGTACCCTTAAGGTATCGAAAGATACGCTTAACCGCGGTCATGTGTGATTCCTTAGGATTTTCTTGATATCAAGCACACAGGCAAACACTAAACATAATATCAGGGCGACTAGCAGTAAGGTAAAGTAGACTGCCTATCATACCTCGATACTTACGTTGATTTACGGGTTTGCCGCTATCATCTGGTTCGAGTTTGGTTGAAGTAGCCAAAGTATAAAATAGGAAACCTACAACCTTTGGTTGTGTTGTTGGATTTTTTTTAAATAGAGAAGAATGCTATAACTGCTATATAAACAAACCAAAGAAATTTTTCTATGCTGCTTCTCCAAGCATTCGAACATGAGATCATCAGGTCCTCAGGGGACATAGCAAGATACATAAAAACATGCCTATCTAGCAGTTTATCATACAATAAAGAAAATATAGGAAAATAAATGGGAAAAGACCAATCAACACGAAAGCACGACTATACACGACTGGAAGAACCACTACGCATAACCGAACTGCCGGAGGAGAACAAGAGAACACGATGTCACGATGTCAACGGATAACAAAATCGAATACTCAAACCCTCGCCCCTAGTGTGGACTCGCAGGTTTGAACAACTACTAACCCTCGCACCTAGTGTGGACTTGCAGGTTAGCATCACCCTCGCCCCTAGTGTGGACTCGCAGGTGTGAACCATATACTACTAACCCTCGTCCCTGGTATGGATTCGCAGGTTAGCATCACCCTCGCCCCTAGTATGGACTCGCAGGTGTGAACCATATACTACTAACCCTCGTCCCTAGTGTGTACTCGCAGGTTAGCATCACCCTCGCCCCTAGTGTGGACTCGCAGGTGTGAACCATATACTACTAACCCTCGTCCCTAGTGTGGACTCGCAGGTTAGCTTAAGACACGAATAACTACTAACCCTCGCCCCTAATGTGGACTCGCAGGTTAGCTTTCAGATTTCAAGACAAGGAGGTATAGCAGCTCAGTTTATGACTTAGTCATCCAATGACACGATACAACTCACGACACGGTACAAGAGGGAACCAATCCGGAAGAACCATGACATCCAGTCAAGCATGACAATGATAAAAGAACACGACTAATAAACCAGTAAACACTGTCTAAAGTAAAGCATGCAAATCAAGAGAACTGAAATAACTAACTGATAACATATAAAGATATAGGGACTAAATAAGCATGTAAATCAAGAACAACTAGAGAACTAACTGATAACATATATAAAGTAAAGAAACTGTAAGCATGAGTAATGAACTGTAGAGGGAGGCAAGATATCTTGCCTGGAGGTTGCACGCAGATCCAATAAAATATAGTCAACTGGTAAGCCGATAAGTCCAAATCATCATAACTGTCTCCGAAAGCTGAAACAGACATTGCCAACATTCTTAGAATAGTCAAATTAGCTACAATTGTCTGTTCTTACGTCAAATTTTGGACACAGGAGCAAAACGGTAATTTCGGGCCAAAATGATGTCCGCCGTTGGACCCGTTTTGCACCAAAAAATATGTCAGGGTCAATGGTCTCTAAAGTGGTCAAACTATATGTTTACGGATTCTTTTTGATGATACGAACCCAACGGTACGTCCAATTTTGGATTCCGGTGGGCCGTGCACAAAATCGTCCGTTAAATCGGATCGTGGGGCCCGCAAACGGCGATCCAATCAAATGTCTCAGAATCGGACCAAACTAGGTATACATGACTAGAAAAATGATACGGTCCTATTGGCGCAAGTTTCGTCTCGATCCGACGAACGTGCACAAAGTAATTAGGAAATTTACACAGAGGCCGATACGAGAAATTTTGACGGATACGCATCAAATTCGTCGCGCACACGCGACCAATTTGAATTCCGTCAAAGCCCACACGTCCAAGAAACCATTACGCACCTTTCGATGCTTTCGGTTCGCAATCACGTCGCCCGGATTGGCGGAACTCACGCCGTATCGAAGGGTTTTCTAAGTTTTGGACAGTTTTAAAAATAGATTTTTCTCGAACTTTGAAAATAGTTTGACAACAATATAATCGATAAAAAATAATTCTATAAATGGGGTTGTCATCTCGTACATGTTGTCAACATATGTGTTCAATTAGATTTCCTAAACTGTCAAGGAATCGACGATTATACGCCTTCCAAAACAGCCTCATGACAGTTTATTCGTGTTCTATTTTTACAGGGTTTTGACCGACTTTGGGACGATCTCATGGACTGGTCGTGCAACCTATACGAAATCCAATTACTGGGTTTTTGAGGCGGTTATGTTGGCTTTCCAAACCAATTTACGGTTCGCGAAATAATGGAGTATCGAGATCGGGATCTTACCGTGAAGTTGGTTGTTGCAACTGCTATTGCTGTTGTCGCCCGCGCCTGTGCGCGCTGTCCTCGACGGACTTGGCCGGCGGCGCCCAGAGCTGGGGAGGGTCGCCCAGGGAAGGAGGTCGACGTGGGTCAGCCTCTGGTTAGGGTTTGTGCGAATCTCTCCTCTTTCTCGCTGTCGAGCGTTACACCTATATATAACTGTATATATATATATACGACCCTCTCTCTATTCTCGGCTGGACTGGCCTGGGAACGTTGAGATGGGGTTGGGCTGCTTTGGTTTGGGCCTGTGGGCTTGGTTTAAGCCATATTCTGTTGGCTTGGGCCACAGTGGTGGCTGGACTGGGTTCGGCCCTAGCGGGCTGGCTTGTTCAGCTGGCTGATGTGGGGTTCTCGAGTTACTGTTCACTGAACAGTAATCCGAGACCAATAAATATATATTTTATTTTATTTAGTTATATAAAAACTATTATAATATACCATATTTATATATATCAATATACACACATGTGTATATAGCCTATCAATCCAAAAATTTATTTAAATAAAATATCAATTTATTAGCAATAATATTCATCAAATATTTAAAGTTATAAACAATGGTTCTACAATTAAATCTATTCCTAAAATCTTATTCATTTATTAAAATAACTTATTTATATACATAAAGACTATTATTCTCATACTTGAATATACTACTATATACACAAGTTTACATATAGCCTAAAAATCCTAAAATCTAAAATAGTAATTTAAGCAAATACTCATCATAGTTTCAAAATAATTAACATATTTTAATATCAATAACACTTATATATAACAAATATTTAGGAAAAATATTTGTTAGTACATTAAAATAAAATATGAAAATATATACATATCCAATAAATATACACCTACAAGGACGTCTGTGGATGCACTACGTCACTGCATGGGCTTGTGCTTGGTTTGGGTCCAGTCTGGACTAGTTGGGTACAACCGGGTCTTCTATAAGTCAATAATTCCTAATAATAAATAATTAAACTATTTATAATGGTCATGTCACAACATGGCCTGATTTTTCTAGTTAGGACACACTTATGGCTGTGTCTCCCTTGGTATGACTAATACACTAATCAAGGCACGCCACTGCACTATCCGTGTCATGATTCCTAGCCGTCTGGTACTTCAAAACTCAACCATGGCTAAAGTCATCTACCGTAATAATTAATAATTATTTATATAATCCTAAAAATCCCCATTCAAATCAAATAAATAATAAAAATATTTTCAAAAAAAAAATTCCGGGAAGGGGAGCTACAAATCAACCCACCTAAAAAATAATTTCGTCTTCGAAATTCTAATTCATGACTATGCCTTAAAATCAAAATCTACTATTACCTTAATCTCCTCAAATTTAATCTCTCAAAAATATTCTATAACTTTTTCTAGCCATTTTATAACTCTGAATACTTGGGGACTTCTACCCACCTTTGGTCACACTACTCCTCAAAATACGGTCACTAAAATCTTATACTTTTCTAACTAGTTGCTAACAATTCTACCAACATATATCTAGGGCGTATGACATCTATAATCCCTCATATCTATAAACACCTAAATATTCAAATAATCAAGCAATATTATTTTATAACTTAAGAATTTCTGATAAATTCTAGACAGTACGATTATTCGTCACCCCGAAATAGGAAGGGACGAGAATCAAGAGTACAAGAAGGCAAGAGAGAATAATCGAGAACGAATACGAAGTTTCAAAGATGGTAGAGAAATTTCTAAGAGAATTTTGAAGGCATAGTGGATTGAGATTTCTAAGGGTTTAGTCAGTTGCGCAGGCTCGTATCAGTACAGTTACGTAACCGATACGATATGCTCTGACCTGCATGGGCCACCAAAAAAACTTGTCATGACCCACAACCACTTTTCGGACGCGAGCTCGTGAGCAAGCCAGCTACGCATCAAGCGGACTCCAGCCCGACTCGAATACGTAAACGCTGTCACGGCTAGGGTAAGCTGCCAAATCATGGCAAACAATTCTATATCTCAATCCATAATAAATGTACGAAACATGAATGAACACTATGGGTCGTGGTCTACAGCTCACTAGCATAAATGTTCGATAAGACTCTAAAGGAAATAACAAGAGTCTAAAACTGAATTAAGATACAGGATATCTCATGATATGGTATAAAAGCATGAGCAGATAATAAACACGATAACGATACCTGAATCTCGCAAGCGTATCATACATTTGGACCCCACAAGTGTCATAATCATCCGCCATCCAGAGCTGCTAACTAACTCCACGCAATAACTAACCTGAAGAGATCATCAGGTCCTCAAGGGACATAGCACAATACATAAAAACATGCCTATCTAGCAGTTTATCATACAATAAAAAAAAATACAGGAAAATAAACGGGAAAAGACCAATCAACATGAAAGCATGACTATACACGACTGGAAGAACCACTACGCATAACCGAACTGCTGGAGGAGAACAAGAGAATATGATGTCACGATGTCAACGGATAACAAAATCGAATACTCAAACCCTCGCCCCTAGTGTGGACTCGCAGGTTAGAACAACTACTAACGCTCGCCCCTAGTGTGGACTCGCAGGTTAGCATCACCCTCGCCCCTAGTGTGGACTCGCAGGTGTGAACCATATACTACTAACCCTCGTCCCTAGTGTGGACTCGCAGGTTAGCATCACCCTCGCCCTAGTGTGGACTCGCAGGTGTGAACCATATACTACTAACCCTCGTCCCTAGTGTAGATTCGTAGGTTAGCTTAAGACACGGATAACTACTAACCCTCGCCCCTAATGTGGACTCGCAGGTTAGCTTCCAGATTTCAAGACAAGGAGGTATAGCAGCTCAGTTTATGACTTAGACATCCTGTGACACGATACGACTCACGACACGGTACGAGAGGAAACTAATCCGGTAGAACCATGACATCCAGTCAAGCATGATAAAGATAAAAAAACATGACTAATAAACCAGTAAACACTGTCTAAAGTAAAGCATGCAAATCAAGAGAACTGAAA
This sequence comes from Iris pallida, assembly GCA_029216955.1. NCBI lineage: Eukaryota > Viridiplantae > Streptophyta > Magnoliopsida > Asparagales > Iridaceae > Iris > Iris pallida. Next base: position 8,686,081 of record JANAVB010030220.1, read on the forward strand.
TAACTAAATAACTAACTAATAACATATAAAGATATAGGGACTAAATAAGCATGTAAATCATGAACAACTAGAGAACTAACTGATAACATATATAAAGTAAAGAAACTGTAAGCATGAGTAATGAACTATAGAGGGAGGCAAGGTATCTTGCCTGGAGGTTGCACGCAGATCCAACAAAATATAGTCAACTGGTAAGCCGATAAGTCCAAATCATCATAACTGTCTCCGAAAGCTAAAACAGAAATTGCCAATATTCTTAGAATAGTCAAATTAGCTAGAATTACCTGTTCTTACGTCCAATTCTGGACACAGGGGCAAAACGATAATTTCGGGCCAAAATGATGTCCGCCGTTGGACCCGTTTTGCACCGAAAAATGTGCCAGGGTCAATGGTCTCTAAAGTCGTCAAACTCTATGTCTACGAATTCGTTTTGATGATACAAACCCAACGGTATGTCCAATTTTGGATTTCGGTGGGCCGTGCACAAAATCGTCCGTTGAATCGGATCGTGGGGCCCACAAAACGGCGATCCAATCAACTGTCTCAGAATCGGACCAAACTTGGCATGTATGACCAAAAAAATGATACGGTCCTGTTGGCATAAGTTTTGTCTCAATCTGACGAACGTGCACAAAGTAATTGGGAAATTTGTACAGAGGTCGATACGGGGAATTTCGACGGATACGCATCAAATTCGTCGCGCACACGCGACCAATTTGAATTCCGTCAAAGCCCACACATCCATGAAACCATTACGCACCTTTCGATACTTTCGGTTCACGACCATGTCGCCCGTATTGGCGGAACGCACGTCGTATCGAAGGGTTTTCTAAGTTTTGGACAGTTTTAAAAATAGGTTTTTCTCGAACTTTGAAAATAGTTTGACAGCAATATAATCGATAAAAAATAATTCTATAAATGGGGTTGTCATCTCGTATATGTTGTCAACAGACGTGTTCAATTAGATTTCCTAAACTGTCAAGGAATCGACGATTATACGCCTTCGAAAACAGCCTCATGACAGTTTATTCGTGTTCTGTTTTTACAGGGTTTTGACCGACTTTGGGTCGATCTCATGGACTGGTCATGCAACCTATACGAAATCCAATTACTGGAGTTTCGAGGCGGTTATGTTGGATTTCCAAACCAATTTACGGTTCGTGAAATGATGGAGTATCGAGATCGGGATCTTACCGTGAAGTTGGTTGTTGCAACTGCTATTGCTGCTGTCGCCCGCGCCTGTGCGCGCTGTCCTCGGCAGACCTGGCCGACGGCGGCCCCGCGCGGCGGCGCCCAGAGCTGGGGAGGGTCATCCAGGGAAGGAGGTCGGCGTGGGTCAGCCTCGGGTTAGGGTTTGTGCGAATCTCTCCTCTTTCTCGCTGTCGAGCGTTTCACCTATATATAACTGTATATATATATATAACCCTCTCTCTGTTCTCGGCTGGGCTGGCCTGGGAATGTTGAGATGGGGTTGGGCTGCTTTGGTTTGGGCCTGTGGGCTTGGTTTAAGCCATATTTCGTTGGCTTGGGCCACAGTGGTGGCTGGACTGGGTTCGGCACATGCGGGCTGGCTTGTTCAGCTGGCTGATGTGGGGTTCTCGAGTTACTGTTCACTGAACAGTAATCCGAGACCAATAAATATATATTTTATTTTATTTAGTTATATAAAAACTATTATAATATACCATATTTATATATATCTATATACACACATGTGTATATAGCCTATCAATCCAAAAATTTATTTAAATAAAATATTAATTTATTAGCAATAATATTCATCAAATATTTAAAGTTATAAATAATGGTTCTACAATTAAATCTATTCCTAAAATCTTATTCATTTATTAAAATAACTTATTTATATACATAAAGACTATTATTCTCATACTTGAATATACTACTATATACACAAGTTTACATATAGCCTAAAAATCCCAAAATCTAAAATAGCAATTTAAGCAAATACTCATCATACTTTCAAAATAATTAACATATTTTAATATCAATAACACTTACATATAACAAATATTTAGGAAAAATATTTGTTAGTACATTAAAATAAAATACGAAAATATATACATATCCAATAAATATACACCTACAAGGACGTCTGTGGATGCACTACGTCACTGCATGGGCTTGTGCTTGGTTTGGGTCCAGTCTGGACTAGTTGGGTACAACCGGGTCTTCTATAAGTCAATAATTCCTAATAATAAATAATTAAACTATTTATAATGGTCATGTCACAACTTGGCCTAGTTTTTCTAGTTAGGACACACATATGGCTGAGTTTTCCTTGGCATGGCTAATACACTAATCAAGGCACGCTACTGCACTATCCGTGTCATGATTCCTAGCCGTCTGGTACTTCAAAACTCAACCATGGCTAAAGTTATCTACCGTAATAACTAATAATTATTTATATAATCCTAAAAATCCCCATTCAAATCAAATAAATAATAAAAATATTTATAAAAAAAATCCGGAAGGGGAGCTACAGGATCCCTTTCAAGTCATCGTCTCAGGCCACCATCACACCATCTCTCAATCTAGTATCCGTCCCTTAAGCGGTATCATATGCGTCTGTCCAAAATCATGATACTCAAAAAACTGGGTGTTACAAGTCTACCCTCCTTAGAAAAATTTTGTTCTCGAAATTAAAATGGTAGTAATCCTTCTAGGTCAAACACCCCACAATCAAAGTCTCAATTCACACAGTCCGATAATCATATGCGTCTGTCCAAAATTATGATACTCAGAATCTTCGTCATGCTAGTGAGCAAGGCTACGATAATCACAGAGCCCTCGACTAAGGTACATACCTCTAGAATTATGGTATTTAAAATTTTTGCATTGCCGCATGCTTGGCCGCGAAAATCTTAAATTCCTACACCCGAGAAATACATCCAAAATCTGACTATATGTCCTCACTATGCCAGCTAACATGACTATAGAAGGCTCTAGATCCTATAACTTAGGCGACCTAGCCCATACGACTTATCTCGGAAGAAAATCAAATCAAAAAGAAATGCCAGATCAAAACTTTTCAACAAATAAGGAAGCAGATAAGAACAGATGGAATTAAATTTCAAGCTAGATATAATGAGGCAAGGTAGGAATGGAATCGAAAAGAACAGAACCTGCAAGCACCTCTCCCACTGCCTGAGCATCCTCGACTGTCATGGCGTAAGCTCGCCCCTGCTGGCCTCCTCCAGCCTGATGCTGATACTGCACAAATCTCTGCTGCTGTGTCTGTAACGGTCCCCACTGCTGACCTACCGGAGCCTTGGCTCCTCCTCCTGGTGCTGCTCCTCGTGTTATTCTTCCTATATACTAGGAACACTCCCTCAGCTGGTGGTCCGCTGCTCCACATAATAGGCACCTGCCCAGCCTCTTCCTGCACTCACCCCATCCATGCCCCGGCTTCTTGTAGTAGGGACAACTGACTGTCTGCCGTCTGGGTGTTTGATGCTGTCTGGGCTGCTGATGTCCCTGACCCTGGAACTGTTGCGGCTGGAATCTCTGCTGCTGGTGGTGCTGCCGGTGCTGTTGTTGAAAGTGCGGCCTCTTGGCCGGTCCTCCGCTACCACTAGCTCCCTGGATGTTTCGTCCCCTCTTGAGCCTAAGCACAAGATCATCCTCTACGGCTAATGCAACCACTAGGATCTCCTCAAAGGTAGTGCTGCGAGCACTCTTGGTATAGGACTTAACCTCCTTTACCAATCCCTTCCTGAACCTCCTGGCCTTCGTCGCCTCGGACAGTCCCTCGACAAATCTGCCCAGATGGCAGAACTCCCCTGCATACTCCTCCACAGACTGGCTCCCCTGGACTAGGGCCTCGAACTGAGTCTCGAGGGCTCCTAGCACTGCATCCGAGAAAAACTTCTCCTTGAACAGCTTCTTGAATGCTGCCCAAGTTTGTCCCGGAGTACCAACCCTCGGGTCGGTCTGGTACCAAGTACGGGCCAGATCCTGCATCATGCTGGCCGCTGCCTCAATCTGAATCCTCACCAGAATCTCAGCCAATTTGAATATCTCCTCCATGTGCTCTATCCACTCGTCGGCGTACAGGATCCCCTCTGTACCCCGAAAGTCCCTCGGGTGCATCTTCTGAAAATCCTGGATGCCCTTATCCCTCGGAGGGTGCGACTGCTGGACTACCGCTAGCTGAGCTACTGCTCTCTCCACTGTAGTCAGGGCCAGATCAATGCCTCGACTAAACTCTGCTGTCTGCCTCTGCTGCTGGGCTTGCTGGCCCTCCATGAACTGCTGAAAGAACGTGAACAACTGAACTGCGCCAACTATCCTCAAAGGTGGCTGTCGCTGCTGAAGCACCTCTGGAATCATCGGACTCAGCCCATGTGCTACAGGTGGAGGGGCTCCTCCGAACGCAGCTGAAACGCCTACTCCAGCCGACATGACTGGGGCTGCGGTACCGGGGGCTGGCTGCTGAGTATGAGAGGTGGCAGACCTCTCATCGGCGTCCCCCTGGCCCTGGCGATGTGATATCGTCTCAACCATCCTGGAGACAGATCAAAAGAACAATTGCTGAGAATGAGTCAAAATAGCAAAGGAGGACAGTTTATTTCAAGGAGAACAATATCAGCAAGAATTGAGATGGTATGAATTAGATAAGAGTTTTTCCTAATGTGATTGAGTACCTTCAAATATCCTAATCCTACTGCAGGCTGTAGTGATACTCTAGTTCGAATATCACTACATAAACTCGACCTGCATGGGCCACCACTAAAAATGTGTCACGACCCGCACCCACTGTGAGGGTATGAGAACGTAACAATGCCCAGCCTATGCCGCAGTATTGACGGTAGAACGTTGTCCTAGGTCACAACATCTAACAATATAAGGTACTTGAACAGTATATACACTCCGAATGGAGGTGACATAACAGAACAGTCACAATCACATCTAAGGCAGATACAGAATAGTAAAGGTAGATAGATAGATCAAAACCACAATGTCATACAAATAAGAGAGAGAGAGAGAATCTAAGTGTCTAAGATAACAACACAAGAAACATCCAGCTCAATACAAGTCTCAAAATATATACAACATCTCAGAACAACAATTGAAAGTCGAATAAATAATGCTGGAAAAAATAAGATAAAGCCTAGCTATCTAGCCTAGACTATGGGAGTAGCATCCTGTACTACAGCTGGGTCCTCCAGAGGAACCAGGCCGCAGGTGTCGTCTAAGCCTGCTCCGTAATAGGTGGTGCATAGGGCCTCATCCTCATCCTCTGTAATATTTTCAACGGGTCCAGTCAGGACAGAAACGAGCACAATACATCTCACGCAGTTCATATCAAGTTAGAAAAAATAAAGCATGCAATAGAGTAAGATACATGAAATGCTGAAAAGAGAATATATGAAGTAAAGGAGATAACTGTAAGGAAATATCTACTATAAATAGAGAACTAGCAGTGACTAGTGAGTCAGAGTAAAATATAGACATGTGAATGGCATAGGAAGATTCATGACTACAGCTAAGAGTGATTCATGACTACAGCTACTTGGATATTATTTACATGCCTATTTCTACTCCCCCATCCCCAATCAATACACAAGGATATGTTCAAGTTATGTTAAGATTCGTGAAACTTCACATGGCTCATAAAATGAGTGATACGTGAAGAAGGTGATTCATGATGGCTCTGTGAACATAAGAGTACATGTGTCACAAGCGATTCGTGAATCAGTGAAAGCATAGAGATACGTGATGATTCATGAAACGTACAAAACATACAGTATCTGATGCTCCCGAGGGGGATAACATCTCATGAAAAGATCCATATAATACCAATCCGTGCTACCAATGTGTCAGCATCAAGTAAAGTAATCTAGAGCAAGAATATAAATTCTAGCAAGTATGAGACGGTCAGAGAATGTGCTCGCCTGATAACTGAATGTCCGAAGAGGGTGTACTGCCCGAGGAGAGGTGTCTGTCTCCTAATCAGAGCAACACAAGTTACAACATGTCTAAAATAAAGTAATTGAACATTACGATGCATTCTACATGATTTTAGGTCAATCTAGGCCGAAGTCAACTCTTGGTCAACCATGGTCAACTACACTAGTCAAACTAGGTCAACTAAACCATTCCAAGTCTAAACCTAGACTAACAAGTCATTCTAGTCAATCTAGGCCTAACCAAGCCTACTAAACCTAAGCACACCAATACAAACAATGTCAGGGTATCACACACAAGTTTATGTATATATATAGACTAATGAAGATAGACAAGGCTATAATATGCCTATCATTCACGTCAACATCACAACTTATATATATATATATATATATATATATATATATATATATATATATATATATATATATATATATATATATATATATATATATATATATATATATATACATTCACATATATGAAATACCAAGACATCTCTATAGGAAGCTCTATATAGGCACATACTTATATACATACATATATATAGAGAGAGAATGGAAGAGGCAACACAAGTGAGGGTGTGTACTGTGTCTAGTGACAGTATGCATCAAGTGAACCAGTGTCAATAGATAAGGGTGTGTGAGTGTGTACCTATATGTATATGACATTGCATTGAGGTTCAAATCTCAGTTTATACCTATATATATTATATTACATAGAGAGATAAAGAGGGGGAAAAAAGTTTGGTAGCAATGTGTGTGTGTGTCCATATATATGTACCAGTTTTAGGGGGTGTGTGTATGTAGAGAGTAAGTGTGTGTATCACAAAATATGGCATGTGTGTGTAGAGTGGATGTGTGTCCTAACAGAGTAATGTGTGAACCTATCCTTGTGTATAGCAAGTGGATAGGTGAAGCATGGCAAGGGGTTTATGTTCAAAGGTTAACATGGCGAAAAGGGGTGTTAGCAAGTTAGAGGGTTAACATATAGTGTGTGTATGGGAGAGGTAGTGTTCAGGAATATGCATACAAAAGGAAAAGTCATCTCAGGTTCAGGTTTTATTCTCAGGTTTCATAAATGTTCAGTTCATACATCTAGTTAATGCAAGGGCTGGACAAAACCAACATGTAGTCAAGATAATGCAACTCATGTAGTGATGTATATCAAAGAATGCAATGCATCATGTATGCACTGATACATTTTAGTCATAGATGGGAATGAGTTCTCAGTACTTAGCTTGGAAACAAACTTAGGAAATCAACATGTAATCCTAAGCTACATGTAAATTTATGTAAAAATGACCCAATATAACATTCAGTCCAGTTTTTATATATAAGGAACATTTCAGTCATCAATCATTCAGTCCTAAACATTCATCCACAGTTATCAGTTTCATTTAAACATGGAACTTAGTGAAGGAAATCGGGTTTCAGTCATCACAAGCATATATATCAGGTCCATCCTAAGTTCAATATTCAACTAACAATTTATCATTCATTCAGATTAGAACAGGGAATAATCTATATAGGAACTGAACAAGCAAAAGAGGCTGAGACTGAATTGTCAGCCAAAACTCGAAAACCTCAAATTAGTTCGAAAACCCCACATCTACTCATATATACATACAAGACTCGAAGATGGATATGTAGGAATGTAATTACATCAATTAAACATGATTAAACATTGAATACCATTTGAAAAACTGGGATGAAAGTCAAATAAACCGATACTTAAATCATATTCAGCCGACAAACTTCAAACCCAAAACACATCTCAAAACTTGCAGTTAAACCCCCACATGAACCCTGATGCATTCCCATAAATATCCCAGCATGTAAACTCAACTAAAACATGTATTTTAATCATTAAATATGAATAAATCATTCAGAAAACAGAGCTATTAACACTGATACTGGGTTCAGTGTCGGAAAGGGGAAAATTGCAAATTTGAATATCAAACATTGTAAAAAAAACCCAAAGTGATGGTTGGTAATTAGAGTACTACATGTGCTTGTGTCAGTCGAACTATTTCGTGTCCAACCAAGACGGATACGGCGTGTCCAAACCAACCAAACACAAAACAGTGGACTGGGTTCAGCAGTCCTCGTGCGTGCGTGTGGGTCGCCCTAGGACACGACACAGGGCGACCCGTGTCTCGTGCTCATGCACATGCATGTGGGTTTGCCTAGGATAGGGATAGGGGTCTAGCACCCTGATACATGATCTCGTGTCCACGTGTCAAGGAAAATCGTGCGTATCAGTACGGTTTCCAGTGTGTGCGCGTGGGTGCGGGCGACCAGTGCACATTGATTTCCTCCCAAACCACTCGATGGTTTGGCCTCAAATTAGGGGAACACTCTGTCAGTGAGTGCCCCTACCTACCCATCAAAAATCGTGTGTCGATGTGTCGTATCCAGGGAGAAATGGACACGGGGTAGCAGGACAGTGCACGACTGCCTCGTGCTGTGTCTCTGTGTCCAAACACGATACGAAAATCAATCAGAATTCAACTCAGTCAAACAAAAATTCAAAATATACATATAGAACTAGAAATTTGTTAAATTAGTTTTCAAAAATACAAGGATTCAATCCACTCAAGCATTTCATCAAACACCTAGGTTCTAGGACTGATATGTGTCCGATACGGACACGAAATGGACACGACTCGACACAAATCCAATACCTACGGTTAGGGGACACCTAGGGCTATGCAAATATGCAAAGAAATCGAAAATCTAATGAGTTTAGATAGGGTTACCTATTGGTTGTTCTTCCTCAAGAAAACTCCTAAAATGAGGATTCCTCCTTGCTAGCCCAATGCTCCAAATTACTCCAAAGTTGAGGTTTCTCTCCATGGACATGAAATAGAGTTGGATTAGGAACTAATGCAAAAGACTAGAGTGGAAAAGGAATTAAAATGAAGAAACTAGGGCTTGAGGAAGATTTCTATACCTCTCATTCTTGTAAACTTGGAAACTTTCTTAATGAGGCTACAACTAATGGAAGAGACATTATATAGGGGTGGGATTCCCTATGTTGGCTGGCCAAAACTCTAGGGTTAGGGTTTTAGTTAGTTGGGCCATGGGCCTCCCTCTCTTGGTGGATTTTTAGGCTTCCTAGTTAAAGGTCTATTCTCAAAACACCTCATTCTAACTAATAAGCCCAAAAGCAATTATCAACAAATTTTCTAACCATGGCTTAAACTAACAAGTCCCACTTAGTCTATAGGTTAATTCTCACTTCTAGGTTAGGCCCAATCTAGTCTAGAACCAAGATACCACATAGCAACTAATTAATTAATATTAAAAATCACATAAATTTCCATAAATTCCAAATAATTCTAATAAATCACAATAAGCTCAAATAAATTCAGAAATGACCAAAATACCCTCTAGGCTAAATGCACTAAATTGAACCTCTACTCACATGGTTAGGCTCTAGGTCAAACAGTCTCTAAGGTCACACTAGCAACACCAAAATTATAGGTCATGACTTAAAAATAGTTTTTAAATGATAAAAATCACCAAAAAATTATATTATGATTTAAATACCATTATTAAATGATTAAAAACACAAAAGTTCAAATTTACCCTCATTTTAGAAAACTGGGTGTTACACCACATACATCACAGTCCCTACTAACCAGAGTCTAGCAAATTCTCAAAGATAGCCAATACAATTCATTTGCAGATTGTAAAGCCAATGCATTATGCTAATTATTTGGGAACCCAGCTGATACATATTTGAATCTATGGCTACTGCAAATTTTCAACACGAGCTAACACTTGCTCGACAGCTAAACGTCTCAAAAGAATAATTTACAATAGAATAGGAGAGCAAAATAAGAAACCCACTCGTTGCCAGGGTTACGTCTGGTGTTCACCATCTAGTTGGAAGACAGGTAGATCCTCGGGTGCTACTCCGAAATCTGGCTATACAAAACCAGCTGGATTATACCCCTGAAAGAGCAAGTGCCACAAGGGAGGCTCCACTTAGGAACTAAAACCAGCATAAACAGAATAGAAGAACTAATAAAAGAACATAATTAAATAACACAAACGACATGATTTAAAAAACATACTAGCTTGTATTAAGAAAACAAGAGGTGGAATATAATTCCCATGCTAATCATGAGACAATCATTCAGACGCAACCAATCAAGTCTTACGGCTTGCTATCATTAGCTAACTAGGGTTGTCACAGGCCTAGTTACTAACAAGATTCAGTTGAGATATTCCCGCAGTCACAAGCCCTACAGACTATCCAGGTTATCCAGGCGAGGTTACAAGTGTTTATCAAGAATTAAGAGAATTATTAGGTGACTTAGAGTGCAACACATGACAGTGTTCTGGAAATGCGTCCTACTCGACGGTAGGCTACAAGTCCACAGATGTGGCCGGGATAATGGGATCGCCTGTAACTGAATAATATCTTTATATGGACTACTTGATCAATCTAGTTGTCAACCTAATCAGATTCATTATGAATCCCTGACCGTGGTAACCAGGAATCCATGTCCTAGATATGGTATAAGACATGACATGTAGCTTGTACAGGCGCAATCAACCATGGAGTTAAGGCAAGAGTTACACTAGCAAGACAGGAATAACTGTCGCAACAGCAATCAAGATTATACATGTCATGTCAGGTTTACTGGTCATGTAAAGAGTACTTGTCAAGAGTGCGCCACGACGGGCCACAATCCAGATTATACAAGACGGGTTCATGTTATCATGTTCAAGTCAAGTCAATATTCAATTCAAATCTCATCAAGCTCAAGTTCTATCATGCGTAGTATTAACAAGTCAAGTTGGGATCGTATTGTCATATCGTGTTCAGGTTATGTTCTAGTTACAGTCAAGTACTGTCATGCTCAAGTTACTGGTTCCATGCTGGCTAGTAGAAAAGTCGGGTCATTACAAGATAGGCCAAGTACATGGTACATAAATATAACAAAATGTTACAAGAGAACAAATATAGAGATACACTGGTTATTAAGCGCACAACGAGAATGGCGCACGGTGTTAGGTGGCGCTCGGCCAAAAGCGTGGGGCGGTACGCGATAAGTGGCGTTGGGCCAAGTGGCGTACGACCGAAGAGCATGGCATTAAGAAGCGCACGCACACAACGAGATGGCACGCACTAAGGAGCGCGCACGCACTGTTCATCTTCTCCAACCAGTACAGAAATGCATAGTTGAACACATGAACTTCAAAATGCCATAACTCCTCCAAAAAGAGTCGAAATCCAGCTTTTCAAAGATCAAAATTGGGTAGAACAAAATTTCTTACAACATGGAGCAACTGGTTTTCAAAAATATCAAGTTTTAATAGATCAAAACCAAAAAAATCTTAAGACTTAGATCTACAAAAATCCATCTATCAAAACTAAAAATGCCAAGTCCTAAAGAACCTTAAAATCATACAAGGAAGAGAATGGAACAATAAAACTTGAGATCCATCATGAAGCAAGTTGCACTTGCCTAGGGTTGGTGGAGGAGTAAATGGGGATCAAGAAGATGAAGAAGGTGGAGAAGTAATGAGAAATATGGAGGAGAGAGAGAAGTTGGTTTATATATCAACTCTTTTCATCTCATACCCAACCAAAACAAACCAAGCCAAGCCAAATCAAGCCGAACCGAACCAAGGGCAAATTAAATCAAGACTAGGCTAAACAAGATAAGTCAAGATACGGGTCGTCCGATAAATGTCAGAATTCTGTACTCGTATACTGAAAATACGTATAACGAAAAACGGGAGTGACAACTCTACCCACCTTAAAAGAATTTCGTCCTCGGAATTTAATCAAGAGGCTAGAGGTGTCGGGGTAAGCTATACTAACTACTGGCAATCAATGACTAGCAGTCAATCAAGCAATCACTCATGCAAGCAAAGATTTAAAAGCATAAGACATAAGGAAGACATTGTACCTTATGAGTCAAACAGGTGTGGATATCGCGATCGGATATCATCCTCACGTTCCCAAGTTGACTCACCCAAAGAGTGATAACCCCAAGCAATATGGACTAAACTAATAGTCTTGTTCTTGAGTACCTTTTTTCTTCGGTCCAATATGGATACGGACATTTCCTCATACGAAAGGTTGGTACCAAAAATTAATTCCGAATGATCCAGGATATGGCTCAGATCCGAGATGTACCGTCACAATTGTGATACATTGAATATGTCATGTATCTCACGTAACGACGGCAGAAGAGCGAGACGATAGGACACATCACCTACTTGTTCGAGAATATCAAACGACCCTATATACCAAGGACTAAGCTTTCCTCGTACGCTGAATCGAATGACGCCACGGGTATGCGATATCCTAAGAAATACGTGGTCGTCGATAGAAAACTCAAGAGAACGCCGATAAGAATTGGCCCAATGGCGCTGACGATCTTGTGCAACTCGAAGATGATCTCTAACTTGTCTGACCTCCTCGATAGTCTGGGTAACCATTTCTGGACCAAGCATCTGCCTCTCGCCTACTTCATCCCGGGCTAAAGGTGATCTGCACTTTCTGCCATATAGTGCCTCAAATGGTGCCATCTGGATACTGGCCTGAAAACTGTTATTATAGGAGAACTCTACTAGATAAAGGTAATCTTCCCACGAACCACCAAAGTCAAGTGTATAGGATCGTAACATATCTTCAAGAGTTTGAATCGTGCGCTCCGACTGACCATCTGTCTGTGGATGATAAGCTAAACTAAACTTGAAACGAGTCCCCAAACTCTCTTGAAGACTCCACCAAAAGTGCGACGTAAACCTTGAATCTCAGTCGGATATGATACTGACTGGTACTCCATACAATCTGACTATTTGCCTGAGGTACATATCTGCTAGCTGATCTGTCGACTGACCAATTCTGAAAAGAAGAAAATGAGCTAACTTTGTGAGCCGGTCAACTATAACCCATATAACATTTCTTCCAGCTGGGGATTTAGGTAACCCAGTTAGAAAATTTATGGTAATATGCTCTCATTTCTATTCTAGGATCGGTAAGGGCTGAAGAAGTCCAGCTGGTCTCTGATGTTCAGCTTTAACTTATTGGCAAACTAAACAACGAGAGACAAATCGGGCTGTCTCCTCCTTCATGCCATTCTACCAGAAATGCTGACGGATATCATAATACATCTTAGTACCACCGGAATGAATTGAATACTGTAAACTGTAAGCCTCTGCCATGAAATCTTGCCTGATGTCACTACTGGATACATAAAGACGCCTTCCATGTCGAAGCATACCATCTTCATGAATGCATAACTCTGTTCTCTGTCCCGCTTCACATTCTCTCCTAAGTCACTGAAGCTTAGAATCTGATGACTGTGCTATCTTGATCCTCTCATATGCTGGACTGAACTTGCATACTGGCCGTCAATGCCACATTGGTAGAAAGAACTATCTCTATATCCATCTTCTGTAGATCCGCTAATAACTCTGGCTGTGCTATTAGAAAATTACTCCTGCTCTTCTACTCAACGCATCTCCAACTACTTTGGTCTTCCCAGAATGATACTATAGGTTGATGTCATAATCTACCAATAGCACTAGCTACCTTCTCTGACGTACGTTGAGATCCTTCTAGGTAAACACATACTTAAGACTCTTGTGGTTGATGAAAATCTCTACCCGATCTCCATACAAGTAATGTCTCCAAAGCTTAAGTGCAAAAATCACCTATGCTAACTCCAAATCATGGGTTGGATAATTACTCTCATGATCACGAAACTGACGTGATGCATAAGCTACAACCTTGTCATGCTGCATTAAGACGCATGCCAATCCTCTGCCTGAAGCGTCAAAATAAACTAAAAATCCTTCAGTCCCATCTGGAAGCGTGAGAATGGGTGCCGTCATCAATCCTTACTTCAACTTCTTGAATGAACTCTGACACCCTGCTGTCCAAGCAAATTGCACATCCTTGTGGTGGTGCTGAAATCCGAGCAAAGTCTGATACAAATCGCCGGTAATAGTCCGCTAATCCTAGAAAACTGTGAACTTCTGCGACGGTGCTAGGTACTGGCCATGTCTCTATAGCTACTATCTTCTAGGGATCTACTTCCACTCTACCTCTAGTGATGATGTGACCTAAATACGAAATACGATCAAGCTAAAACTCATACTTACTGAACTTCGTGTACAACCGATGCTCTTTGAGAATCTGAAGGACTACTCGGAGATGTTGCTCATGCTCTGGTTCACTCTTCCTATAGACCAAGATATTATCGATAAATACTATCAAAAACTGATCCAAGTAAGGCATGAATATGTGATTCATGAGATCCATGAATACTGCTGGCACATTGGTCATCCCGAATGGCATAACGAGAAACTTCCAATGTCCATATCTAGATCTAAATGCCGTCTTCGGGATGTCTTGCTATCTGACTCTGATATGATGGTACCCCGATCGTAAGTCAATCTTCGAGAATACTGTCGCTCCACTGACTTGATCGAATAAGTCATCTATCCTTGGTAGGTGATATCTGTTCTTGATTGTTACAGAATTCAAGATACGATAATCAACACATAATCTTGACGTATCATCCTTCTTTTTCACAAGAAGCATCGGGGCTCCCCAAGGTGATCCACTAGCACGAATGAATCCCTTGGTTCTGAGTTCTTCAATCATCTTGTACAGGATCTCCAATTCTGATGGTGTTATTCTGTAGACTCTCTCTGATACTGGTATCAACCCTGGAATCAAATTAATGGTGAACTCTATCTCTCTCTCTCTGGCGGCATGCCTGGAAGCTCTTCGAGAAATATGTCAGAAAATTCTTCTACTAATCTGGGAAACTGAACCGCTTCTGCTACTGCCATCCACAAGACTGGTAGAGAAGGCTCTACTTCGTCTCTGGAAAATGAAGTACTTCTTCGTCGGGAATACCAAAAATAATTCTGCCAAAATGGCAGTCTATTCTTGCGTATTGATCCTTCAACCAATCCATTCCTAGGACCGCATCATAGTCGGCCATCGAAAATTCTATCAATCTAGCGGGAAACTCTCTACCGCTAACTACGAGTCGACACGAGGAAAAGACTCTATCTACTCCCACAAGACCGTTACCAGTAAGTATATTGAGTCTTACTGATAATGACTCGGACTTCAGTCCTATCCGTGCTACGAATCGTGCAAACATAAATGAATGCGATGCACCTAAATCAAATAATACTGATGCTGGAAAAGAGTTGACGAGAATGGTACCTGCCACCACCTCACCTGATGCTAATTCTTTTGCCACGGTAAGAGCCATAGCTTGACCCTGTCCTCTTGGTGCTGGTCCCCTTTGCCGGTAACCTCTTTGCCTGTTCTGAATCTGAGCTTGGGCCTGAGCATACTATCGAGCCTGAGGCGGTAACAGTCTCGGAGGCTGGTACTGCTGCTGCACTGGTGCCGGTCCCCTAACCGATGGACTGGTTAGGATTGACGAGGATGAACTGGATTTATGCGGGAAGGACCCTATCATGTGGTCCGGTACCCCATAAGCCAAGCACATCTCATGTGCTCTGCGACACTCTAAAACCACGTGTCCAGGCTTTCTACAATGAGAGCAACCCATTGCAGAATATTGCTTCTGTTTCTATTGCTGAGGGTACGTCGGAGTTGAGTGCTGAACCAACGAAACTGTGGTCGCCCACCTAGGAGCTCCAATTATCAAAGTCCTAGCTGCCGGGACTAGGGCTGATGAATGAGATAACTGTCCATGAGGCCTCTTCCGTCCTCCAGTTCGATCTAATATCCTCTGGGAGGTATATTCATGCCGCCTTGCTGCTCTCAAAACTGCATCAAAGGTCTGGTGCTTAAACTGCTCCACTGCTAGAATGATCTCTAGGTGGGGTCCCTGTGCTCGGTCCAATTCGGTCGCCACCAAGGTGGGAGCAAACCGACTAAGCCTAAAAAATTTGGCCGCATATCCATCGACCGTCTTTTCCATCTGCTTGAGATTGCTAAACCTTGTCTACAAATCATAGCGAGCCACTGCATCAAAATACTTCGTCTAGAATCTATCACTGAAAACTGCCCACAAGACAGACATCACCAAACCAACTGCTAGTATCGCCCACCATCTGCGGGCTAAGTCCAATAACTGCAGGCGCACAACGGCCACCTTCTTTTCCTCGGGAATCCTACATGCCTCCAGAATGACCTCTATATCCTAAAGCCACACATCCGCAGCAATAGCATCTTCACTATCATCAAGAAAGGAGGGTTCAGGCACTTGAAGTTGTTAGCCGCATTGTTCCCTTGATAACCAACTCCGTCCATAGCATCTTGTACTGTTCGATGTAGACATCACCTCGATGATCTTGTGAAGCAAGCAAGTCCCGGATGAGTCCATCAGGGTTTTATTGTTAGGCTCTACAGGCTGGACTGGCTGAACTGGTTGCTCTTGATCCCCGTAAGGCATAACTCGGGATGCTGTACCTGAGTGCTGGGTTTGGTCCCCAGGTTGTGGCTGGTTCACTTGTTGTTGGTGGTTCTCTAGAGGTGCTCCACTTGGCTAATCGGTAGGACCAGGAACAATGCCATTAAATAAATAACAAGGGGAATAATAAGGAAGGACCAGGATAGATCAAGCATATAAGCATGTTATCAGGTCAAGAATTGGGAAGATTAGAAGGCACGAGTATAGATCAAGGACGAATGCGATTGATACATCTATTCGGTAAAACCCTCACACATCTTGATTTATAAGACCTGCATGGGCCACCACTTAAACCGTGTCACGCCCCAGAACCAGAATACTGGAGAGCGAGCGACAGAGACAGCCAGCTACGTACATTAAAGTACAACCCACCTTGCAATACGATCACGGTTGTCCAGATGCATGAGGGTTTATCTACATGCCAACAGTCTCCTATGGTCAAGAACAAGCCTAATGTCTCAATCTCAAGCAAGCAAACAATTGTTACAAGATGTTAGATCATCAGACATACAAAGTAAGACGTCCCAAATATTATATATTCAGATGATCATGAAGCTAGTCATACAAAATGCGAGACTAGCAAGAGTTAAGTTATACATGATCAATCCTACGATTTGTCAATCATGTTACAGCCCTTAGGCAGACAGAAGTAAAGTTTCAACACGAGGTAACACTTGCTTGGCGGCTAAACGCCTCAAAAGAATAATTTACAATAAAGTGGGAGAGCAAAATAAGAAACCCACTCGTTGCCAGGGTTACGCCTGGTGTTCACTATATGGCTGGAAGGTAGGTAGATCCTCGGGTGCTACTCCAAAATCTGGCCATACAAAACCTGTTGGATCAAACCCTAAAAAGAGCAAGTGCCACAAGGGAGGCTCCACTTAGGAACTAAAACCAACATAAATAGAATAGAAGAACTGATAAAAGAACATAATTAAATAACACAAAAGACATGCTTTAAAGAACATACTAGCTTGTATTAGAAAAACAAGAGGTGGAATATAATTCCCATATTAATCATAAAAAAATCATTCAGGCACGGCCAATCAAGTTCTGGTTATAGTCAAGTACTGTCATGCTCAAGTTACTAGTTTCATGGTGGCTAGTAGTCAAGTCGGGTCATTACAAGATAGGCCAAGTACAGGGTACATGCATATAACAAAATGTTATAAGAGAACAAGCACGAAGATACACTGGTTATTAGGCGAATGATAATTGGCGTGCACGACGAGAATGGTGTGCGGCGCTAGGTGGCGCTCGGCCAGAAGCATGGGGCAGCATGCGACAAGTGCCACCGGGCCAAGTGGCGCACGACTGAAGAGCGCGGCACTAAAGAGCGTACGACCAGAATAGCACGAAGCTAAGAAGCGCACGCACGCAACGAGATGGCACGACGATAAAGAGCGCGCGCGTACTGTTCATCTTCTCCAACCAGCACAGAAATGCTTAGTTGAATCCATGAACTTTAAAATGCCATAACTCCTCCAAAAAGAGTCAAAATCAAGCTTTTCAAAGGTCAAAATTGGGTAGAACAGAATTTCCTACAACATGGAGAAATTGGTTTTCGAAAATATCAAGTTTTAATAGATCAAAACCAAAAAAAAAAAAAATCTTAAGACTTAGATCAACAAAAATTCATCCATCAAAACTAAAAATGCCAAGTCCTAAAGAAGCTTAGAATTATGCAAGGAAAAGAATAGAACAATAAAACTTGAGATCCATCATAAAGCAAGTTGCACTTGCCTAGGGTTGGTGGAGGAGTAAATGCGGAAGAAGATGAAGAAGGTGGAGAAGTAATGAGAAATAATAGAGGAGAGAGAGAGAGAAGTTGGTTTATATATCAACTCTTCTCATCTCAAACCCAACTAAAACAAACCAAGCCAAGCCAAGCCAAATCAAGCCGAACCGAACCAAGGGCAAATTAAACCAAGACTAGGCTAAACAAGACAAGTCAAATACGATTTGTTGTGTCCAGCAATGGTCGGGAGTCCTCGCCACCATCGTCGACGTCCAAATGAGGGCCTCCGCCATGGCCAGCTCGCTAGACCTCTGGATCGACGGAGATGGAGGTCCCGCTGGGAGATCGGTCGCCAAGAAGAGCTCAGAACTCGATTTCTCGATCCGTAGAATCGATCTCTGAGGAAGGAGGTCCAATACCGCCTAGTCGTCGGAAAGAGAACGCCTGAGTCGCCGGAGAAGGTCGTCGCCGAAGAGAAGAGCCCAGCCGTCCACCGGAGATATCGCGTTGATGGAGAGAGGCTCCCGCACAGTCGTCATTGTCGGAGACCTAACCGCCGATGGGGGTGGTGCTGGTCGCCATAAGGCCTCAAAGAAACTAGGGTTAGGGTTAGGGTTAGGGCTCCGATCAAAATTTTGGGAAGAAAAGTGGAGAGGGTGGCTCAGCTCTCCACAGGAGAATGAGAGTGAATGACCCACACTCTCTTTCCCCTCCACAGAATGTATAGAACATAATAGGGATTGGTTATTTGCAAATAACCCCCCCCTACTGTAACACCCAGTTTTCCAGATGAGGGTAATTTTGAAATTTTGTAATTACAATTATAATTTACTTATATTTAATTCATATTATGATTCTTGGTGATTTTTAATCTTTTTAAACTATTTTAAATCATGACTTGTGATTAGGGTATTTCATTTATCATTTCTAGTTTGAGGGTATTTCTGTCATTTTTGGGGTTATTTGAATTTATTATAATTTATTTGAATTTATGGAAATTTTTAGGATTATTTTTGGAATTATTTGAATGAGGGTTGACTAGGTTGACTTTGACTAGCAATGACCATGGTAGACTAACCTAGGAGCGAACCCTAGTTGAGTTTGGACTTGGTTAGGTCATGCCACCCTAGTTAGACTAGAGTTGACCTATGGTTTAGTTATTTGACTCAGGTTAGAATATTTAGTCACAAGCCATGACTTATGGTTGAACCTTGATTAACAACTTGTCACATAGGAGCCCAAAGGCAAACCACTAGCTAACCCTAACCCTAGCATTACTTGGCCGGCCACCACACCCACATTGGGAATCCCCCTATAGATATTCTCCTCCATTTAGGGCTAGCCTCTTTAGGAAAGAACAAGTTTAGAAAGAGGTATTTTCGCAACTTCATAAATTCCTAAAAAATCTATTTTAACTCCTTTTTAATCCAAACAAATTGCAATAGGTTCTAATTAGTGATTTTCTTGCTGTTTGAATTTGTTAATCTCAGTTTCATAGCAATTTGAAGGAGTTTGGTGGCTTTTGGGGATCCTCATTCAAGGAGCTTTTGTGTTGAAGAACACACATAGGTATTTTCCGATCCACCCATTAAAATTAGGTTTTAATTGCATAAATACCTAGCCCTAGGTGTCCTGGTCCTGTAGGAATAGGGTTTGTGAATTTTTGTGTCCTGTACGTGTCCGTATCGGACACGTATCAGTGATGTGTGCAAGTGTTTGATGAAATGCCCCAATGGGCATTTCGATTTGTTTTTGTGTAAGTTTTTAAATAGGAAATGTCGTTTTGATGTGGCTTTCATGATCCCAAGTGTCTGAGTCGATTTCGAGGTCGTGTCGTGTCGTTTTGATACATGTGCACACGCGGTTGGACACGCGCGCGCGGCCTGTGCGTTTCCCCTGCTACTCGGGCCCCCTGTAGGACACGACACGGGTTCATTTGACACAAAATTTGGTGGACACGAGGGGGCATGCACTGACATCATGCCCCCAAAGTTTCATTGGATCTTGTGTAGTGGTTAGGGAGAAATCCGTCGTGCACTGGAATTTCCCTGTCTGCACACAGTTTATGTTAGGCCACTGATACGGCTTTAAATGTTGGACACGGCGACACGTGGACCAAATTTAGGGACACACACACCTAGCTGGATCCTAGGTGAATCATCCTGCACGAGGATACGACCCCATTCGTGTCGTGTCGGGTGCACGACACGCGTGCACACATGCACGAGCCTGTGCACACTGCACTGAATCAGTTGTACTGTTTTGTGTTTTAAATAGTTTGGACACAACTGTGTCCACTTGGATGGACACGAATATGTATCTGGACACGTACACAGATGACCCTTCAATTACCAACCATTATTTGTATATCCTAACATGTTTTTAATCATCAATTTCCAAATATCCCAAAAATCTAAAACCTGTTTATGTTTACTGATTTTTTCCAGTTTTTGAATATGGATTTTGATATTCATTTTGATTAATTTAAATGTAGTTACTTGCCTGTTTAAGTTCCTAATATGGTTCTCCTATAAGTTATCTACATGTATGCTAAATTTGGGAGGATTTTGGTTATGTTTTGATTTCGAAATTAGGATTTAAAGTGTTGGACTGTTTTTCAAAAGTTTGAAATTGAAACCTGTGAATTTCCTGAATCTGAAATCCTTTTCTTTTAACTAAGGTTATTTTGATATAAACCTGAGATGGTGTAGGAATAAATGAATTGATCTCCTGAGATTGTTATGGTCGAACTGAATTGGGCTCCTTTCTATGTAATTCTGAAACTGTTATGGGGTTTCCCCTACTATTTTCTGAAGACTGAAACTGAGATGGGGTTCTCTAAATTTCAGGAACTAAACCTATGCTATTTTTTCTCTTACACACATATGTGGACAGTCCCCCTCACTCACTCTTTCACACACTCACTCTCTATCTTCCATCTTCCTAATGTATATATATATATATATATATATATATATATATATATATATATATATATATATAATGTGATGTATGCCTAATGTATATTTATGCATGAATATAATGTATATATATATGTATGTGTCTATAGGAAATATTGAATGTATGTATATGTAATGTGTATATAGCACTACCAAAATACAATAAATTAGCGACGGACTATTAGCGACGGAAATTTTCAGTCGGCGTTAGCGACGGCTTCGTGGCCGCTCGCCGACGGATTACCGACCACACGCCTTTACATTTTTTATTTTAATTTTAGGGGGGGAAGGTCGCACATCCGTCGCTAGGGTGTCGGAGATATAGCGACGGAAGGCCAGTCGTCGCTACTCAGTCGCTTATTTGGCGGGAATTGTGTAGAGAATTGGCGGAACATTTCTTCGACTACGTAGCGACGGATATTCAGTCGGCAAGTATCAAAAATTGCGACTACCGGGCGACGGGATATAAGCCGTCGCTAGTCCGTCGCTAAGTATACGTTCCAGACTTTAAATGAAACCGCAGGGGGAACTTTTTACATTTCCCCCAAATTCACTCTCTCTCCTCTCTCTCTCTCTCTCTCTCTCTCCCGCGGCTTCGGTGATCGACGTCGGTGTCGGCGTCGGCGTCGGCGTCCTCTCCTCTCTCTCTCCCGAAGGTAATCCCCTCTCTCTCTCTCTCTCTCTCACGGTGTCGTATAGGGGCAGCGGGGGCGGCGTGCTTGGGGCGGGGGCGTCGGAGGCTGGGTGGCAGGCTTAGGGCGGGGGCGTCAGGGGCTGGGCGGCGGGCTTGGGGCTGTGGCGTCGGGGGCTGGGCGGCTGGCTTGGGTCGGGGGCTGGGCGGTGGGCTTGGGGCGAGGGCGTCGAGGGCTGGGCGGCGGGTTTGGGGCTGGAGCGTCGGGGGCTGGGCGGCTGGCTTGGGTCGGGGGCTGGGCGGTGGGCTTGGGGCGGGGGCGTCGGGGGCTGGGCGGCGGGCTTGGGGCTGGGGCGTCGGGGGCTGGGCGGCTGGCTTGGGTCGGGGGCTGGACGGTGGGCTTGGGGCGGGGGCGTCGGGGGCTCGGCAGCTGGCTTGGGGCGGGGGCGTCTGGGGCTGGGCGGTTGGCTTGGGGCGGGGACGTCGGGGGCTGGGCGGCGGGCTTGGGGCTTGGGCGTCGGGGGCTAGACGGCGGGCTTGGGGCGGGGGCGTCGGGGGCTGGGCGGCGGGCTTGGGGCGACGGCATCGGGGGCTGGGCGGCTGGCTTGGGGCGGGGGCGTCAGGGGTATATGCAACCGACGCACAGCCGTAAGCACTCTTCATATATATGCAACCGAACTACTGGGCGGCAGGCTTTGGTCGGGGGCGGCGGGGGGCTTTGCTTCTCAAATTCATCTGAGTTTATATATTGGCTAAATAATGTGTTATCCATATTGGGTGTTATCCATTAGTTTGGTGGTGTTTGGATTAGTAAATGTGAATATGGGATTTAGATTCATGGTGTATATGTTCACTGTCTCAAGGACAGTGCGAGTTCTATCAGTTGTGTGCTTCTATATAGATGTATATATCTATACATCTAGCTGTGATATACATATGTGTATGTGACAATCTCAGTTAGCGACGGACTAGTGACCGGTTAGCGACGGATATTTCCAGCTCCATTTGCATTAATCTACGGTACGACATGGTGATCAGGACATAGTCCCTGCAGCCATTCGACTGGCGAGGCAGAAAGCCGTAGATAAAGTTGACTGTCCTCCGACCCTCATCCCTCGGCAATGATGATACGACAACCTATCACTATATCTTATATAGTAGTAGATGATGTCTTAGTATTACATTATGTGAGTTCATCTTGATTCTGTTATATCCTTCAGATACTAGATACGATAAGAACATATACTACACCATATGTATACAGAATATAGATGATTCACACTAATGTATGCTAGAATGAATTTTGGGTTGTGTTCTGAGCCATCCGTTCTCACACTTGAAACACATAGGAATTAGTAGTGTGAGAGCGCCGGAGAGAGTGAGAGCGCCGGAGGGGGGAGGAGAGAGAGAGAGAGAGTAAAATGGTACGACATGGTAAAGTAGTACTGTATTTTGGCTCCAGTTCCAGCTCCATTTGCATTAATCTATGGTACAACATGGTGATCAGGACATAGTCCCTGCAGCCATTCGACTGACGAGGCAGAAACTATATGCTGCTACTTCCCTTCTCCTACGTATGTTGAAGAAAACCTCTGTACTTCCTCCGGGTCATGCCGCCGGCTGTGCTGCTTTCCTCTCCTTTTCCTGCCCACTTCTTCTACTCCGACTCTACACTTGAGCTGGATATCATATGTGGCTGAGAGAGTCAAATAAGAAGAAGAAAAGTAGGGAGGAGCAGATGGGTTCAGAGCCATGGTGGAGGAGAGGAGAAGGAAAATGCTTGATCAGAACTTGAGGTGGAAAAGTTGTGACGTTGATAGCGTGAGAGAGGGAGAGGGTGAATGGAGGGAGGGAAGTGGCTGCATGTCTTTGGCTCACTCGAGCGGTATTTGTCCCTCTACCCTCATCCCTCGGCAATGATGATACGACAACCTATCACTATATCTTATATAGTAGTAGATGATGTCTTAGTATTACATTATGTGAGTTCATCTTGATTCTGTTATATCCTTCAGATACTAGATACGATAAGAACATATACTACACCATATGTACAGAATATAGATGATTCACACTAATGTATGCTAGAATGAATTTTGGGTTGTGTTCTGAGCCATTCGTTCCCATACTTGGCAATTAAGCCATTCGACTGGCGAGGCAGAAACTATGTATTCGTAGATAACGTTGACTGTCCTTCGACCCTCATTCCTCGGCAATGATGATACGACAACCTATTACTATATCTTATATAGTAGTAGATGATGTCTTAGTATTACATTATGTGAGTTCATCTTGATTCTGTTATATCCTTCAGATACTAGATACGATAAGAACATATACTACACCATATGTACATAACATAGATGATTCACACTAATGTATGCTAGAATAAATTTTGGGTTGTGTTCTGAGCCATTCGTTCCCATACTTGGCAATTAAGCATGTGAAATAGAACTGATTATGTTTAGTTTGTCTTACGATACAGACTTTCACATCCAAATTGAAATGGATCGTTACTTCGTTGATCGTACATGGATGTACTAGCGGATCAACCTCCTGGATCGTAGGTACTTATAAGTATTGACCGTATCGGATTAGTATCGATCTATCGTTTTGGTATGGGCCGTATCGGTTGGTATTGGTCTTAGCGAATTGGTATCGTCCTATCCGATATGTATCGGCCGTATAGCTAGGATTCATATTGGCCTTATCGATTTGGTATCGGTCATATCCGATAGGTATCGACCGTGTTGGATTATTATATACCATTTTGGATTAGTATCGTGGAAGGTTTAGTAACAACTGTACTTGGATTTCTCTCTTCTAGAGCTAGATTACCTTAGATTTCTCTCTTCTAGCTGTACAGTTGTTACTAAACCTTCCACGATACTAATCCGAAATGGTCTATACTAATCCAACACGACCGATACCTATCGGATATGACCGATACCAAATCGATAAGACCAATATAAATCCTAGCTATTCGATCGATACATGTACATATCGGATATAGGATGATACCAATTTGTTAAGGCCAATACCAATATGATACGTCCTATACCAAACCGATAGACCGATACTAATCTGATACACTAGATACTAAGTACATCCGGCCTATACCAGCGGATCCACCAATTACTGCACGATAGGCCCAATGACTCCAGTTACATCCGGTTATTGGTGAGTACATGATTACATAGTAATTCTGTTAGTCTTGTGATACAGATTTTTACTCTCTCATGCTACCAACGTCACAACTTTTCCAGTGCTGCTCCCTCTAATGATGATGAACGCAAAAAACTAACGTCACAACTTTTATAATTTGAGTAAATTTCTTTACCCTATATGAAAATTTCTGTTGTCAGAAAGATGGCTCCTAGGACTCGTCGAGGTGGTGCTGCTAGTCGAGGAAGGGGTCGAGACAAGAAATCCTTGGAGGTTGACATGGAGGAAGTCCCCGTCGTCAAACAAGAGCCGGTGACTGTTAAGGAGAAGGTGTTACCAAAGGTCGAGGTCAAGGAAGAACCGATGATCATCAGGGAAGAGATTGCTCCCAAGCTTGAAGTTAAGGAGGAGCCACCGTCAGAGAGTAGTAGCATCGGGACCGACCCTCCTGTCCCTACAGAAGACCTCAACCAGATTGAGCCTTCGTATGCAAAGTGGCTGATAGAATGGTACATGCCTCAACGCAACTATGATCCCTGGCTATGAGGATTTATCGTCTGACTTATGGTCTTTGTTGAGGCCAAAGTCGATTTACCTATGTGTTTTGGAATATTTGTGGAAATTTTGGAATATTTGTAGGAATTTTGGAATATTTGTGGGAATTTTGGAATATTTGTGCTATGATCGGATTATAACGACGGATATTAGGTTACTCTTCAGGATAATTGATGTCTATTTTATATTAATTTGGTTTGGTCTATATGATTCTTGGATAATTGGTGTGCATTAAATTCGTATGTGCATATTTGGTCTATGTGATTCTTGGATAATTGGTGTGCATTATATATTTGGTCTATGTGATTGTTGGATAATTGGTGTGCATTATATATTGGTTTGGTTTATGCATATTTTTGTGAACAGGAAAAGCTCTGTAATTTTTTTTAAAAATATTCTCAGTTAGCGACGGACTAGTGACCGTTGCGCGACGGATATTACCAGTTTCCGACTACTGTTCGACGGCAAATCCGTCGCTAACTGGAGATTTGAAAATATTTTCAGGTAGCGACGGGTGGTCGACGGAATATCCGTCGGCACAGTTCTAATGGTATATAGTTCGACGGAATAGCGACGACTTTTCCGTCGCCCTTGTTCTGGAAATACCAAGAAGTTCCAGAACATGGTCGACGAAAAAGTCGTCCTTATTTCGTCGCTAAACCGTCTTTTGTTAGCGACAGTTGTCGACGGAATAGCGACGACTCATCCGTCGCCATGGTGCTGGAAATGCCTGCCTCTTCCAGAACCTGGTCGACGGATTTTTTGTCAGCAAACCGTCGCTAATCCGTCCTTTGTTATCGACGGCGGTCGACGGATTATCGACGGAACGATACACTCTGATACGCTATTACGACGGTTTACCGACGGAACTTTACGTAGCTATTGTCTAAACAGTTCAGTATTTAATACTTGATCTGGATGACAGTCCGTCAGAAAGTAGTCGCTTATGCTTCGTATTGTGAAGTCGAAATGTCGTCGCTAGTCCGTCGCTTGACGACTACGTAGCGACGGACCGTTATTAGCAACGAGCTGATTGCCGACGGATTTTTTTTGGCCAAAACCCGTTAGTGATCGGTCGCTAATAGAAATTCTCGTCGGACTGGCGATGGATCTGGCCGTCGCTAAATCGACAAATTTTGGTAGTGTAGGTAAAATGTGTATTTAATGTATAGGTTATACTATGTATATATATATATTTAAGTATTATATAATATGTGTATGTGTGTGTAATATATATATGTATTATATATATGTGTGTTATGTATTAGATTATATAAATATATCAAGAGTGTATCATGTTTAGATATAGATATGGTCATGTGTGTATGTGTTATGTGTTGGCTTACAGGCATGATATAGCCTATGGCCTGTGTGTGCCTGCTTGACTAGTGAGCCTAGATGGGACTTGTATAGCCTTGTTAGACCTAGAATAGACTTGCTAGACTAGTGTAGACTTGTTTGACCTAGTTTAGACTTGTTTGACCTAGTTTGACCATAGTTGACCTAATTTTACCAGAGTTGACCAAGAGTTGACTTTGGCCTAGATTGACCTAGATTCATGTAGAATGCATTGTAGTGCTTTATTTTACCATTCTGGACTTGTTGTGACTTGTGCTGTTCTAAATAGGAGTAAGACACCACTCCTCGGACAGTACATTTCAGTTGGACACTCAGATACCAGGCGAGTATATTCTCTGATCATTTCATATCCTGTTTAGAATTATTTTCCTGCTTTAAATTACTTTACTTGATACTGTCACGTTGGTCACACGGATTAGTACTATATGGATCCCTTCTTGAGGTGTTATCCCCTCAGGGAGCATCGTATACTACATGTTCTGTGCGTTTCACTTACATGGTATATCACTATGCTTCACGGTTCATTGATCACTTGTGACATGTACTCTCATGATCACAGAGTCTTCTTTGAATCATCCCATTTATGGGCATTCCCAGATCACCCATTTATCGGCTTACCATGTATCACCCCTTGTGGGCCATTAATGGAATCATAATAAAACCTGGCTGGATCCTTGCGTATTGATTGGGGGTACGGGAGAGTAGAAGTAGACATGTGAATAATATTCAAATAGTGTAATTCCCAGATCACTCCATAGTATAATTCCCAGATCTCCTATGCCATTTACATGTTTATATTGTACTCTGACTCACTAGCCACTGATAGTTCTCTATTACAGTATATATATTTTTATTACAGCTTTCTCTGTTTACATCCTGTACTTTCTTTCAGTTCTTGTATCTTACTTTACTGCATGATTATATTTTCTAACCTGCTATGATCTGTTGAGATGTATTGTACTCGCTCCTGTCCTGACTGGACCTGTTGAAAATATTACAGAGGACGAGGAGGAAAAGCCTGGGTAGATACCTTTTACGGTGCTACCTTAGATGAGATGTTGGACCTGGACCAGCAGCAGGCCCCACTAGCAGTGGATGACACACCACTAGACTAGGATGTTTTTCATTTACATTACTCTCTGGATGATTGTATATATTGATACTTGGGATATGTATTATCTTAGACACTTAGACTCTCTGTTTGTACTTGTGGATTTCCTTTCCTTTCAGCAGTATTATCTATCTATCTTTCTATCTTATCTTCCTGCCTTAGTTGTGTTTGAGTTTACTTTCTGCTATGTCACCCCCATTCGGGGAGTATAAACTGTTTAGCATTATATTGTTAGATGTTGTGACCAAGGACAGCGTTCTACCGCCGACACTGCGGCGTAGGCTGGGCGTTGTTACGTCTCGTGCCCTTACTCTAGGGTGCGGGTCGTGACACCCACAAATACTTAATTACATGTTTGTTATAAAAGTTGTTAGGATTTAGTTATGGTTAGTTAGGAAGGTTGTTAGATGTCACGACCCGATCCCAATTTCTTGGGTCGACTCGGATCATGCCCAGCCTGCACCGTTGTTGAGACGGCGGCAGTAAGCTGTATTCAGTAGTGAAACATATGCATATAAAATTCTAACGAATATAAAATCTTTTATTCAATTTGAAAAACCTGAAATTCAACAACTATTAATACAACATTTAATTATTACACTTGTTTTCCAAATAAATACTAATCCAGCTCTTAAGATTCTGGGGTTCCAAGTTCTGCGGGACCAGAGTTAGACATCAGATCCTCGACGACGCAATCACCTAAAAATGTTGGTCTCCAGTCAGGAGGGAGCAAAGTACAATTACGAATATCCAATAATTCAAATAATAATTTAAAATTTGCAATGTTAAACAATTTGAAATACTTTAACGATATTTTTCAACAATTCTACAATTGAAAACAATGTGATTTGAGTAGGTAACGAACTATGACCGGCTTGGGATGATTCAATTATATCCTAATGATACGGTCCGGCCTATCCTCGTGTATAGGAGGAATCAGCTCGCACAATCAATGATGCAATATAGGGGTATTGGTCATAGACGCTACACTACTCCCCCAATATCCCGAGTCAATCAGATTCAATCAATGAGTCAATATTCGAACTCTAGTAAAGAGTTCCACAATCAATACTCTAGGAGAGAGTTCCGTGTAGCAATGTGGTTTAAAATTGCAATAAAACAATTACTAGATAAATTACCAAATAGACATAACTGCACTTGCCTTTGTTTTATTGACTGGATTCGTTTGTTGATTCCGGGGTGATGCTAGTACAGTCCTCGAAACCCTACAATTGAGAATTTAACTCAGATTCGTTGTATAACCAAGCTAAGTGTGCTAGTTACAATCTCTAGTTTTTGTCCTAGTCAGGTTTTAAATTATATTAAACTACAGCTAACGATTACGTCGCAACTACGTGCGTTGATTAAACCGGTTAATTAGATTATTTGGAAAATACACGAGAATCAATTACAATTTGGAAAACTGTGTCTTGTAATATATTTATAAAAAAATACAATTTCTTTTAGTGATAAACCGTGAATTAATAATATTTTATTCATTTTAACTAAATTCGTAATTAACCAGTAATCGCGATCTAATCTACGATTTATGCGACTAACCAAAAACCACCCAAAATCCACATCCACCAGAAAAATAAAATAAAACTATGATACACAATACATTGGCACAGCTAATGGTCCTAGGGTGGGCTTATGCCCTGTACAATTTTCTTTTACATCAAATAAGAGAAAATGACTTAAATTATTAAATAAAGTGCGGTAATTAACTAACTATAGTAAATAGCCTAAATATTAATTAAAATAATTAAAGATGAAAACTAAGAGTCTCAGACTCTGGTCCAATTGTCATTTTTAGCTAATGCCTCAACGTCCGGCATGACCGGTTTCGTTTGCATTTTGCTAGGGCCCATAGACCGGTACGGTCGTCGCCCAAAAATCTATTTAATAGGCATTTTCAAAAACTGATTTTGAAATTCATATATATAAAGTTTTACGAAAATTGGGCAGCATTTCCTCTATATTTGGGACAACCCAATACTGGGAAAATGCGCCAACAAACACCCAAAATATCCCAAACCAGGGAAAACCCATGAATTCATTTCCACCCCTATATATAATAATTCAATTCACAAAACTGTTTACGAAGGATATTCGAAAAACCCGAATTTGAAATCGGAAAACCGAAATGAATCTTCGGAAAACCGAAACTTCCTCGAAAATTTCGAAAACCAACAGTATCATAATCCTTCCATCCAACACATAAGAAAGTCACAATAATACATATAAGTAAACCCACAGAACTAAGAAAAATCCACAGCCTATTTCAAGAAGAAAGGTTCCGAAATACGAATACGATATAATCCGAACATCCAAAATTATGCTCTTAAATCCCAACCAGAAAAAACACAGCACCTTTCCGGAGTTGACTCGGAAATTCTGAGAACCACAGAATAAGACATATCAGAAGATGGTAATGGTTTCGAAAATTCCGAAACGAAAATCAAATTCACAAAAATCCAGAAATAACTCAGAAAATCTAAAATCAATCCGAATCTAAAATCTGAATCCCGGGACGGGATCGGGGACCGTATCATCATCGACAAAACTCGGGAGGGACACAAGGACAAGGGATTATACCTCAGGTGCTCGGCTAGAGCTCTCAGATGATAATAATAGAAAAAAGGAACACGCGTACAGTGGATCGGCTCGGAGCAACACCTCGCCGGGGTACGGCTGCGCTGGACAGCGGGATCCGGGACCGCGGGAAACACGAAAACAAACGAACAGCGGACACAGAGATCGGCGAGGGTCGCCGGACCACGGGGAGCTGCGACGAAGGAGTCACCGGCCTGGCCGCGGGAAGGCTGGCCGACGGCGAGGCACTCGGGATGCTGGCCTACGACAGCCGAACAGGGGCGTCCGAAAAAGGGTGCTGGCGGCTGGAGATCGAGGCGAGCGGCGGGGAGGAGCTCGCCGGTCAAGGCCGATCGAGAGGGGTCGGCGGCGAAGGGAGTCGGGCGGCCACGGCTGCGGATGGGGCAGCGCCGACGCGGGGTCGGGACGCCGAACGACGGGCGGCCTGCTGGGCGCTCGAGGAAGCTCTGGCTGGGTGGAGCTCGGTGAAGGCGGACGCGAGACTCGATGGTCGCCGGGGAACACGGGGAGGAGCTCCAGTCGACGGCTAGGGCTATGGCCAGGTTTAGAAATTGGGGTTAGGTTTTAGAGAATGAAATGATGGAGAGGGAGAGGGAAAGGGGGAAGAAGATTTATAGGGGATGAGATGCTAGGGGTTACGGGAGATGGGAGGTGAAGGGGTGGCGACCGGCCGGCGGGAAGGTGAGGGGTCGACCGCTCGAAATAGAGGGTCGGCTATGATTGTAAAGAGAGAGAGTTAAATTTATTAAGAAATTCTTTATATAAACTTAAATGAAACCCTTTCCTAAAGTGAAAATATATTCTTTAATTAATCTACAATATAGATTTAGAATAAGGAAAATTAAAAACGGGTTCGGGAAACGGGAATTGGACACAGGCACGGGGTCGGGTTGGACACAACCAAAAATCCAGTTTTACGATATTTTGAAAATTATTTTCGAACCGACTAAAATAATATTAATAATAAAAATTAATCTAAAAATCCACATAATCAACCAAATGAGATTAAATTCAAATAATTTCAGTAAATTCTGAAATTGCGGGTTTCACATTAGAACCTTGGGCCCACTTCTAGGTTAGTTAGAAAAGTTGTTAGAATTCTTGGAGAATACTCCACAATTGTTGCTAAGTCTCAAACAAGGATTTCTTTCATAGAACGTAGTGATAAAACAAATAAGGAAATTAGTACTCAATTAATATTAAAGTAATTATTTTTTAATTTTTTCTAAAATACTAGAAAATTGCCAAAATTTAATAAATCGGAAAAGCGGGGTTACAACCTTTACTGTACCCCTCCACCCAAATGTCATCCAAAAAACCATCATCTTAATCCAACTCACGCATACCCCAATCACCACAACCCACAGAACCGACACCTATTCCACCTCCACATCATGGTATTGTTACTCGTCCAAAAATAATATCCACAAACCAATCCAAAAACTCAATCTTAACGTCCAACTTTCTGCCAAATCTGACCTAGAACATGTAGAACCGTTGAGCACCTCTAGATGGAGGGAGGGTGAATAGAGTGTGTGCGTGTGCAGTGAAAAATATCACAAATTATAATTCAGAACTATATACTATGGCAGGTAAATGACAAT
Source organism: Iris pallida (assembly GCA_029216955.1). Classification (NCBI taxonomy): domain Eukaryota; kingdom Viridiplantae; phylum Streptophyta; class Magnoliopsida; order Asparagales; family Iridaceae; genus Iris; species Iris pallida. Next base: position 8,718,189 of record JANAVB010030220.1, read on the forward strand.
AAATAAATAGCAGTGAAGTAAGCGTCAAGAAGATTAAATTCAGTGCACATCAATATATACTGCTATCCCTCTGAGAGGACTAGTCCAGTCTCGAGTACTCTTACTCGATGTTAATCCACTATGGCACAAGCTAATTGAGAGCTTGTAGTCCCTTACAACACTGTGCTTGGTGATGAGCGCACGACCATTCAAGAGAAAAATTTGAATACTCGAATGTTTTCTGAATGTAGCCTCTGATACAACTCTTCAACACCAAACTCTAGATTAAACAGAAAATGTAATAATTTGTCTAAGAGTAGTATTGGCTTGATTTGAAAGTGTAGCTCGTAGAAAATACTTAGGAATGAATAGAGAAGAGAAAATTGAATGAATGAGTGATTTGAAAATGTGAAAGTTTTTCTTTATTTATAGTATTTTAATAGACCGAATTCGGACAGAGTTCGGATGTAGAAATCTCGTATTCGAACGTTGGATGCAGATTTGGAGGAAATTCAAAACAAATATGAAACTAACTTGGACCGAACTCGGGCCGAGTTCTGCCCGAGTTCTGCCTGGGTTAGGTCAGAACAGTTTTGGACCAAATCTGTTGGATTTTGGACCTTTTTAGAAATGTGGAATTTTGGATTTTGTATATGTAGATTGGTAGGCTAATTTTTGTGGACCGATAAAAACGTAATCCAGTACCGATCCTGATCAATCTTACATATTCTTCCTAGACTCAATAAAAAATAAAATTACAGAAGACATATGAAAAAGACTTGATCTTGATTCCAGTGCTTTGGGTCCTTGATGATGACGCAATGTTTGTACTTTGTAGCAGTAGGACGTAGATTTAGGATGCTGTTATTCTTCTGACTTTAAACCTGTAAACTCGTAGCAGTATATGTATTTTGTGTATCGATCAAAGTTGACGTTGATTATCAAAATCATGTGTGATCATTAACCAATGGACCAACAGAACCCTCTGCAGTAATCCAGGCCATCAAAGATCTCAAATGGCGTCAGGCAATGTCTGAGGAGTTTGATACTCTTGTTCAAAATGGGACATGGACCCTTGTTCCCTCTCAACCGGTCCAAAATATCGTTTGTTGCAAGTGAATTTTTTGGACTAAACGTCTATCTGATGGTTTTGTTGACAGGTTCAAAGCATGTTTAGTTGCCAAAGAGTTCCACCAACGACCATGTGTTGACTACCATGACACCTTCAGTGTTGTGGTCAAACCAACAATAGTACGACTTGTTCTCTCTAATGCCGTCACTCGTGGTTACTCTTACAATGTTGGAGAGCTAGTATACCGGGATGACTTACATATACGAATTCGGTCGTCGTTGATGATATGGAGGTCGACGGTACTGTAAAGGATATTACAGTTGGCGAAGAGGTTGACATACAAAATTTATCTCGTACAATGAAGATGATTAATAAAATTTATCTCATACAATGAGGAAGAATATTTGGAAGATAAACATGTATGTAAAAATAAAGAAGGGGATGAAGATGGAGATCTTCATGGAAATGAAGATGATTCATAAAATTTATGAATTAGATTAGTATATATATGGAATAGACAATATTTTTATAATGTCGAAGCAAAAGATAATAGAGACAAGTCGTAATACAATGCTATATACTAAACTTCTTATAAATATCGTTTGGATTCTAACGTCCCAACATGACATATATATATGGTAATATATAAGCGGTCTTTCGTGTGGATGGTTTCCGAGGGTTAGCGAGGATGTTTGATATTCCTCAGCCCATTGGGTTGTCCAACTTTTATTTTAACCCTTTTTTTTCCCAACAATAATCAATTATCTTATTTGTTAAATATTTGATAGTTGCATGTTTTTAGTTCTATTATTATCCGCTCGCAAAATTATTTTTTATGTTACACCAGGGAAACAAATACAGTTATTGAATACGCATTAACCCTTCTGATCTAACTGTAATTCTCGTTACAATACTAATAATAATATATTCTACAGTATCTTAACTGTATAATGTAAAAAAAAGAAGTAAGCTTTATCGCAAAAATTTTCCTTCCAAAAATATTATTTAATATATATATACTAGTTCAAAAGGATAGATGTAATAAATTTTACTGACAACCATTTAAAAGATATATTTTGAAAGAATTAATGTATTACAAAAATCAAATGCTTCATGCTACGTGCTAGTAATGATGATACTAATCTACACACATAAAGATGAAATTAGGTCATCTCCAATGGATTTCTAAAATTGGGTTTCTATTATACTTGGCATTGTACTTCATGGAAATTTCTATCCTAGTTGATAGAGTTCCTACATAGTACTTTATGGAAATTTTTGTATTAGTTGGTAGAGTTTCTACATAGAAATTGTACACACAAATAAATATTCTTCAAAGGGTCTCCAATCTCTATTTATATCATATGTGGTAACAAATGAAATAATTACTTTAATGATGTGTGATCCAATATTAATTGACACGGGAGGAAAAAAATTTGTACAATCTTCTATAGCATGGTCCTCCCTTATCCCAAAAATATGAAGATTGAAGAAAGCAAAGGCCAAATCGTATCTGTTTAATGTTCGAATATATCCAACAACTAAGCTTGACAGTGACGTGCGTGCCAACTATAGCATGGTCCGCCTTATCCCTCCATGTGCTTCCTTTAACCAGCTTGCTTCATGGTCCCTTCCATCAATCTCATCTTTGAGTATGGATGAATGTTTTCCTTAACTACTGGCAATTTTTGTTTTGACTTTTTTTTGTAACTGCTATTGGCAAATTTTTAACTTTTTTTTAAGAATATTTTACGTTAACTACTCTATATTTTATACTTATTATACTACCTATTACTATTTAAAAACTAATTATTCGAACGACTCCTATATTTTATATTTTCTATAAAAAAAGTTATAGTATTTTCTTCACATACGTCTTTGGGACATATATTAATAGTAGGACTACAAATGAGCCAAGTCGTTAGCGAGCTGCTCGAAGCTCGGCTTAATAAAAGCTCGTTTGAGCTCGGTTCGTTTCCTAAATAAGCTGAGCTCATTTTTCATTTTCTAGCTCGTTTAATAAACGAGTCAAGTTCAAGCTTAGAAGTACTCGGCTCGTTTGAGCTCGTGAACTGGATCATTTATGAGTTTGCGGGCTTGCTCGTTTAAAAGTTCGTTTAGAAGCTCATTAATTTTTTTAAGCAATGTGTAATTGTGGCAAACTCGTCTCCACTGGGACTCGAACTCCGAACCACTTGGGCCGCATGCATCTCTCATAACCACTATGCTAGAGGTCATTTGCATATATATATATATATATATATATATATATATATATATATATATATATATATATATAGAAAAACGTAGATGATGAAACTTTTGAATTCCGAAAATACCCTTACATACTTATACTAATTAAAAATAGTTCATTAATTTTAATAAGGACAACTTAGTAATTAGGAAGACTACCATTTGGTCTTCCTAAAGAGTCTTCCTAAACTAATTAAAAAATATTAAAATACGTACAAGGCCTAGTATATATATATATATATATATATATATATATATATATATATATTTGTGTATTATATATTTATATGTCCTTAATAATTGATATTAAGTAACTTTTTTAAATTAAAATTTTATAAATAAATTGTTAATATTACAGGTACTTGAATTCAAACATAACTAAATTGAAATCGAGCTCGATAAGCTTAAAATCAAGCTTAATGAGCTTGAAATAAAGTTGAGCTAGCGAGCTTGAAATCAAGCTTAACGAGCTTGATTTTGAGCTTATCGAGCTTGCTTATCAAGCTTGAATCAAGCTTGCTTATCAAGCCAAGTTCGAGCTCAAACCAAGCCAAGCTCAAGCTTAATATAAACAAGCTCGAGCCAAGCTCAAGCTCTAAAATAAAAAATTTATCAAGCTCGAGCTCGATTAATTCTAGTCAAGCCAAGCTCAAACTTACAAAAGCTTGGCTCGACTTGGCTCGTTTGCAGCCCTAATTAATAGATCGATAAATACTTAATTTACATGAACATCCTACTAGCATATTTATCGATATATATTAACTTTAAATATGTATTAACAAATATAAAATAAATATGCTGATAAAAAATATACATATAAAATATATATTTATTAACATAAACATGTCCCCTTAAGACATGTTATCAAAATCCGAATAATAAATAGGTCATGTCCTTCCTCTAGCTCCCTCGAAAAACATTTCCGTGGTTAGAGCATCATTAGTAAGGCCCAATCCATTTTCTAAATTCTAGCTTTAGAATGTAGAAGCTCATTTTGTAGAATAGTAAGACTAAGCCTATATTTCAATTTTTAGATTTCCAGATTCAACCCATTCACATGAGCTATAGGTTGAGCTTGAAATTTTTTAGATTCAAAATGTAAGAAATCATTTTGTAGAACACTAAGTCCAAATTTGAAATCCAATTCTAGATTTACATTATTTTTTTTTCTTACTTTAATTTTTGACCACACAATCTTTAGAACAAAATTTTATTTTATTATTTTCTATTATTTTTATATAAATCTAACTCATTCTATATTTACCCTTTTTTTTTGGGAAGATTTATGAAATGCCCAAAAACTAAAAAAAATTTATGTAAAACCCACCGCTAAAAAAACTTTCATCGCGTGCCCAGAATTAGAGAAACTTATCCAAAGCGGGTTCCAAATGACCCTTTTGCCCTTCCTTTTAATTTATTGAAAACACCCACGAAACTGCTCTTAAAAAAAAGTTTCGATACTTCATCTTCTTCCTTACGCTGCTCACTTTCGAATCTAGGTTTTTTCCTTAAAAATCTTCAAAAACTCGTCGAAAAATTTCGGAAAGACTGGGACAAACGACAAAAATGCTAAAACGGAGGTCCAAACATCATTTTTTTGCGAATCTAAAATTTCGGAAGGCCGTCTAATTATGAAGCTATTACTTTCAGTCTCCTCGACGATACGCTCATTTTGCGACAAACGGGACCTCGTTTCGACCTCCCAGTCAAAAGTTATGGCCCTCCAAAGTTTCAGCTGACCATAAAATGCAGGAGAATGGCCATTCTCCGTGTTAGAACACGAAAAATGTTAATTTCACATGAGGGTGGTCATTCTCCGTATTAGTAACATGGAGAATGGCATTCTCCGTCTTAATTTACACGGAGAATGACCATTCTCCGTGTTAGTAACACGGAGAATGACATTCTCCGTCTTAATTAAGACGGAGAATGTCATTCTCCGTCCTGAAAGTTACACGGAGAATGGCCATTCTCCGTCATAATTTAGACGGAGAATGGTCATTCTCCGTCTTAGTTTACACGGAGAATGGTCATTCCAGTGTTAAAACGCAAGAGAATGACCATTCTCCGTGTTAGAAACACGGAGAATGCCATTCTCCGTGTTAAATAAAACGAAGAATGTCATTCTCCGTGTTAAATAAAACGGAGAATAACATTCTCCGTCTTAATTTAAACGGAGAATGTCATTCTCCGTGTTAAATAAAACGGAGAATGACATTCTCCGTCTTAATTTAAACGGAGAATGGCCATTCTCCGTGCTACATTAAGACGGAGAATGTCATTCTCCGTTTTATTTAACACGGAGAATGACATTCTCCGTTTTATTTAACACGAAGAATGGTCATTCTAGTGTTAAAACGCAGGAGAATGACCATTCTCCGTGTTACTAACACGGAGAATGCCATTCTCCGTGTTAAATAAAACGGAGAATGTCATTCTCCGTGTTAAATAAAATGGAGAATGACATTCTCCGTCTTAATGTAGCACGGAGAATGACATTCTCCGTCTTAATGTAGCACGGAGAATGGCCATTCTCCGTTTAAATTAAGACGGAGAATGTCATTCTCCGTTTAAATTAAGACGGAGAACGGCATTCTCCGTTTTAAATAAAACGGAGAATGGCATTCTCCGTGTAATTTAGTTTTTTTCATGAACAAAGAGTTTCGTTCTTCTTTCAAAACGATGATAATTCTGATGGAAAAGAAGAAGAAAGATATTCTCTCCACAATTGACCTAATTGTCGAAAAACTTCAAATGTCTCCACGATGAAGATGAAGATGATGATGATGATGATGATGACGAGCGATGATCTGAGTTCGACTGAAGAAAAGCACACCGAACTACGTACGAACGATCTTTGCGATCTCTGCTGAAGATGAGAGCAATGGAATTCAGATTTCCAGTGAAAAAGAAGAAGACGAAAATCACAATCCAGATCTAAGTTTTTTGAATTCAAATACATATAGATGACCAATTCGCGCGGAGGGGTAGTTTCGGTATTATAATAGCAGTTTCTAGCGGGTGGCATCTAAAAGGGAATCTTGAAATATTTAACGTGAAAATACTTAATTCTGGATATTTCATAAAACTTATCCAGCGGGTGGGCATTTCATAAAAGCTCACTCCGAAATTGGGTTTCTCAGCAATTTTCAGTTTTTTTTTTATATTGGATCTCAAAATAAAATTTTGAACACCGCCTCATGAATTTTGAACTACCAGCAGCTCCATTATTTCTTGGGTTCCAAATAATTCTAGGGGTGCACGTACTAGCTGCTCATGAATTATTGGATTTCTCGAGAGGTGGCGGCAACTTAAAGACTTGTAGCTGGCTCGTAGAAGAGGTAGGTCCTCAAGACGACTACGGTTTCCCAACCACATGTTTGCCTTTTGCCTATTTAAACTCTACTCTACCTGGCCTCTTCTTGATAGTTCTTTCGGTGGGACTTACGTGTTTATGATGAGCATGCATTATGTGTGTGGTTGGGAAACGGACGTGGGGCTAGTACTCCCTATAATCCTATATGTCCGAGCTCTCTAGCCTAGTGGTATTAGAGCGGACACCCGGAGGGACTGGCAAGGTTCGAGTCCCCCAATTGTGTGTGTGCGTGTGTTTTCAAAAAAAAAAGTTTATATTCCCACACAAGGGCATACTACTCAAACACAAGAACCTATATTCAAATAGTAAAGAGTTATGTTAACTTGTAACAAATAATAATATATTAATAAATGTATAATTTATATAAGATATTTTTAAAAGTACTTTTATTAATGTAAATTTTATATTTACGTCTCGTTTGGTTCACGGAATGGAAAGAATTTTTTTTTTTTTTTTTGTCATTTTCTTCTTTTTAAAAAATTGTTATTCCTATCTATTTTTCTTCCGATATTTGGAAAGTCCAAAGAATTTAGAAAGTAAACTAAATTCTTGAAGTGGGAAAGTGATTAATCATTGGTTTTTTTTTTTTTTTTTTTTGGGGGGGGGGGGGGGGGGGGGGGGGTTCCTCCCATTGGAAATTATTTTCCTTCCCCAAGGATACATGTTAACACATCGTTTAATGCGTAATTTGTATAGGTAATCTCATGATCACATTTATCAATAAATATTTTATATTTATCAATACACATTTTAAATTAAAGGTGCATTGATAAATGTGATCGTGGGAGTTTCGATGCAAATTATGCATTTATCGATGTGTTAATATATGTCCTATGGCATATGTTAACAAATCCCTACATTTATCAATCTACATTTAAATTGAAATGTAAATTAATAAATGTGCTTGTGAAGTATTCATGTAAACTACATATGTATGATCATTATTAACATGTGCCCACATAGCCTAATATTAAAAAGGGAAGAGTGAAAATTACTCTCACATCTATTACCTCAGGGTGTTTATTGGGTCGAGTCGGATCGAACTTGATTTTGACCAGGTTTAACAGGACATGGGCTTTAGCTTGAACGAGGCTGACTCACCTTCAAATGGAGAGAATTTTTTTTTTAATCGTAGGAAGTCTTCTGTTTTTCCTTTGACTCCAGACTACACCATGTTTACCTTAGCAAGCTGTTCAGATAGAGTGTCAACTTTGCTTTAACATCTGGTTTTGTATTCAATGCCAATCCAGTGCATCAGATATCCTCTAACTGGATCTCCATCTTCTTGCGATACATGTATGTTCTGAACTTGATTCACCACGGAGGAAGCTTGGTGACGATAATACCCACCATGAACTTGTCTTCCTTCTTCCTCAAGTTTCAACTGTAACATTAGTTGTTCTTTGACTTGAGGCAGCATGGCCTTCTCATTTTCAAATTGCATTGTAAAAAAATTAATTCGATGATGGAGCTTCGACATCTTCTCATCTGACTTGTAGTGCTTATCTAGAGACATCCAGACATCTCTAGCATTGACCTTCTTGTTGTATGATTCTGTCACTGAATCATTCATAGCATTCAGAATCAACCGTTTGCAAAGGTTGCCATCTTTCTTCCACTTGAATTGATTGTCAATTAATTGCATTAGAAATTGCAAGCACACATTCAGTTTTTGAATCTTTGGCTCAGGTTTCGTCAACACATATCCAACATTTACAAGTTGAATATTCAAAGAAATATTCTTCTTCCAAATATCGTAGAGATCGCTGTCAAATTTCTCAAGTTTTTGAAAACTTGTACCGAGAAGGCTTGCACGGTTCTTCATCTATGATGTTGAATCTTGATTTGAGATTGTGATTGTCGAGGTTCAAAGATGAACGTGAAAACTATGAGATAATGAAAATCACATATTGCTCCTCAAACTGTGAGATATTGAAAATTCCGTTAGAACCTGACTCCAACAAAACTCTCAAAATGAAGATGATAGAAACTTCAATGATGACAACATATTACAAACTGGCTGTCAATAAGAAGCCTATAAAAATAATCAGTTCTTCTGTTTGCAATCGCAGTTGCTACAAATTGTTATAATGTAATTAGAGAAATAGACTGCTTGTTGGGGGTGATAAAGATCATCGTTGCTCAAACCAAGATTCGTCCTTTTTTGACGAACTGCTTGTAGGACCGTTGAGCACCTCTAGAGGGAGGGTGAATAAAGTGAGTGCGAGTGCAGCGAAAAATAATCACCAATTAAAATTTAAAAGAAGATAACTATGGCAGTGAATAAAGGGACAATAAATAAATGTAGCAAGAGATAGAAAGATCAAACTCAGTGACACAGCGATGTATACTGGTATCCCTCTGAGAGAACTAATCTAGTCTCGAGTACTTTTGCTCGATGTTAATCCACTATGGCATAAGCTAATTGAGAGCTTGAAGTCTCTTACAACACCGTGCTTGGTGACAAGTTCATGATCGACTTCACAACACCGTGCTTGGCGACGAGCGCGTGACCGGTTCCAAAAACAGAGATAGTTTCTGAACTTTGAACGACCTCTTTACAACTCTTGAGAACCAAAAGACTCTAGATCAAGTAGATATTACTGGCTTTTGGCTAAGAGATGTGTAGGTAGAATATGAAAGCTTTAGATCAAATGAAAACACTTATTGAAGAGAGAAGAGAAGATGAATTGATTGAGTCATTTGAAATGAGAAATTCTCTTCTATTTATAGGTATTTTCTGGGACCGAACTCAAACAGAATTCGGACAGAGTTCTGATGCAAAGATTTCACAAACGAACGTTGCATGCAGATTTGGAGGCAACAAATATTTGAATTCAAACTGACCGAACTTGGACCGAACTCGGCCTGAGTTTTGTCTCAGTACAAATGTAAAATATTTGTCAAATTCTGTTGCACAAAAGTGAATGGTATGTTTGGTAAGTGGACTTTGGATGGGTAGGCTGTATAGGAGAGTGGACTGTGATTAACCTAAGCCAGTAGTATCTAGTCGATCTTACAATTTATATCCCAGACTTAATAAAAATAAAATATATAATAAATTGTAAAATAACTCGGACTGATTCCAATGAGAATGAGCTTCAGAATAATGATTTGCATGCTTGCTGGTGTTGTAGTACGTTCTTTGATATTGATTTCACTTGACCTGAAATGATTAGCAGCATTTCGTATATTTTGTGCACATTGACTTAAGTCATTGTCGATTATCAAAATCGGGTGTGACTATGGAATGGGCCAACACTGCTCCCATGAACCAGTAAGTTCACATGATGAACTTATGGAACGCTCTCTTGTCAACTCCTTAAAGAACTTGAACGAACTCATTGGCAGACCTTCGTGGATGGTGGTGGCAGCTGCAAACATGCTCTCTTTGTCTCTCTTCTGATCTATCTGACGTTCTGTATGTTCTATATCAAAAGAACCATGCAGAGTGTATTTACAGGGAGAGGTGGAAACCTTAACCCTAATCATGTCACCTCTCATAATCCCAAGAAATAATATCAGTTTAAAATCTAATCCCAAGAGATAATGAGCAGTTTAAACTGATCATCCACAAAATCCATCCACTAAGTGCACTTTGTGCGTGATATGCACAATCTATGCAGCCCGTGCATCCCCTCATACGCACAACCGCACAACACCATCAAAGCGTCAATTTGTGCCCTTCGTCCTAGTCCGAGTCGCTAAAGCTTCTAAGAAAATTTTCTCATGGAGAGTGAAAATAAACATAATTGTTTCTTTGAGGAATTTAAACCCAGCCTTCAAGGAAAACATTCCACTATGGCAACAACATATGCCACCACACCCCTTGTTAATTGATAACTCAATATAAAGTATAGTTATATATTGAGATACTCAATTGAATGTTTTTCCAAATGTGGAAGTAAACTTTTCTTGTGAGCAAACAAAACTCCAGCAGAAACCAACCTAATAGAAGTTTAAAAATTTTGGTTTTTTTTTTTCTCTCGTAAGAATGCTTCAAAACAGACAACAAAAAAAGGTACATAAGAAGAAAAAGGAAGTTCCAAACTGTTTATAGATTTAAATTAGTGAAATTGTAAAATGACTTTATTAAACATATATATAAAGTTTTTTAGCTTAGAATATACATATTACAAATATTTCTGATATTTGAATTATATAATAGTATAAATGTAAGTTGAATCGTTATATAAAATACTAAAACCATCTAAGTTGTGCGGAAATGACAAAAGAGAAGTCTCGCAAGTGAGATTGGGAGCTAGAGACCCGAAGCATATATAGATTAGATTATAGAGGTAATTATTTACACATTCCTAGGACGGCATGGAGATGCTTGCTACCCACCTAGGAGGACATAAATAAATCTCTACCTAAACTTGTTTTGCTATGTAGGAACCGTTTTTCGTTAGCCGATGTCTCATGCAAGCGTTTGTTTCACATGGAAAGGGGTGGAAATCTTGATTAGCTAAATGATGAATCATGATGTTTGATTAATTATGCGAGGAAAGGCATTGCTGCATGTTCTTGCTGTTGGGATTTGGACACAACATACTAATAGAAAAGTGATTTATCAATATTTTAACACGCGAATCGAGATCGACGCAACCATAACACTAGGTTAGGTCAAATCGGTCCAATCAGTAGGGTAATCGGATTGAACCAATTATATTAACTTACAATCTTATAGTGAATATCTGTGTGGGGGTGTAGCCCGTTGGATACACCGGAGGTCCCATATGGATGAACATGGTTCGAATCTCTCCTAAACTTTGTTCGTTGGCCCAGAGGAAATGACACCTCAAAAAAAAAATTATATATTGAATATTTACATAGTACATAACTAAATATATATTACTTAGAAATTCTGCATGGTTATCATAGTATAATTAGTCAATAAGCAAACAGTTAACTTTGATTTGATTGTATGTAAAGTCCAAAATTAAAAATTAAAAGCTACGTTGAATCAGTTTAAAATTCAGCTCGGTCAGACGGTTCGATGGTATGATTGATCTGGTCGGCCGAATTTAAAAGGAGGAAGTTTATATCTTTCTGTGACGACAAGCCAATCTTAATAAAATGCACTTGTAATAGTGAAAAATTATAAAATAACGTACAATCAACAATCGAAGATTTTGGTATTAAGAGTTCGTTGTTGTGTTGTTGTATTGATGTCCATCCTTTGCTAAAACTCAGATCGAAAGAAGAAAAATCACATTAACAAATAGAACCAAAAGTGGTGATGGTTAGATGCCTACATGTTCAAGACAAGTAAATAAACTAAATTAAATAGAACCAAAAGTGGTGATGGTTAGATGCTTACATGGTCAAGACAAGTAAATAAACTAAATTAAATAGAACCAAAAGTGGTGATGGTTAGATGCTTATTACATGGTCAAGATAAGTAAATAAACTAAATTATCTTAAGAATGAGAAGTGATACTCATGGCACAAGCAACACACACACACATATATATTAATTAATGGGGGTACTCTTTTGTTAAAAGAGACCACCCTCCAAAAATTAGTGTATGCTGCTTAATGTGACGAAGACACGTTATTCTTTAGTAAAAGGCGAAAGAATAGTTCGCTCTGTGCTCACCACACAGCTGCGTTATATATATATATATATATATATATATATATATATATATATATATATATATATGTGTGTGTGTGTGTGTGTATGTGTGTTTGAAGCAATGGATAATTGTGGCGAACTCGTCTCCACTGGGGCTCGAACTCCTGACCACTTGAACCACATGCATCTCTCTTAACCACTAGGCTAGAGCTCATTTGCAAGAGCTACTAGCTTATGGATGGATCCATGGCTCAACAAGCAGAGCCTCATAGATCGTTATGGTTGGCCTACATTTGAACTTATAGGTCGACATACTACGGTTAGTGAGTGTATCGAAAATGGGACCTGGCGGATTCAAGACAGGCATATTGCCCAATGGGTGGGAACGGAAATAGATCAAGTTCTGATAGGTAGTAGTTTACAGGAGGACCGGTGGACATGGGACGGATCAGCTACTGGAGAATTCGAGCAGGCGAAAACATATGAACGGATTCGGTTGGTATTCCCGAAGGTTACATGGGCGGCAGTTGTGTGGGACAACGGGGTAGCTATGAAGACGAAGATATGTTTATTCAAGGCAGTGAAGGATAGATTACTTACCATGGAGAGACTTAGCAGATTCGGCATCCAGATACCGAACAAGACTTGTATTCTGTGTGCGGGAGGAGACGAGACCAGACAACATCTGTTTTTCATGTGTCCATTCTCAAATCGATTGTGGCAACACTACAAAAGAGAGATGGGTATGACAGGACAACAAAATGAAGATCTGATGATCGTTCTTGAAGAGATAAACAGACTGAAAGATCGATCGGTTCGGGTGTATAGAAGGATGAGATTGAGACTGCTCTCTGTTGTGTGGCACGTGTGGAGGGAACGCAACAGTAGAATCTTTGATGGAAAGCGGAACACATTCACAGGAATGATAAATAACATTAATCATGATGTAAAATGTTTGGAAGTATAAGTAGGAGAGAATAGTAGGGAGTAGTAGCTGTTACTGTGAAGCAGCTAGCTTGGAAAGAGTTTGTAATTGGTTGTAACCTTTTATGCCTTTATAAAGTACCTATTTCTTCAAAATATATATATATATATATATATATATATATATATATATATATATATATATATATATATATAACAACACGGGTTCATATTTCTTTTTAAAATAATTCTAATATGGTGAGAGTTCGGTTTATTCGGTTTCAATCGAATTAAAATAGTGAAAACCAAATAAACTGACATTCTAAAAAAGTAAAATCGATCCAAAATTAGTTATAACCAAAATAAACTGACAACACATTTTTATCATAAAATATGCATAAAATTGAGGATATTCAATAATTATGCAAATCTTATTCGATTTTCGGTTTTGGACTGAAACCGAAAGCCAAAACCAAAATCGAATAATTTTTTAGTAATTTTCAAAATCGAAATCGAACCGAATTTTTTTCAGACTGAATCGAATATATTTTTCGATTCGATTCGGTTCTCGATCCAATACCGAATAATGCTCACCTCTAATCTCAGATGACACATGATCTAGTATCATGTGTGGACCAAGCTACATATATAGCTATCAAATTAGTAGAAGATATTTTAGTTTAAATTCATTGGAAGTATATCCAAAGTGCAAGATGAAGAAAATGAGTTGTTAGAGTTATTGAAGATCTTCTTAATTAATTTCTTAGCAAGCTTTTGTCAAATCCGAAGAGTAAAGATTGGTCCAAATGATTTGAAACTCAGAACTCGAGAGTTGGTTTCTCTGAGAAATTTACTATATAGAGATGCAACTATTTACATTTGATGGAATTTTTTAGATGGATATTGAATCTGAGGATAGTATGGTTCTCCACTTTGCCATTTCAACAGACAACTTGGTTTAAACAGCAAACGAAATATGTTAGGTTGCCACCGTTTAAAAAAAATGGTCGAAAACAGCACAAACACCAAAGAGAACACACCATTTGACATTTTGTGATATTGCTACACAATAAGGGTCTGCTTGGTAATTATCGGGGTAGCGGTTATGAGGTGTTTTTAGAGTACCGGTCCTGCAGAGTAAGTCAGACAAGATTTTGGACTTTGGACGACCTCCTTCTGTTTGGAGCACCCTTCAGGTTCAGCATAATCTCACAAGAGGTCGGAATCGGCCATGATCGTAAGGTGAATGAGAATAGAAACCAACACTAGCTCTGGATAGGACAACCTAACTCCGTGGGCCGGCCCTGATCATAAGGTGAATGATAATAGAAACGAGTTTCTCTTCTTCATCTAATTGAGGTGCAGACATACAATCGAGATAGATAGTAGAGACACATGTTTGTTTGAGATCTATATATCCCAAGTCTAGTATGGACACAGAAAAAACTGAACTGCACAAGCAGCGAAACATAGGCAGGTTATATTATATAGGTATCATAATATACTGCTGAATAACAATATTGACTTGCATGAAGAATGCCAGAAGTGTTCTAAATTTGGTCAATAGTCATTAAAGTGATACTACGCAAATAATACCATAAAGAGATTTGTCTATAAGAAATCTAAATAGCGAATAATTAATGACGAATCATAACCGATATAGATTAATATCTTTCTCCGAGGACCCATTTTGATACATTGCAACGGCGTGACACTTAGGCTATACATCCAAAAATGAGTAAATATGAAATATCGGTTTGTACAATAACAAATTGTAACGACGAATAGGGTTGGGTAGCAACAGACCTTAGACGGACAAATATGCATGTATGCAATATTGTGCAGTACTCCCACACAGAAACAAGAAGTTTCGTGGACATCATCAAAGTCCAAGTGATTGACTGGATATGCTTAATAAACGCTCCTGGGAGTGTTTTGGGTGTGAACATAGAAAACTTGATGTTCAACTTCAATACCAAGGGACATGGAATAATCATCAAATGTACTTGATGTGAATTCTATGACATTATCAAGTCTTATAAAATTTATCTAATAATCTGGGTGGTGAGCCTGCAACTTAATTAGTTGTGCCATGAGTTTTGCAGATGAATCATTTCTTGTGGACAATAAGCATATATGTGATCAGCAAGTCGATCGATGCATCAACCAATCCCATAAAAAAATTAAATGGTCCACATGATGATCCGATCAATCCACATATATCCCCTTGAATCTGTTGTAGAAAAGAAGGAGGGTCAAACTGCATCTTCGCGATGGATGGTTTTGTATTCAATTTATCCAAAGAATATGTTTAACAAAGCGTACCGGAAAACACGAGATCCTTATTCATGACAAGGTGATGCACGTGTGTCGCTTTAAGGATACGGCACATCAAGCTTCGACTCGAGTGACTCAGACGGTCATGTGAAAGCATAAACGTGGTCAACTTTGTTGAAGAAGGCCGGTCACGTGATGGGCCATTATCACTCGGATGGTTTAATATAAAAAACCATTCAGGAGGCCAGCCATATGTCCCAATATACGCTTCTTGACGGGCATGACTGTTCAATAGTAAATTCGATATTATTGGACAACATGAAGTAGGTTATTTTGTGCCCGCAATCAAGTTCGATGGACTTGATAGAGTTGTCAGATAGTTTTGTGTTGGAGTCCAGTCTGGATTTGGTAATAGCATATTTATGGAGTCCAAATCTGATTAAATATTTGATTTAATTTAATTTGGATGTCCATAATTAGTGCTGGACTATTTTAGATATAATATGATTCTTATTTGAGGGTTTCCTATTTAAAAGATCTTATTATAATCTAAAATAGGATGTTGATGGACTATTTTAGGTGTAGTAGGATTCTTATTTGAGGGCTTCCTATTTAAGAAATCCTATTATGACCTAAAATAGCTTTTTTCATCCTATATATATGGGGTGAGGGTGGAGGCACAAATTACAACACAAAAAAGTGGAGATTCGAGGTGCTCGTCCACATGAAATCTAAGAGAAAGTTCCGCACTTTGCTCTTAGGACTTCGTCATCCAAGATAGAAGAAAGAAGAGATCTAATCGAGTGGTCGTCAACTTCGGTTAGGGAGATTGCTACGGGTGGGTGAGCGATTTCAATTATAATTTTTTTTCTTCTTGAGTGTGGTGAGGGGGTTGAACCTATTAGGGTAAAGGGTTCAATATTAGTTTTTGTCAATCTTATAATTTTATCTGAGTTATAGAGATTGAGATTTGTCCAGGTGACGTAGTCACCGCCATATACTTGTCTTTATCTGTGCTTGGTGTCCGTTAGACGGGAGTTGGTTATTTCAGGTGGGTTGGCCTAAGTTTTCGCTGCAGCAACGTCTCAGACACGGTATCGGAGCGCAAGAGGGCGTATCTTATTCTCAACTTCTGGTATCAGAGCTTTGGAGGTTCTGGCAAGCATGTCTACGGAGCAGATGAACACTCATATGATCACCCTCACAGGTGGAAACTGGGCGATTTGGAAACCAAGAATGGAGGATCTACTCTGGTGCAAGGACTTGCATGGTCCGTTCGAGGGCGACAACGTAAAGCCAACGGATAAAACTGCTGAAGACTGGAAACGAATGGATCGTGAAGACTGGAAACGAATGGATCGGAAGGCCGTTGGATTCATCCGTCAATGGTTGGATGATTCGGTGTTTCACCACGTGTCCATGGAGAGTTCAGCAAAAGCATTATGGGAGAAGCTGCATTCGCTGTACGAAAGGAAGACGGCTGGCAACAAGGCATTTCTTATTTGCCAACTCGTCAACTCGAAGTACACGGAGGGTGCCCTAGTGGCACAATACCTGAACGAGGTTCAGGGTATCATCAATCAGCTGTCTGCGATAAAGATGGTGATTGATGATGAGCTTCAGGCCCTACTGCTCTTGAGTTCTCTGTCGAAAAGCTAGAAGATGTTGGTGGTATCGGTAAGCAACTCCACGCCTGATGGAGTTCTTACGATGGAGGCAGTCAAAAGTAGCTTGTTGAATGAGGATGTCCAGCGCAAGCAAGTGGAATCGTCGTAAGAGTCCGCTCTGGTGACTTCCTAGAAAAAAGGAAGATCCAATTGACAAACGAGGACATGGAGGAGTTCTCGAAATCTTGCGATTGTGGACTGTCACGCTCCAGAACCAGAATACTGGTGAGCGGGGGAATGACTCAGCCAGCTACATATTACGGGTAGATGAATACCGTATAATACGATCAATGCTGTCTAAAAGACAAGGGGGTGCATGCTACATGAAAGTCTCACTATGGTCACTTCACATCTAACGTCTCAATCATTCAGACAAGAAGCAATAACAGAGAACATTTAAGATAAAGCAATAAGGCGTCCCAAACGCTTAGTCAAAATGTTCTTGAGATCTGGCTTTACAAAATATAGCCAGATGATATAGCAAAATATACACAATTGTTATCAGCTGCAGTCTGACTTAATTACAATTATGTAAAAGTAAGTACAAGACTATCCGACTAACATGTCGGTGCCAAGCGGTAAAATGTAAAGTAATTAACAAAACGAGCGGGGAAGTAAGGAACCCACTCGAGTCCTCCTGCGATTATTCCTCTAGTATTGACCATCTTGGAGGTAGAGGTAAGCTGAGTCCTCGGGAACCGGCTCTAAATCTGGCCATGCAAAACCAGAGAGGTTAGACCTCTAATAGCAAGTACCGCAAGGAAGCACGATATGAGAAATTAAAACTACTAATAAGAGAATAGGATAAGTAGATCTCTGCTTGCCACTGGGATTCACGTAACATCACGACACTTCGAACCAACCTCCCAACCAAACAAGGACAGAAGTTGGCCCTTCATGTCCTGACATTCTGATCATCTCAGTTAGGTAACAGAGTAGGTACAGTACACAAACAAATTAATTTAAACGGCCATACAACTACTACGGCTTGCTACTGTGAGTTCCAAGTTATCCTGGAATTATGCAATAAAGGATTCCTCAGTTCTTACTATGTACAAGCAAGGCTAGTTTACCCAGTCAATCAATTGTGCCAATCATGAATTAGACGAGTCCCAGCGGGACGCCCATCATCAATATACAATATATAATAGATAATATAACCAGATGCCGCTCCCTGTCCCTGTGGCAGATTTGCAGTATCTGTGGGGACCAACCGGCCTGTCGGGCACTACTAGTCCCAAGAGGGCTGCCATGTAAGAACTCGGAAATCCATTCTCTTCTTGCAATCATTATTTTATTTAACTTAATAGTCTCTACGTTGAGTGAAATCCCATACCGTGGATCATGGTCATTCAAATGAGTACTTCCGTACAAGTACGATATGCCCAACTCTACAACGATACCCGTGCGATTAGGTTGTAGGTCTTATATAGCGTATTGCAACAATCAAAACTAACCACGGAATAATCATGCCTTGACCATCTAGTACACATGCTGCTTTGGTAGAAAAATAAATAAATAAATTGAAGCCTGCATGTGTGCCTGTATGTCAATATTCGGGATCGGCCAATCGATTATAATAGTTCATAGTTAATATGAACGTGTCTCATTCATTCAATTTAATAAGACGACTAGCCAGTCTCTTAGTTCCAACTAGGAACGCATGATCAATTATTAGTCAAGTAACAGTCGGGGTCAATTCGTGATGAGGAATAAAAGTCGAATTAGTATTAAGCATGGTCGAGTCCATAACTAGTATAAAATAGTTGGTAACATATCCTTGAAGCCAAGGAAAAGATCTACAAATTTCATGTTGGAAGTTGGAAGAAATTCTAGCCACAATTCAGTCAAAATAGGACATATGGCAGTCAGAAACAACCAAAATAGGCATTAAACGGCCTATTCTGCGACATGCATGCGGACTAACTGCGACATGCGGCTCATGCGATATCATATGCGGCTACTGCGACATACGCCTCATGTAACATGCGCCTACTGCGACATGCGCCTCATGCGGCTCATTCGCGATACCATATACGGCTACTGCGACATGCGCGTCATGCGGCTCAACTGCGACACCATATGCGGCTACTGCGACATACGCCTCATGCAACATGCGCCTACTGCGACATGCGCCTCATGTAACATGCGCCTACTGCGACATGCGGCTCTTTAGCGACACCATATGCGGCTACTGCGACATGCGCCTCATGCAACATGCGCCTACTGCGACATCATATGCGCCTACTGCGATATGCGCCTCATGTGGCTCAACTGCGACATCATATGCGGCTACTGCGACATACGCCTCATGCAACATACGCCTACTGCGACATCATATGCGCCTACTGCGACATACGTCTCATGCAACATGCACCTACTGCGATATCATATGCGGCTACTGCGACATACGTCTCATGCAACATGCGCCTACTGCGACATCATATGCGCCTACTGCGACATACGCCTCTTGCAACATGCACCTACTGCGACATCATATGCGGCTACTGCGACATACGCCTCATACAACATGCGCCTACTGCGACATCATATGCGCCTACTGCGTCATACACCTCATGCAACATGCACCTACTGTGACATCATATGGGGCTACAGCGACATACGCCTCATGGTGCAGATGAATATAGAACGAACAAAATGCTTCTTCCATAACTTCCATAAAACAAATCGAAATCTAACTTTTCAAAAGCCAAATTTAGTAGAATTAAATTCTCTACAGCATGGAACCACTTATTTTCGAAAATAACAATGTTTGATAAATCAAAACCCTAAAATTCATATGAAAACCAAAACTATGAAAACCAAAACTTAAAACTTAGATCTACACCCAACCATCCATGGAAATCAAGAACTTTAAGACCTAAACTTGTAGAGGAAGAGAAGATGAACAACATAGACTAAAAATAAATAGGGATGCATAAAATCCCTCATGGTGTGCAAGATGTACTTGCCTCTCCATATGGGTTAGGGTTTGGTGGAGGAGTAAATGTGAATGAATGAAGAGAGAGAATGAAAGAAGAAGTTTTATATCAAGGTCAAGTGGATCTCCACCATTCATTCTCTCTACCAAATCCAAGCCATCCATTCATTTCCATGTTGAACCAAACCACACCAAGTTGGTTTACCATGAATCGAAATGAACCAAGAGCCAAGAAAAAGCAGAAAATAAAATACAGGAAAATTAATAAGCGCAAAATTGAAGAATTTAAATACAGAACAAATACATGATAAATATTGAATAAATACATTCAAGAAATACACGTATAAAATACTTATTCTGGGAACGGGAAGTGACATCTCTACCCTCCTTAGAAAAATTCCGTCCTCGGAATTTCAGATCCAAGCAGGATAGAAACATCGAAGCTAAACTAATCTAAGTATAAGCAATTTGAGTAAGTAATTATTCTACAATGCCAATAGCAAGTAACATATCTATGTTTAACTATCGACGACACCAAGCAATTCTACTCATAAGGTGACAAGCATGAGGAGTTAAGACAATCAAGGTATACAGAAAGAGATATACCTTGTGAGTCAAACAGGTGCGGATACCGTGATCGGATATCATCCTCACGTTCCCACGTTGACTTCCCTAAAGAGTGATGACCCCAAGCAACCCAGACAAGGTTAATTGTCCGATTCTTGAGTATCTTCTCTCTTCGGTCCAAAATAGACACAGGCTGTTCCTCGTAAGACAGGTTGGTACCAACAACCAGCTCAGAATGATCAAGGATATGGCTTGGGTCCGATACATACTTTCGCAACTGAGATACATGAAATACGTCATGCACCTCTCGTAACAAAGGTGGAAGGGACAGACGATAAGCAACATCGCCTACCCTATCAAGGATAACAAATGGTCCTACGTATCTCGGACTCAACTTGCCGCGAATGCCAAATCTAATGACCCCACGGGTAGGTAAGATCCGCAAGAACACGTGGTCCACAACAGAAAATTCTAGCGGCCTACGATGCTGGTCCGCCCAATGACGATGCCGATCCTGTGCAACTCGAAGTCGCTCTCTAATTCCCATAACCAATTCAACTGTCTGAACAATCATTTCCGGGCCTAACATCTTCCTTTTCCCGATATCATCCCATGCTAGTGGCGACCTACACTTCTTACCATATAGTGCTTCAAATGGCGCCATCTGGATACTGGCTTGATAACTGTTATTATATGAGAAATCGACCAAGTGTAGGTGGCTCTCCCAAGATCCTCTAAAATCTAGGGTACAAGCTCGCAATATATCCTGTAAAGTCTGAATTGTTCTTTCTGATTGTCCGTCCATCTGTGGATGGTAAGCCGTGCTAAATCTTAACTTGGTACCCAAGCTATGATGTAAGCTCTTCCAAAAATGTGATGTAAAATGGGTATCTTTATCTGACACAATACTGACCGGGACCCCATGTTGCCTGACTATCTGCTGCATATACAATTCTGCCAACTTCTCCGTAGATTGACCTTGTTTGCCATTAAAATTATTTTGATTGAAATTTTAATACAAACAGAACAGTGATACAATATAGGACTTAGATGTAGTCCTAGGAGTACACTTTTGTATAAGCTGGGTCCATAGTGCCAATGGAGTGAGTGGTAATGCGTTGACCCTGTTGACCGGCTGACGACGGTTATCGGTTCTCTGAAGGTGTTGATTGCTCTGGGTGCTGGAGCTTGCTGAGAGGAGGAAGACGTTGAGTGTCTAGAACTGCCTCTCCGGTGATTCTCTGTTGTGGATTCTCTCTGTGTTGTGAGTCCCCTTGTTGTGTGTCCTCTCTGTGTAAAGGAGATGATCCTTCTATTTATAGTTTTGCAGGCTGGCTGCTCATGCGCGCATGCAAGATGCGCCGGTGTGGGGACGCCACGTAGAGGTTGCTGATGGAGGCGCATGGATGCTGCGCCCTGATCGAGGGGGAGAACTCTTCATACTGCTGTTGTGAGCCGGCACGTAGCAGAGAGAAGATCTTTCCGTTGCTGAAATCTTGGATGAGTTGAGTCAAAGGACACGTGTCGTCGACTCGTGGTTCGAAGATCTCGGATTTGGTGGAGAGGAGTGATCTGGTGTGCTGCGCCTTGGATTGGGCGCAGGAGGAGGCTGCGGCTCATAACCTTTAGAAGTTACAAACCATTTGGGGCGTATGGCTTTTGAGGCGCATGCAGGCGACTTTCTTTCTGTCTTTCGGGATCAGAGAGCAGTCTGAGGCGCATGGCTTTTGAGGTGCATGCTGATTTAGACGCATGGCCGTAGAGGCACATGCTGATGGTGGAGCGGCCACGTGGCAGTAGCCGTCGAAATAAAGTCATGATGATGCTGACGTTGTCGACGCTTCGTTTTCTGAAAAAGCTGTCGACTGTTCAGACTTTGGGAGGCGTGCTGCCAACTCTGTCAGTTCAACATTTAATGTTGGTGACGTTCGATGGACAGCTGAGTGGGCGCGTCGGTTGGCGTTCCACTCGGTATGGAGATGTGTGGGGGCGCACCCTCTGTAATGCGCCGAGTACTGTAGGGCACGTCTGTGTGATGCGTCTGATGCCGAAGGGCGCGTCCGTGTAATGTGCTGTCTGGCTGGCGCATCGGACATCTCTTAATGATGCGGCTGTCTCGCTCGTCGAGTGCTATAAATAGCCGTTTGGCTGAATTCGAGGCGTCCGGTTCATCCATTTAATGTAAATTCATTGCACGGAATTCGGAGGGCCATCCACTTGGCGCGTGGGTTTGATCTGCCCGGCCTATAAATAGTGGCATAGAGAGAAGATTTGCTTCTCACTTCCTCACGTACTTCCAATATGAACTTGAACATGCGGGTGCATTCTGTTGACGAAGTGCTCCCGAGGGTGAAGATGAGACGCTGTGTTGTCTTCGATACACTTGAAGGTGACTGTTACATCCAAAAGACGGAGTCGAGGGCTTCCGAGGCAGGCGGAAGGTGCCTGTTGCATCCAAAGATAGGAATGCTCGGGCCTCGTCTCCGTTGTTCAGGAAGAGCCGTAGATCGGAATGGCGGTGCTAGGCTTTCTCTTCCTTCAAAGTGGGTGTCGCCCACTTTGGTTGTGTTGAGAGCTTCCTTGTGCCATGATTTCGATCACGGTCTTCCCACAGCTTTGCCGTGCTCCTCTCTTCCTTGGTTCCAGCCAGAGGGTTAAATGCTTTGTGGAAGCACTTATCCGGTGATCCTGGCTGGAAGAGCGGCGCATAACTGGGCTCTGCTCGGCCAGGTGAGCCTGGCTGGAAGAATTTGGCTGAAGGGATGCACATAACTGAGCTGCTGAAGAGATGGCGGGATGCGCCTGGTTGGAGGCGCATGATGTCTGCTGCGCCTGACTGATGGCGCATGGTGGCTGCTGCGCTTATCTGGAGGCGCGTGGTAGCCGTTGGCTGTAGACTTAGGATCTTTCCTTTGTAGAAATTCTCCTTTGTACAACCTTTTCTTAGACATGTAATAGACTTCTGTATATAAAAGTCTTCTTTCGAATGTCTATCTTTATTGATCTTGCTGTGAAGTTCTTCGTCTGAGTTCTGGCGCATGTAGTGTCTGGCGCATGGGCTTTCTGGTTGTGAAATTCCATGCTTCTACAAGACCCCCTTCAAAGTTTTCAAAACTTTTGAATAAGTTTTGGAATACTTTGAATAAGAAATATGGAGGTCAGGGTGCATGATTTTTGGGCGCATGCCTGTTCGGGCGCATGCTCTTCTCAGTTAATGATGATGGTGCCTCGGTAACCGAAAAGATTAATGATGATCTTTTGGTTTTATTTGCTTCTATCCTTGCACAGAACCCGAGGCGATGGCTGAAATCACACGTCATCTGTTCACGCGTACGACCAAGCCCTATAAATAGGTAAGAGTTGGAGAGAGAAAGGGTTCTTCTTCTCTGTGCCTCTGCTTCTTTAGAGTTTCTTCTTCAAAACCCTAACTTCTTCTTCCTCGAGAGAAAGGCTCCCAAGACTCCTCGCGGTGCTGCCGGCAAGGGGAAGGAGAAAGTGAAGGAGTCCGCGGAAGTTGCGGCGGCTGTCGTTCCCCATCGGCGTGTCGAAGTTCGGCCGGAGGTGGTTGGTAAGTCTCATTGTCCGTACGCCAACGCACATAGGCCTTGAGTCTTTAATGATGTGCCGCGGTCTTTGCCCGCCGACGCGCATAGGTTTAAACCCTGGTGATGCGCCGAGGCTATACTGCTGACGCGCATGGGTTCAAACCCTGATGATGCGCCGAGGCCATACTGCTGACGCGCATGGGTTCAAACCCTGATGATGCGCCGAGGCCATACTGCTGACGCGCATGGGTTCAAACCCTGATGATGCGCCGAAGCAGATGCGCATGGGTTCATACCCTGGCAATGCGCCAGTCTGCTTGACATATTTTGTCTTTTTGCCTGACTTCCACTTTTGTTGTGCCAGTGTCGATGACGATCCCTTTGTTGAATGAGGTCCTCCTGGACGCTTCTCTTTGTCAGATGGGAGTTGATTTTGATGAGGCGGTGATCAACCCTGCAAAGGATGCTATCCTTCAGGACCAACCTTGTGAGAGGATGCTACAAATCCAGGTCCAGTTGCCGCTTTTCCTCCAGAGTATGATGGAGAGCGGTAAATTGAAGTCTGCTGATTCTGAAGGTGTGACTTTCTTAAAGCCTGCCTTTCTGTTTGGCGACCGATTAGTCTCTTCCGAAGCGAAGATATTGAAGATCAGAGAAGACTGGTTCTTTGCTGCTAAGGGCATGATGTTATACATGCGACAGGTTGACCGCCAGTTGCTACTGACAGCCTTTTATCGTCTAGCTTCGAAGAGAAGGATGGGTTGGGAACTTACTCCTCCTCAAGGAGGTGCCTTGGGGGGTTTCCTTTCGATTGACACCACCTCGAACCAGCGAGACACCTTGACCGCCTCACGAACCGGTTCTTCGTTCAGTTACCGAGCTTTGCGTCCCGGGAGCATCTATAGTGAAGTCCCAAATGACACGTTTCCCTTCAGTGCCCCGACTTTTGCAAATCGGATGCTGACGTCGAAGGTCACGTATCCGACAGCTGGTTTTAGAGTCGAAGGTTGGTGTCACTACATCCCAAAGTGGGACGAGTTGACCTCCTGGGTGCTTTCCAGGTTCAAAATTGAGCTTAAAGAGATAGGGCTGACTGCCGCCATTCGGGCCACGCAGGCAGGCGTGGACCTCAATAAGCCGATGTTCCTTGCGCTCTTGGAGCTTTTCAACGCCCAGACTGGCAGCTTCTTTACTCCAGTGGGGGAGTTGGGATTGGCCCTTCATGAGATGTACGAAGTGTCCAAGCTTCCTTGGGGCTCGGAACCGTACGAGGAATATTTCCCATCAAATGAAGAGATCCAGGTCTTGGAAGATAAGGACCCGGAGATGATGGCCGTTTTCAAGGAGGTGACGAGCCATCATTATCTGATGCACCGGAGGGACAAGGGTAAGACCCAGCCTCACGTGACTGCTTGGAGGGACTATGTCTTCAGGCAGGATTTGGCAGATCCTTCGAGGATACGGTTTGCGACTCCGCAGGGCTTGAAACCCGCAGAAGTGAGTTCTGAAATAACCCGGCTGGACGAGAGGACCCCGTATTCCAATGAGAGCGGTAAGGATACATACAGCTGTTTCTGGCACTGCGTGCACCGGATGTCATCTAAGGCAGTGTTGACGGCCTACTTGATGATATGGCTCCGGGATTGCATATTTGCAGGGGGATCCGGTGCCGTTGAGAGGGTAGCAGAAGCAGTGAGAATAGAGGAGAGGGTTGATTCCCCTCCTTGTTATGATGAAGGGAGGTCGGCTGAATCATTGCCAAATCCTTCCTTGGCTTCAACCATGGACATAGAGATGGCTACCGATCAGGCGGTAGCGACAGATTTTGTCCCTGTAGAGGGACTTGAGAAGAATGAGACCCTTCTGCCAGTCTTGTCTCCTGGGGCTGGCCAGGAGATAAATGTTGATCTCCCCGTTTTGCCGGGGGAGGTAGCTGATGCTGATAGAACGTCGGGGGTAGAAGAGGTGGCCGTTGACGTTGGTGATTTCTCCGGGCTTGAGAAGGGTAAGGGTGTGGAACCCTTTGTTGCTCCTTCCACTTGGGGTACTATCACGACGCATGTGCCGGCTCCTTCTGTTCCTTCGGCTCCTCGGGCTAGCAGTCTGGTCCCTGTTGATGAAGAGCCTATTGCTGCCGAGGTTCAAGCCTCTCAGATCGAGGTTGGCGGATCTTCCTCCGGTCCGCAAACTGTAGTAGCTCCCCCAACTCCTGCTATGACGCCGCAGGTGCTGGCGGATGCCGACGAGTATGTGAAGTTCCTCGTCGAAGGAGTGTACAAAATGCTGGAGAAAGGTGCATCTGCAGTGATGGACGCCAAAGGGAGCTTTGCGACAGCAAAAGCTTTGGCAATGCCTTGTATCGAGCTGATCCGCGCTCACCAAGGCCATGACCATATGGCCAAAATTTTGGAGGTTACGGTGATTGAGCTGGACGAGCGGCTCGCGGAACTGCAGCGCATCCAACGAAATGACCTCTCTGTCTTGATAGATGCAGAGATAGGGAAGTTGATTGCTGAAATCGAGGCTTCCCATCGGGCCGATGTGAGCAGTTGGGAGCGTGAAGTGGCTGGGACTGAGGCTGCGGCGGAGCAGTTGTCTCAATCTATGGAGAAGACGACGGAGAAGCGGGCTGCGGTGGACGCTAACATCGCAGAGGTTGATGCTCAGATGCGCCGTCTTGAAGACCAGCGGGCCTAACTTCAACTAGAAGCTGATCGTGTCCTGGCTGAACACGTGGCATTCAAACAGGAGGAAGCGACTCTTACTCAGCGGACCCTTGCTTTGGCTCAGCAGCGACGACAGCTTGATGAGAAGTATGAGAGTAAAACTTCCGCTGAGGCTGTCGGATTAATGCGTCAAGAAGCCGAGCTCCGAGTCCAGGCAACTGTGGAAACTCGCACTGCCGACCTGAGACGTCGAGTCAGAGAACTCTCATCCCACCCTGGAGAGGATCGGGGACTGTAGTTTCTCTTCTTTTTATGTGTTTTTTCAACTCTTGCTGGGGAAATAGCGTATTTCTGTACTCCCTTTTTTGAAAAATAAAGAAATACACTATCTCTTTTTTTTGTGATGTGTTCATTTTTGATCTCATGAACTTGATGATTTATGTGGACCTATTATCTTTTGCGCACCTTGGTTTTTAGGTACAGATAATAAGTTTGAAGGAACCAACATGTTTGCTCAGAGGTAATGTGGACATGGCAATCATTAGGTTCAAATGATAGAATCTTCCTACTCAGAGGTATTTATGGACGTGGTAGGAATGATCCTGGGGGATACGCTGAACAACTCAGAGATAATATGGACGTGGAAGTTCTGCGATCAATGTACGACAACACAGGAGTTGTTTGTACGGGATGTTTACTCAGAGGTAATGTGGACGTGGTAAATATGAAGGATAGCGTAAGCTCACGAAATGTAAGGTTCCGCTTTGTAGGATGTAGAGAGACAACTCAGAGGTAATGTGGACGTGGTTATCTTTCTACGGAAGGATGCCACGGAACAGCTGGGTTCCGGAAGCGTTTGATTTTGTGAAAAGAGGTTGTTTGGGGAAATACATGTCTTGGAGGATGTCAAGAATAGTACTTCTTTAGGAACTTGCCGTTGATGGGCATCATGAACAAGTCCCCATTGGGTTTGGCGAGGCGGTAAGCACCGTTTGAGTATACCGTCTCAATAATGAAGGGTCCTTCCCATTTGGGCTCGAACTTCCCTGGTGTCTTGTGAGTTAACACCATTGGCCTTCTGACTGCTAAAACCAGGTCGCCAACTTGGAAAGTTCTTTGCTTGACCTTCTTGTTGAAAGCCTGTGATATACGGGATTGGTAAAGTTCGATGCGTTGTTGAGCTAGGAGACGCTTTTCGTCAAGTGCCTCCAGTTCCCGCAGACGACGACGTTGATTGTCTTCTTCTGTGAGTTTGTTTGTGATCGCTATTCGGAGTGAGGGGATCTGGATCTCGAGAGGCAGTACCGCTTCGCTCTCGTAGACCAGGGAGAATGGTGTGTTGCCTGTTGGGGTTCGTACCGTTGTACGGTAGGCCCAAAGACATTCGCCGAGCTTTTCGTCCCAGTCGCATTTGTTGGATGACACAACTTTTTTGAGCAGCCTGACGATAGTTTTGTTGAATGCCTCGGCCAATCCGTTTGCTGCCGGATTGTAGGCGGTTGAGGCCACGTTTTGAATGCGATTCTTGTCACAGAACCTGCTGAAAATGTGGCTGATGAACTGGGGACCATTGTCATGAATGATTCGCCTGGGTACTCCGAAACGGTAAATGACATGGTGTTTGATAAAGCTGACCACCCTGGAGCTTTTTACTTTCGCTAGTGGGACTGCTTCTGCCCATTTGGAGAAGTAATCGGTGATGGCCAGGATGAAACGAGGTCCTCTTGATGAAGGAGGGGTGATTGGTCCTACAATGTCCATGCCCCAGGCTTCGAATGGCCAGGAGGCGACTGTAGGATGTAGAGGTTCAGACGGTGTATGTATGAAGTCTGCATGAAGTTGGCATACATGGCACTTCTTAGCATATTCCACTGCGTCGGCGGCCATGGTTGGCCAGTAGTAGCCCATACGTCGCAGTCGATCTTGCAACTTAGGACCTGGTTGGTGAGCTCCGCAAGTTCCGTCATGAGCTTCTCGAAGAGCTTCGGTCGCTTCTTCGTTAGACAGGCATCGAAGGAGAAGCCCGTCGAAGGAGCGTCGGTACAGCGTTTTAGTGGCTGTATCGTAGTAGAATCGAAGAGAGCGTCTCCTGACTGAGACGACTTCCTTCGGGTCTTCCGGAAGGATTCCGTAGACGACAAAGTCGATGAACGGGAATCTCCAGTCTCGGACATTAACATCGGTGTTTGTCGGCACGGCATGAGCCATTTGAAAACATAGGTTGTTTCTGGGACAAATCAAGTCTCGGCCAGTTACCGTGACATAGTGTTGAGTCCCAAGGGGCGCGGCCAATGAGGCTGCGAGGCCAGCCAGAGCGTCAACCTCCAAGTTTTGTAGATGGGGTACATGTTCGATGAAGAACCCAGTGAAGGTTGAAATGATGTTCAATGCAACTTCATGGTAAAGGATCAAATCTTCATGGCGAACCTCGTATTGCCCCCGAATCTGGTTTACGACGAGTTTTGAGTCGCCGTAGGCTTCCAGATGATCCACCCCCAGCTGTTGTGCTAGCTGGAGTCCCATGACGAGTGCGTTGTACACAGCAACATTGTTGGAGCACGGCTTCGAAAGAGAGTATGCGCGCTGGATGACCAGCTGATCGGGGGAGACCAAGACTACCCCCACTCCTGCGATGATTTGGCCGTTGGGGCCCGTTCTTGAAGCGCCATCGAAGAACATCCGCCAAACGGGGCTTCCTTCAGTGACGTTTGATTCTTGGACTTCATCCGGGATGTCTTCATAGAGTTTTAAAGATTCTGGGATGGGGTGTGCAGCTAAAAAGTCAGCCAGAGCCTGACCCTTGACCGCCTTTTGTGGGACAAACACCATGTTGTATGGCGTTAGTAGGATCGCCCATGTAGCCAGCCGGGAGTTTAATGACCCTGGCTTCGTCATGAGAACTCTGAGTGGATTGACTCGGGAGATGACTTGAATTGTCTGGCCCGAGACGTAATGACGAGTCTTCTGAATGGCAAACACCAAAGCCAAGCACTCCTTTTCAACGGGGTTGTACCGGTGTTCGGCCCCGATGAGTGTTCGACTGAGGTAGTAGATTGCTTGCTCGTAGCCTGCATCGCTGTTTTGAGCCAGTAAAGCGCCGAGGGAATGATCCATGGCACGGACGTAGAGGAGGAATGGTTTGCCGGCGACAGGTGCCACTAGGACTGGCGGGCTTGTCAAGTAAGCCTTGATGTCGTCGAAAGCCTTTTGGCACTCCTCTGTCCAGACGTAAGAGACTCCCTTCTTCATGAGCTGAGTAAAGGGTTGACATTTACCGGAGAGGTTTGCTATGAACCTCCGGATGTATGCCAGACGTCCCTGTAAGCCCCGAAGTTCTCGAAGGTTCTTCGGAGGGTCCATGTTGAGGATGGCTTTAGTCTTCTTGGGATCGACATGAATGCCTTTTGCCGTGATGACAAAGCCCAAGAATTTGTCGCTAGAAACCCCCAGGAAGGATTTAGCGGGGTTCATTTTGAGTTGATGTGCCCGCATGAGATCAAAGACCGTCCTCAGGTCCTGTAGGTGATCTCTTTTGAGGCGGCTCTTGACAGCGATGTCGTCAACATAACACTCAACTGTCTTGCGAAGATGTTGACGGAAGATGGTACTCATCGCTCGTTGGTATGTTGTACCGACATTCTTCAAGCCGAAGGGCATTACTGTGTAGCAGAAAACACCTTTCGGAGCCCTGAATGACGTGTGTTTTGCGTCATCGGGGAACATCTTGATTTGATTGTAGCCTGAATACCCGTCCATGAAGGACATACGTTCAAAGCCACATGTGTTGTCGATCATTACATCGGTGATTGGGAGCGGGAATTCATCCTTCGGGCAAGCAGAGTTGAGATCCCTGAAGTCGATACAGACTCGTATCTTCCCGTTCTTCTTGGTGACAGGGACGACGTTGGCTACCCAGTCCGGGTGTTGTTTCTCACGGTTGAAGCCACTGGTCAAGAGCTTGTCCACCTCCTGATCGATGGCATTCATGATGTCCGGGCGGAAGCGTCGTTATTATTGTTTGATAGGTTTGGCATCTGAGAAGATGTTCAACCTATGCATCGCGATCTGTGGATCGAGACCCGACATGTCTTCGTAGCTCCAGGCGAAGACGTCAATATACTCTTTAGCCAGTTGGACTAAAGATTCTCGGTCTTCTCCTTCCAAGCTTTTGCTGATAAAGATGGGTTTAGAAGAAGACCCATCCCCGAGGTCGATCTGCTCGACTTCGTCTTCGGTGGGAGGTTCTCGTAACTCAAAACGAGACTCCCATTGTTCTCCTAGGCGTTGAGCCCAGGGTTCCTCTTCGAAGGGTTCTGGTGGTTGGTCTTCGCCTTCATCTTTCTGAGGTTGCGCCGATGTCATGTTAGCTGACAGCACTTTCCTGAAGACTGATCCGATACTGGTATCGGAATCCCACGTCGATGCTTCAGACGAGTGGGAATGTTCTATGTCTTCTGCGTCTGAACTCTCTGGAGTTGATGGCGGCGTGACATAGCCTAACCCCCGTCGAGTCCAATTATAGTAATCCTGTGGCTTTCCATTGGGCATCGAAAGCCGGACAGGGAGATGCCGACCCTTGCCGTAGTTTAGGCCTTTATTGCTTTTCAGGTCGTAGTCCATCTTTTGGATGATGCGCTTTGCTGTATCCGTGTACAGATAGACTTGTACTCTGCCGGTATCAGGTTCGGGCTCGATTGACGGGAGGTCCTGATGACGCTCGACTTTGCCCGAGATGATGGTGCCTTCGTCTCGGCTTCGTGGGGGGATTATGAAGACTCCTTGAGACGGGGCCACTCGATTATGGTGGACGGTCGTTATTTGTGTTTGCAACGACCGTAGAGCGTTGTCTAATGTATACATGGCATTCCAGTGTGGAAGACAAGAATAATTGAAAGACACTCTATTATTGATAAAGTGCGAGATTTTATCCCTTGGGATTACATTGTCTAAGGAGGGTGCGTCTACATCAGCAGAGATATATTCGCCAAGCTCCTCATCTGTAAGCACTGGGGCCGGATTAGGAGAGTCCTCCACCGCTCTGACTTTGGGGTCTGAGAGGGTTATGTGAGCCTTCTCCGGCATTTTGGATGACTGCGGCGGCTTGCCTTTAAGACGCACCTTGAGAGGTGCCTCGGTTGCGCCTCCGATGAGTGGCGCCTTCCCTTGTAATTTTACCACCAGGGGAGCCGCTGTTTGAGGTGGCTTTCCCTTGAGGCGTATTTTCAGGGAAGCTTCGTGAGTCGGTGCTTTCCCTGATAGCTTGATGCTCATTGGAGGCGCCTTCTGGGGAGGCTTGCCCTTCAATCGGATTTTCAAGGGGGCATCGGGAGTCATTTCGGGCTCCAAGTCCGACTCTGTTGCCGTCTCTGCTTCATCATCGGCGTCGTTGGCTTCCTCCTCGTCAAGTGGCTTGTACAAGTCGGAATCGGTGAAGTAGGCCTCAATCCCTTTGAAGGGATCGATATCTGCAAACTCCGTCCGGATGACGCCGTTGGTGGATACATATTTCATGCATTGGTGGAGCGTGGAGGGCACCACCATGTACTCATGTAACCATGGTCGTCCGAGTAAGATGTTGTAGTTGACCTCGGCATCCACCACATAACAAGTCACCTCAGTTTTGAGGCTGCCGATGTGACACTTCAGCCGGATCTTGCCCAGTGGCTCACTCTTGCTAGCGTTGAAGCCACTGATGGTCGTATTGGAGGGCGCCAGCCGGTACATTGGGATCCCCAGCTTTGATAGCAGCGCCTTTGGAATGATGCTTAGGGAAGACCCCGGATCAATCTGAATCCTGCTCACCTTTACCGAACCGATGTACCCTGTGTAATACAACGGTCGGTTATGTCGGTGATGCTTGAGCAGCATGTCTTGTTGGGTGAAAGTTATGTTTGGGATAACTTCATCCGCATAATGAAAGTGTACACAAGTAGTTGGGAGGTCTTCAGGCTGCTTGATTTGACTGAGAAAGGATTCGGCATCCTTCAGAGCTTCGCAGAGAGCTTCTCGGGAGTCCTTGGAGAGAAGCAGGAGCTCGAACAAAGACAAGCGTGCAGGAGTACTGGCCAGTTGTGCCAGAATGTCAAAATTGTGGGACTTGGCTAGCCCCGAAGCATTTTCTTTTCGCAGAGGTCTGTCGAAACGGGCCTCCACTTGCTTTTGTTTATTGGCTGCTGAGGGTTTGGATGGACCCTCCTCAGGGATGGTGCCAGGAGGCACCACTTCGGCGGCAGCTTCACCGGGCTGGGAGTTCTGTTGTGCACGCGTCTGCACAGGAAGCGCCTCTTCCGTTGAAGAAGAGACCTTGCGGCAAGACTTAATCTTTCTGCCTTTTGCTTTGGAGGTAGGGCGTACCTCCGGTTAAGTTACCTCGGAGACGAGGTCGGGGTGAACCCAGAGGACCTCTCCTCGAGATGTGGTGAGTGGGACAAGTCCACTCACATTGTCACGGGTGGGTGGCAAGTTCACCACTTCCATTGTTGCCTTAGGGATGGGGACGACGCCATCTTGTGTGGTAGTCGGCGGCAAGGTGCCGAACTGAAGTGACACCACATTAGCTGACACCGTCTTCTCTTCGTAGTCGACGGAGATTACATCCGCATTGATCATGCGCTGGATGTAATTTTTGAGGATGTAGCAGTCCTTGGTCGGGTGTCCGACAAACCGATGGTAGTGACAGTACCTCGGGTTGTCCACTTTCCCGACTTCATCGGGCCGCTTCGGGTCCGGAAGCTTGATCTTGTCACCCTGCTTCAGTATCTCAAAGAGTTGCAGGGTGTCGTCATCATTGAATGAATAAACCTCCTTGGGTCTCGGTGCCAGTGGAGGCTTTTGAGTAGGCGCAGATGCGCCCTTCGAGGCATTAACAGTCAATGCCTGTTTCCCTTTTGTTTCTCGTCCGGAGTTATTGATTGCGGACTTTTTCCCCTTATCGTCAAAGGCGGGGAAGCTAACACCCAGAAGACGTGCATTGGCCGCCTTCTTCTCTGCAGCTTCAGCTTCGATGATTAGGGAGCTCCAGTCGGGAGGGGGAGTAGAGTTAAGCCAGAGCTTTACTGCAGGCAGCATGTTCATACTGCAAGCAGAGAGAAGCGCATGCTCTGGCATGCCTGGAGGTAGCCTGAAGCAGGCCTGACGGAAGCGTTCGATGAATGCCCGAACCGTTTCCTTGTCCTTCTGGCGTATCTCAATGAGAGACGCCATCGTCATGTCCTTCCCACCGTCGTAGAAGCGGTCGAGGAAGAGGCATGTCAGGTCGTCGAAGGACGATATGGAATTATCGGGGAGGCTGCAGTACCAGTCATACGCTACCCCTTTCAGGGCCCCAACAAAGATGCTGGTGAGGAGCGCGTCCTCCTTCGGAAGATGCCCTGTCTGCAACTGGAAGTACGTCAGGTACCGTCGTGGAGAGTCCTTCCCGTCATACGGCGTGAGTGTTTGTGGTTTATACTTTGGAGGATAAACCACCTTGTTCCACTCAAGGGGATAAGGCTGGGGAATGCCCATCTTCTGGCGCTCCTCCTGCCTATTCTTGGACTCGAAGCGCTCCCGCAGATCTTTGATCATTTCGACCACGTCCTCCGTGGAGCAAGGAGTCGGGGAAGGAGGTACCACCTGGAGTGGAGCGTTTGAGGGCTCCGACGTCCGGGGTGCTTCTGTGTCTGAGGGTGTCCGTTGGAGGGGCACACTCGACTCTCCATTGGCTCCTGGGTCGGGACCATTTGAAGGTTTCCTGATCAAGGCCGATCGCATCTCAAACACTGCTTGAGTCAGTGCTTGCATTGAGGCAGAGAGGGTTTTGAGTCCTCCCTCTAGCGAGTCTATGCGCTGGACAATGTCCTGTGGCGGCGCATCAGTCTCAAGATCACCCCCGGTCATGTATACTGTCATGACACGGCCGGAAGTGGATGGATTAGTTGAGGCTTCACTCTCAGCCTCGCTCTCATGTGGGGGAGTCACTTCTTCTGGTGTTTGGCCACCCCCAGCCACATTCTGGAGTTCGTCTTCGACAGGCGCATCTGCAAGGGCCTGACTGCCCTCAGCTCTGTCTTGAAGGGCCTCTTCGTTTCCAGCACTACCCCCGGCGGTGTCCTGGAGGACATCGTCATTTTGAGGGGCTTCAGGAAGGCCATCTTCGCCTTGATGAAGATCCGCCGCAGCTATGCTTTGGACATCTTCGTCTTCGGAAGGAGGCTCGACAAGGGTCTGGCTACCCCCAGCTTCCTCCAAGAACTTCTTCCTCGACCGAGTGCCTTCGAACACTCCAGAGGTCGAGACAGCTGCCTTGGTTTTCCTCGGCTGGCTTTTGGATGAAGACGAGGAATTGGCAGTCGTCTTCCGGACAGATGAAGAGTTGGAGATCACGTTGCATGAAGCAACCTTTAGCTCCTCTTCTGCTGACACCTTCGTCCCAAGGCGATGTCGGAGGGGTGTCGATGATTGTAGCCGTTGGAAGACCGACTGCTTTGGCGGTACTGCCGTCTTGCAACAGCAGTTGATGGTGACCACTGCACAAGTGTGCCCCGTGAGAGGCGCATCGTGCTTGTTGGTCAACTCTCCTGACCGGCGCTTGTGAGTGATCACGTTGCGCAGGTCGTTGGAGGAGAGTGCTACCCTCACACCCCTCTCAGGCGCATGGCAGGGCCAAGCGCCGGGGTGGTCGGGTGAGTGCTGCGCCTCCTGATCTAATACCAAGCAGGCATCACGATCAGTAGTGGGGGAACCACAGCATTTGAAGTGACTTGAACGGACCTCAAACGCACAACCAGAGGAGGCACGGGAGTTCAAGACCACTGAGTTTGCCTCTCTCGGCTTGGTTGTGCACGCAGTGAATGCACCCAAGCGAGATGAGGACTTTGAAGGTCGACTCGTTGTTGGTGCAGAAGCACTTGAGTCAACCTTGTACAGCTTGCCATCGGCAGCGCACGTGATTGTAAGCACGTGCCTCTGGCCGGCTGCTGGCATAGCACGTTTGTGGCGCATGGCCCGTGCCGCCTTGGATTTCTTCGTACCAGCCCGCTGGGGCGCATAGTACTCAGCATCCAAATTCTCCTCGCCATTACAGCGAGTGAGTCTGTCAAAGACAGAGGCTCTTTGTGGTGCATCAGAAGTGATGCGCGAGGCATTGGCTGCGCCCCTGCTCCGTCGACGTATCTTCCTCGCCTGAGAGGAAGATGGCTGGGGAACGTGGTCAGCCGCACGCTTCCCCGAGAGATGTGCTGCATCAGCGGGCGCACCTTGACTGCTGAGGATGTCAGCAGGAAGGGATGGCTGGACGGGCGCATCCCCTTCAACGGTGGTGCCCGAGGCGTCGACTTTGCGCACCCAGACTGCGCGGGTCTTCTTCGGCTTCGACAGCCGCTTCGAAGGACTCGCACTTCCTTCAGAAATGAACTCCTCGTACGCCTGTTGATTGAGGCGCACTACCAGCGTCTTGTGGGAGGAGCCCACCTTCACGTCGTCGGCCTGTGACACAACTTTCTCGGTAGAGGAAAAAGAAGTCCCCAGTAGAGTCGCCAGCTTGTTTGCCATTAAAATTGTTTTGATTGAAATTTTAATACAAACAGAATAGTGATACAATATAGGACTTAGATGTAGTCCTAGGAGTACACTTTTGTTTAAGCTGGGTCTTTAGTGCCAATGGAGCGAGTGGTAATGCGTTGACACCGTTGATCGGCTGACGACGGTTATCGGTTCTCTGAAGGTGTTGATTGCTCTGGGTGCTGGAGCTTGCTGAGAGGAGGAAGACGTTGAGTGTCTAGAACTGCCTCTCCGGTGATTCTCTGTTGTGGATTCTCTCTGTGTTGTGAGTCCCCTTGTTGTGTGTCCTCTCTGTGTGAAGGAGATGATCCTTCTATTTATAGTTTTGCAGGATGGCTGCTCATGTACGCATGCAGGATGCGCCGGTGTGGGGACGCCACGTGGAGGTTGCTGATGGAGGTGCATGGATGCTGCGCCCTGATCGAGGGGGAGAACTCTTCATACTGCTGTTGTGAGCCGGCACGTAGCAGAGAGAAGATCTTTCCGTTGCTGAAATCTTGGATGAGTTGAGTCAAAGGACACGTGTCATCGATTCGTGGTTCGAAGATCTCGGATTTGGTGGAGAGG
Organism: Iris pallida; assembly: GCA_029216955.1. Taxonomy (NCBI): domain Eukaryota; kingdom Viridiplantae; phylum Streptophyta; class Magnoliopsida; order Asparagales; family Iridaceae; genus Iris; species Iris pallida. The sequence continues at coordinate 8,755,144 of JANAVB010030220.1, forward strand.
AGTGATCTGGTGGGCTGCGCCTTGGATTGGGCGCAGGAGGAGGCTGCGGCTCATAACCTTTAGGAGTTACAAACCATTTGGGGCGCATGGCTTTTGAGGCGCATGCAGGCGACTTTCTTTCTGTCTTTCGGGATCAGAGAGCAGTCTGAGGCGCATGGCTTTTGAGGCGCATGCTGATTTGGACGCATGGCCGTAGAGGCGCATGCTGATGATGGAGTGGCCACGTGGCAGTAGCCGTCGAAATAAAGTCATGATGATGCTGACGTTGTCGACGCTTTATTTTCTGAAAAAGCTGTCGACTGTTCAGACTTTGGGAGGCGTGCTGCCAACTCTGTCAGTTCAACATTTAATGTTGGTGACGTTCGATGGACAGCTGAGTGGGCGCGTCGGTTGGCGTTCCACTCGGTATGGAGATGTGTGGGGGCGCACCCTCTGTAATGTACCGAGTACTGTAGGGCGCGTCTGTGTGATGCGCCTGATGCCGAAGGGCGCGTCCGTGTGATACGCTGTCTGGCTGGCACATCGGACATCTCTTAATGATGCGGCTATCTCGCTCGTCGAGTGCTATAAATAGCCGTTTGGCTGAATTCGAGGCGTCCGGTTCATCCATTTAATGTAAATTTATTGCACGGAATTCGGAGGGCCATCCACTTGGCGCGTGGGTTTGATCTGCCCGGCCTATAAATAGTGGCATGGAGAGAAGATTTGCTTCTCACTCCCTCACGTACTTCCAATATGAACTTGAACATGCGGGTGCATTCTGTTGACGAAGTGCTCCCGAGGGTGAAGATGAGACGCTGTGTTGTCTTCGATGCACTTGAAGGTGACTGTTACATCCAAAAGACGGAGTCGAGGGCTTCCAAGGCAGGCGGAAGGTGCCTGTTGCATCCAAAGATAGGGATGCTCGGGCCTCGTCTCCGTTGTTCGGGAAGAGCCGTAGATCGGAATGGCGGTGCTAGGCTTTCTCTTCCTTCAAAGTGGGTGTCGCCCACTCTGGTTGTGTTGAGAGCTTTCTTGTGCCATGATTTCGATCACGGTCTTCCCACAGCTTTGCCGTGCTCCTCTTTTCCTTGGTTCCAGCCAGAGGGTTAAATGCTTTGTGGAAGCACTTATCCGGTGATCCTGGCTGGAAGAGCGGCGCATAACTGGGCTCTGTTCGGCCAGGTGAGCCTGGCTGGAAGAATTTGGCTGAAGGGATGCACATAACTGAGCTGCTGAAGAGATGGCGGGATGCGCCTGGTTGGAGGCGCATGATGTCTGCTGCGCCTGACTGATGGCGCATGGTGGCTGCTGCGCTTATCTGGAGGCGCATGGTAGCCGTTGGCTGTAGACTTAGGATCTTTCCTTTATAGAAATTCTCCTTTGTACAACCTTTTCTTAGACATGTAATAGACTTCTGTATATAAAAGTCTTCTTTCGAATGTCTATCTTTATTGATCTTGCTGTGAAGTTCTTCGTCTGAGTTCTGGCGCATGTAGTGTCTGGCGCATGGGCTTTCTGGTTGTGAAATTCCATGCTTCTACAGACCTACTCTAAAAGGAAAAAAATGTGCCACCTTCGTAAGCCGATCTACGATTACCCAAATAGCATCCTTACCACTTGGTGATCTCGGTAAACCGGTCACAAAGTCCATTGTAATATGTTTCCACTTCCATTCCGGGATAGGAAGCGGTTGCAATAACCCAGCTGGCCTCTGCTGTTCTGTCTTCACTTGCTGACATACCAAGCAACGGGAAACAAATCTAGCTATCTCCCTCTTCATCCCGTTCCACCAGAAGTGCTGCTTGATATCTTGGTACATCTTGGTCCCTCCAGGGTGTATGGAATACTGAGAGCTGTGAGCTTCTGCCATAACCTCCTGTCTGATATCTCTACTAGGCACACATAGACGTGACCCAAACCTAAGGGTACCATCTTCATGAATTTGTATCTCCTTTCTGAGTCCTGACTCACATTCTGCTCTAAGCTTCTGAATCCTTGGGTCTTGTGCCTGAGCTGCCTTGATCCTGTCTACCAAGTCAGATTGAACTTGTAGACTCGCCAGAACTCCTACATCACAAGGAAGTATAACTTCGATGCCCATCTCCTGAAGGTCTTCTAAGATATGCCTCTGTGTTGTTAACATAAATGCGCTGCCTCTCCTGCAGAGAGCATCTGCTACCACATTAGCCTTGCCTGGATGATACTGAAGCTCCACGTCGTAGTCCTTAATCAACTCCAACCATCTTCTCTGCCTCATGTTCCGTTCCTTCTGGGTAAAGATGTACTTCAGACTTTTATGGTCTGTGTACATGTCTACTCGATCACCGTATAAGTAATGTCGCCATATCTTTAAGGCAAATACTACTGCTGCCAACTCCAAGTCATAAGTCGGATAATTCTTCTCGTGGTCTCGGAGCTGCCTAGATGTATATGCTATCACTTTCCCATGCTGCATGAGGACACATCCAAGTCCTTTACCTGACGCGTCACAATAAACGGTAAAACCTCCGGGTCCAACTGGCAATGTAAGAATAGGCGCTGATATCAACTTTTGCTTCAGATTCTCAAATGATGTCTGGCATTCTGCCGACCAGATAAATGGTACATCTTTCCGTGTCAAGCGGGTCATGGGTGCTGAAAGCCTCGCAAAGTCTGATACAAACCTTCTGTAATATCCTGCCAATCCCAAGAAACTCCGTACATCTGCTACAGTCTTGGGTACTGGCCAACTTTCTACTGCTTTTACCTTCTTGGGATCCACTGCTACTCCATCTCCTGATATGATATGACCCAAAAATGAAATGTGATCCGACCAAAACTCACACTTGCTGAGCTTGGCATACAACTGGTTCTCTCTCAGAACCTATAACACCTTCCGGAGGTGACCTTCATGCTCATCTTCGATAGTTGAATATACAAGAATGTCATCGAGAAACACAACGACAAATTAATCCAAGTACGGCATAAAGATGCGGTTCATCAAATCCATAAATATTGCTGGAGCATTGGTCAAACCAAACGGCATTACTAAGAATTCATGATGCCCATACTTCGACCTGAATGCTGTCTTGGGAATGTCTTCCTTCCGAACCCTCACTTGATGATACCCTGAACGAAGATCTATCTTGGAGAAAACTCTAACTTTGCTCAACTGATCAAATAAGTCGTCGATCCTGGGTAGTGGGTACTTGTTCTTCACTGTTGCCACGTTAAGCTTCTTGTAATCGATGCGCAATCTGGATGACCCATCCTTCTTCCCCATAAGTACCACTGGTGCTACCCATGGTGATATCCTAGCTTGGATGAACTTCTTCTCTTTCAGTTCCTCTATGTGCTGATATACCTTGGCCTGCTCTGAATCCGCCATTCTGTAAACTCGATCTGATATCGGTTTAGTTTCAGGTGCCAATTCTATACTGAACTCAATATCTCTTACTGGTGGTAGCCCTGGAAGTTCTTCGAAAAATACGTCTAGAAATTCTTCAACTACCTTCGGAACTTGAACTTCTTCTATTACCGTTATTACTCCCTGCTCTTGTTGAGTTGCCTCTGATCTGACTAAGGTGAATCTTTTCATGCCTGGAATATCAAAAGATACACTCCCTCTATGACAATCTATCGTCGCATGACTGTCTTTCAACCAGTCCATGCCTAAGATAACGTCGAAATTTCCAACAGGAAATTCTATCAACCGGGCGGGTAAGGATTACCCGCAAACTACAGCGCTACACGCTAGAATAACTCTACTAACTCCTACGAGCCCATTGCCAGTGAGTATATTCAACCTCCCTGGCAATGCCTCGAACTCCATTCCTAGTCGTGTCGCAAATTGTACAGATATAAATGAGTGTGATGCTCCTGAATTAAATAATGCTACTGCGGGATATGAGACGACGAGAATGTCACCTGCCACAACATCTCCCGATGCTAATGCCTCCTCTAAGGACAGAGTGAATGCCTGCCCTCGACCTTCTTGTTGGTTCCCATGTTGCGGCCTATCCTGGTGCTGCTGCTGGCCCCTGCCTTGATGATGCTGGGGTGGTCTATACTGGTGTTGCTGCATCGGCGGTCCCTGCTGCCGAAACATCTGAGCCTGTGGCATTAACGGACGCTGGGCCAATGGCCTTACTGCTACAGCTGGCCCTCAATACTGTCCTGCCCCTGGTGCTGGCAGAGCAGGAAACTGTTGTACTGGTCCTCCTGACCTCGAATTCATGGGACATGTGGTAACCCGATGATCTGGATTCCCATATATCAAACACTGACTGTTCAATATCCGACACACATATCTAGTGGGCCCTATCTTCCCGCAATAAGTGCAGCCCGATGGGGGTTGCTGGTTCTTACTCTGTTGCTGTTGCTGTTGCCTGGGTGGTGCTGGCCCTCGTATTGCTACATCGTGAATGCGAATGCCAGGGGACGGTGCTGTTGTTCGGGGCGCTGCTCCCCCTCCTCCTTCAATCTGACTGTGTGATCTCTTCTGACCTCCGGTCCTTGCCGTGATCCTCTGAGTGGTGATCTCACGCCTCCGAGTGGCCGTCAATATCTCATCGAAAGTCTGATAATTGTGCCCCTCTATCAACTGCAAGAGTTCAAGATGAAACCCTTGCTGAAACCTTATAGCCCTCTGGTTCTCTGTGGCTACCATCTCCGGGGCGAACCTACTCAATCTGCAGAACTCCGCTGCATAAGCATCTACCGCTTTGCCAGCCTGTCTAAGATTGATAAACTTCTGTTGTAGCTCAAACTGCGCCACAACTCCATAGTACTTTATCTTGAATCTTGCTGTAAAATCGTCCCAAGCCACAGGACATCTGATGCCAACCTCCTCTGATTCCCACCAATCACGTACGAGATCCTGAAGTAACAACTTCACCTGATCCACACGTTCTTCTGCCGGCACCTTAGCGGCTGTCAAAATAGCCTCAATATCCTTAAGCCATGCATCTGCTGAGATGGCATCCTCCGTGCCTTCGAAACGACGGGGGTTGTACTTGCAAAACCTGGCTGACGCTCCTGAATCTGTCCTCGCCCCTCTTTCCAAAGCCGTCTGCAATCCATGGTTGAGTAATACGTTCTGCTCCTGCAACTGAGCATGCATGCGCTGCTGGGCTAACATCTGAGGTTGCTGAGTAGCCATCATCCCTCTCATGATCTCCAGAAGGGCTGGTGTATCCACTTCCACTAGGGTAGGTGGAACTATGGGTGGTGTAGGAACCTCCGGATACTGCGGTCCAGCTGCTGGTTCTACTATTACTTCTTCTTGGATGGTCTCTTGAGTTAGTACCGGCCCTTGTTGCTGACCAACATAGTCAGGTTTTTCGTATTGCCCTTGTTGTTGTTGTCCAGTCCTGACAGATGCGGACGAGGTACCCCTAAGAAAAGGGACAAGAGAACAATCAAACGATCAGACTGGAAAGATCAATGAAGTCAAAGGATACCGGAATGTCAAGCTAGAGTCGAGAGTAACGAATCATGAGATCAAGGGGAACATGTGTGATTGAGACATCCTATAAATTAAAACACCCCACAAGTCTGAAACCAGACCTGCATGGGCCACCACTAAAACCTTGTCACGCCCTAGAACCAGAATACTGGTGAGCGGGGGAATGACTCAGCCAGCTACGTATTACGGGTAGATGAATATCGTATAATACGATCAATGCTGTCTAAAAGACAAGGGGGTGCATGCTACATGAAAGTCTCCCTATGGTCACTTCACATCTAACGTCTCAATCATTCAGACAAGAAGCAATAACAGAGAACATTTAAGATAAAGCAATAAGGCGTCCCAAACGCTTAGTCAAAATGTTCTTGAGATCTGGCTTTACAAAACATAGCCAGATGATATAGCAACATATACACAATTGTTATCAGCTGCAGTCTGACTTAATTACAATTATGTAAAAGTAAGTACAAGACTATCCGACTAACATGTCGGTGCCAAGCAGCAAAATATAAAGTAATTAACAAAACGAGCGGGGAAGTAAGAAACCCACTCGAGTCCTCCTGCGATCATTCCTCTAGTATTGACCATCTTGGAGGTAGAGGTAAGCTGAGTCCTCGGGAACCGGCTCTAAATCTGGCCATGCAAAACCAGAGAGGTTAGACCTCTAATAGCAAGTACCGCAAGGAAGCACGATATGAAAAATTAAAACCAGTAATAAGAGAATAGGATAAGTAGATCTCTGCTTGCCACTGGGATTCACATAACATCACGACACTTCGAACCAACCTCCCAACCAAACAAGGACAGAAGTTGGCCCGTCATGCCCTGACATTCTGATCATCTCAGTTAGGTAACAGAGTAGGTACAGTACACAAAAAAATCAATTTAAACGGCCATGCAACTACTACGGCTTACTACTGTGAGTTCCAAGTTATCCTGAAATTATACAATAAAGGATTCCTTCAGTTCTTACTATGTACAAGCAAGGCTAGTTTACCCAGTCAATCAATTGCGCCAATCATGAATTAGACGAGTCCCAGCGGGACGCCCGTCATCAATATACAATATACAATAGATAATATAACCAGATACTGCTCCCTGCCCGTGTGGCAGATTTGCAATATCTGTGGGGACCAACCGGCCTGTCGGGCACTACTAGTCCCAAGAGGGCTGCCATATAAGAACTCGGAAATCCATTCTCTCCATGCAATCATTATTTTATTTAACTTAATAGTCTCTACGTTGAGTAAAATTCCATACCGTAGATCATGGTCATTCAAATGAGTACTTCCGTACAAGTACGATATGCCCAACTCTACAATGATACCCGTGTGGTTAGGTTGTAGGTCTTACATAGCGTAATGCAACAATCAAAACTAACCACGGAATAATCATGCCTTGACCATCAAGTACACATGCCGCTTTGGTAGAAAAATAAATAAATAAATTGAAGCCTGCATGTGTGCCTGTATGTCAATATTCGGGATCGGCCAATCGATTATAATAGTTCATAGTTAATATGAACGTGTCTCATTCATTCAATTTAATAAGACGACTAGCCAGTCTCTTAGTTCCAACTGCGATATACGGCTCATGATGAGGCATAAAAGTCAAATTAGTATTAAGCATGGTCGAGTCCATAACTAGTATGAAATAGTTGGTAACATATTCTTGAAGCCAAGAAAAAGATCTACAAATTTCATGTTGGGAGTTGGAAGAAATCCTAGCCACAATTCTGTCAAAATAGGACATATGACAGTCAGAAACAACCAAAATAGGCATTAAGCGGCCTATTCTGCGACATGCATGCGGACTAACTGCGATATACGGCTCATGCGGCATATGCGACATCATATGCGGCTACTGCGACATGCGCCTCATGTAACATGCGCCTACTGCGACATGCGCCTCATACGGCTCATTCGCGACACCATATGCGGCTACTGCGACATGCGTCTCATGCGGCTCAACTGCGACACCATATGCGGCTACTGCGACATACGCCTCATGCAACATGTGCCTACTGCGATATGCGCCTCATGTAACATGCGCCTACTGCGACATGCGCCTCATGCGGCTCATTCGCGACACCATATACGGCTACTGCGACATTCGCCTCATGCAACATGCGCCTACTGTGACATCATATGCGCCTACTGCGACATGCGTCTCATGCGGCTCAACTGCGACATCATATACGGCTACTGCGACATACGCCTCATGTAACATGCGCCTACTGCGACATCATATGCGCCTACTGCGACATACGCCTCATGCAACATGCGCCTACTGCGACATCATATGCGGCTACTGCGACATACGCCTCATACAACATACGCCTACTGCGACATCATATGCGTCTACTGCGACATACGCCTCATGCAACATGCGCCTACTGCGACATCATATGCGGCTACTGTGACATACGCCTCATACAACATGCGTCGACTGCGATATTATATACGCCTACTGCGACATACGCCTCATGCAACATGCGCCTACTGCGACATCATATGGGGCTACTGCGACATACGCCTCATGGTGCAGATGAATATAGAACGAACAAAATGCTTCTTCCATAACTTCCACAAAACAAATCGAAATCTAACTTTTCAAAAGCCAAACTTTAGTAGAATTAAATTCTCTACAACATGGAACCAATTATTTTCGAAAACAACAATGTTTGACAGATCAAAACCCTAAAATTCATATGAAAACCAAAACTATGAAAACCAAAACTTAAAACTTAGATCTACACCCAACCATCCATGGAAATCAAGAACTTCAAGACCAAAACTTGTAGAGGAAGAGAAGATGAACAACATAGACTAAAAATAAATGGGGATACATGAAATCCCTCATGGTGTGCAAGGTGTACTTGCCTCTCCAAATGGGTTAGGGTTTGGTGGAGGAGTAAATGTGAATGAATGAAGAGAGAGAATGAAAGAAGAAGTTTTATATCAAGGTCAAGTGGATCTCCACCATTCATTCTCTCCACCAAATCCAAGCCATCCATTCCTTTCCATGTTGAACCAAACCACACCAAGTTGGCTTACCATGAACCGCAATGAACCAAGAGCTAAGAAAAAACAGAAAATAAAATACAGGAAAATTAATAAGCGCAAAATTGAAGAATTTAAATACGGAATAAATACATGATAAATATTGAATAAATACATTCAAGAAGTACACGTATAAAATACTTATTCTGGGAACGGGGAGTGACATCTCTACCCTCTTTAGAAAAATTTCGTCCTCGGAATTTCAGATCCAAGCAGGATAGAAACATCGAAGCTAAACTAATCTAAGTATAAGCAATTTGAGTAAGCAATTATTCTACAATGCCAATAGCAAGTAACATATCTATGTTTAACTATCGACAACACCAAGCAATTCTACTCATAAGGTGACAAGCATGAGGAGTTAAGACAATCAAGGTATACAGAAAGAGATACCTTGTGAGTTAAACAGGTGCGGATACCGTGATCGGATATCATCCTCACGTTCCCACGTTGACTCCCCTAAAGAGTGATGACCCCAAGCAACCCGGACAAGGTTAATTGTCCGGTTCTTGAGTATCTTCTCTCTTCGGTCCAAAATAGACACAGGCTGTTCCTCGTAAGACAGGTTGGTACCAACAACCAGCTCAGAATGATCAAGGATATGGCTTGGGTTCGATACATACCTTCGCAACTGAAATACATAAAATACGTCATGTACCTCTCGTAACGAAGGTGGAAGGGACAGACGATAAGCAACATCGCCTACCCTATCAAGGATAACAAATGGTCCTACGTATCTCGGACTCAACTTCTCACGAACGCCAAATCTAATGACCCCACAGGTAGGTGAGATCCGCAAGAACACGTGGTCCCCAACAGAAAATTCTAGCGGCCTACGATGCTGGTCCGCCCAATGACGATACCGATCCTGCACAACTCGAAGTCGCTCTCTAATTCCCTTAACCAATTCAACTGTCTGAACAATCATTTTCGGGCCTAACATCTTCCTCTCTCCGATATCATCCCATGCTAGTGGCGACCTACACTTCTTACCATATAGTGCTTCAAATGGCGCCATCTGGATACTGGCTTGATAACTGTTATTATATGAGAACTCGACCAAGTGTAGGTGGCTCTCCCAAGATCCTCCAAAATCAAGGTTGCAAGCTCGTAACATATCCTGTAAAGTCTGAATTGTTCTTTCTGATTGCCCGTCCGTCTGTGGATGGTAAGCCGTGCTAAATCTTAACTTGGTACCCAAGCTATGATGTAAGCTCTTCCAAAAATATGATGTAAAACGGGTATCTCTATCTGACACAATACTGACCGGGACCCCATGCTGCCTGACTATCTGCTGCATATACAATTTTGCCAACTTCTCCGTAGATTGACCTACTCTAAAAGGAAGAAAATGTGCCAACTTCATAAGCCGATCTACGATTACCCAAATAGCATCCTTACCACTTGGTGATCTCGGTAAACCGGTCACAAAGTCCATTATAATATGTTCCCACTTCCATTCTGGGATAGAAAGCGGTTGCAATAACCCAGCTGGCCTCTGCTGTTCTGTCTTCACTTGCTGACATAGCAAGCAACGGGAAACAAATCTAGCTATCTCCCTCTTCATCCCGTTCCATCAGAAGTGCTGCTTGATATCTTGGTACATCTTGGTCCCTCCAGGGTGTATGGAATACTGAGAGCTGTGAGCTTCTGCCATAACCTTCTGTCTGATATCTCCACTAGGCACACATAGACGTGACCCAAACCTAAGGGTACCATCTTCATGAATTTGCATCTCCTTTATGAGTCCTGACTCACATTCTGCTCTAAGCTTCTAAATCCTTGGGTCTTGTGCCTGAGCTGCCTTGATCCTGTCTACCAAGTCAGATTGAACTTGTAGACTCGCCAGAACTCCTACATCACAAGGAAGTATAATCTCGATGCCCATCTTCTGAAGGTCTTCTAAGATATGCCTCTGTGTTGTTAACATAAATGCGTCGCCTCTCCTGCTGAGAGCATCTGCTACCACATTAGCCTTGCCTGGATGATACTGAAGCTCCACGTCGTAGTCCTTAATCAACTCCAACCATCTTCTCTGCCTCATGTTCAGTTCCTTCTGGGTAAAGATGTACTTCAGACTTTTATGGTCTGTGTACATGTCTACTCGGTCACCATATAAGTAATGTCTCCATATCTTCAAGGCAAATACTACTGCTGCCAACTCCAAGTCATGAGTCGGATAATTCTTCTCGTGGTCTCAGAGCTGCCTAGATGCATATGCTATCACTTTCCTATACTGCATGAGGACACATCCAAGTCCTTTACCTGACGCGTCATAATAAACGGTAAAACCCCCGGGTCCAACTGGCAATGTAAGAATAAGCGCTGATATCAACTTCTGCTTCAGATTCTCAAATGATGTCTGGCATTCTGTCAACCAGACGAATGGTACATCTTTCCGTGTCAAGCGGGTCATGGGTGCTGAAAGCCTCGCAAAGTCTGATACAAACCTTCTGTAATATCATGCCAATCCTAAGAAACTCTGCACATCTGCTACGGTCTTGGGTACTGGCCAACTTTATACTGTTTCTACCTTCTTGGGATCCACTGCTGCTCCAGCTTCTGATATGATATGACCCAAAAATGAAATGTGATCCGACCAAAACTCACACTTGCTGAGCTTGGCATACAACTGGTTCTTCTCAGAACCTAAAACACCTTCCGGAGGTGACCTTCATGCTCCTCTTCACTAGTTGAATATACAAGAATGTCGTCGAGAAACCCAACGACAAATTGATCCAAGTACGGCATAAAGATGCGGTTCATCAAATCCATAAATATTGCTGGAGCATTGGTCAAACCAAACGGCATTACTAAGAATTCATGATGCCCATACTTCGACCTGAATGCTGTCTTGGGAATGTCTTCCTTCCGAACCCTCACTTGATGATACCCTGAACGAAGATCTATCTTGGAGAAAACTCTAGCTTTGCTCAACTGATCAAATAAGTCGTCGATCCTGGGTAGTGGGTACTTGTTCTTCACTTTTGCCGCGTTAAGCTTCCTTTAATCGATGCACAATCTGGATGACCCATCCTTCTTTTCCACAAGTACCACTGGTGCTGCCCATGGTGATATGCTAGCTTGGATGAACTTCTTCTCCTTCAGTTCCTCTATGTGCTGATATACCTTGGCCTGCTCTGAATCCGCCATTCTATAAACTCGATCTGATATCGGTTTAGTTCCAGGTGCCAATTCTATACTGAACTTAATATCTCTTACTGGTGGTAGCCCTGGAAGTTCTTCGGGAAATACGTCTAGAAATTCTTCAACTACCTTCGGAACTTGAACTTCTTCCATTACCGTTATTACTTCCTGCTCTTGTTGAGTTGCCTCTGATCTGACTAAGGTGAATCTCTTCATGCCTGGAATATCAAAAGATACACTCCCTCTATGACAATCTATCGTCGCATGACTGTCTTTCAGCCAGTCCATGCCTAAGATAACGTCGAAATTTCCAACAGGAAATTCTATCAACCGGGCGGGTAAGGAATGCCCGCAAACTACAATGCTACACGCTAGAATAACTCTACTAACTCCTACGAGCCCATTGCCAGTGAGTATATTCAACCTCCCTGGCAATGCCTCGAACTCCATTTCTAGTCGTGTCGCAAATTGTGCAGATATAAATGAGTGTGATGCTCCTGAATCAAACAATGCTACTGTGGGATATGAGGCGACGAGAATGTTACCTGCCACAACATCTCCCGATGCTAATGCCTCCTCTAAGGACAGAGTGAATGCCTGCCCTCGACCTCCTTGTTGGTACCCATGTTACGGCCTAGCCTGGTGCTGCTGCTGGCCCCTGCCTTGATGATGCTGGGGTGGTCTATGCTGGTGTTGCTGCATCGGCGGTCCCTGCTGCCGAAACATCTGAGCCTGTGGCATTAACGGACGCTGGGCCAATGGCCTCACTGCTACTGCTGGCCCTCGATACTGTCCTGCCCCGGGTGCTGGCAGAGCAGGAAACTGTTGTACTGGTCCTCCTGACCTCGAATTCATGGGACATATGGTAACCCGATGATCTAGATTCCCACATATCAAACACTGCCCGTTCAATATCCAACACACATATCTAGTGTGCCCTATCTTCCCGCAATAAGTGCAGCCCGATGGGGGTTGCTGGTTCTTCCTCTGTTGTTGTTGCTGTTGCCTGGGTGGTGCTGGCCATCGCATTGCTACATCGTGAATGCGAATACCAGAGGACGGTGCTGTTGTTCGGGGCGCTGCTCCCCCTCCTCCTTCAATCTGACTGTGTGATCTCTTCTGACCTCCAGTCCTTGCCGTGATCCTCTGAGTGGTGATCTCATGCCTCCGAGTGGCCGTCAATATCTCATCGAAAGTCTGATAATTGTGCCCCTCTATCAACTGCAAGAGTTCAAGATGAAACCCTTGCTGAAACCTCATAGCCCTCTGGTTCTCTGTGAATGGATGAAGAGAGAGAATGAAAGAAGAGAGAGAATGAAAGAAGAAGTTTTATATCAAGGAAATGTGAATGAATGAAGAGAGAGAATGAAAGAAGAAGTTTTATATCAAGGTCAAGTGGATCTCCACCATTCATTCTCTCCACCAAATCTAAGCCATCCATTCCTTTCCATGTTGAACCAAACCACACCAAGTTGGTTTACCATGAACCGAAATGAACCAAGAGCCAAGAAAAAACAGAAAATAAAATACAGGAAAATTAATAAGCGCAAAATTGAAGAATTTAAATACAGAACAAATATATGATAAATATTGAATAAATACATTCAAGAAGTACATGTATAAAATACTTATTCTGGGAACGGGGAGTGACATGGACCGCAAGGAGGGCTACTATCACTGTGGCAAAATGGGTCATATCAAGAGAAACTGCATGAAGCTCAAAGCTGAGAAGGCAAAAGGCAAGGACGATCAGAAGAATCTCACAGCAATGGGAGATATCATCATCGCAGCAACCGACGCAGAGCAACCTTGTGGCATGTGTCATGACAGCGACTGGGTCATAGACACGGGGGCATCGTATCACGCCACTCCACATAGGAGGATCTTCACGTCATACCGCGGCGGCAGGTTTGGACGTGTGAAGATGGGCGACAAAGGGACAGCTACAGTTGTAGGCATCTGTAATGTGCACTTGACAACAGAGCTCGATAAGAAGCTTGTTCTCAAGGATGTGCGACATGTACCGAGTTTGCGCTACAACTTCGTTTCGATAGGGAGGCTAGCAGATGATGGTTGTCACATTCTGTTTAGTATAAAGATTGGATGCTTGCGAAGGGTTCCCAACAGCTGGCTCGGAAATATTTGTGTTGTGGCATGTATAAGCTCAAAATTTTTTATTTTATTATTTTTTATTATTGTTATTATTTTTATTGTTATCCTTGTCATAATATATATATGTGCATATATACCAAAAAGGAGATTTATGTAATAAACATGTAATTAGACTAAAGGGAGGCCCTTTTGCGAAAAGCAAATAAGTTGAGAGACTTGAGTGTAAATTGGACAATTCAAACTATTATTGACCAACCAGAGGATTAACCCCTGTATTCAAAAATCTTCAACGGCCAAAGCCAAGTAGGATTCGGATTTGATCGAATCCCCTCCTTCTTATCTCGGCTAGATTCAAATTGGTATATAAATATGTATGCTAGCAAAGCTCTCATCCCTCGGCAAACCCTAGCAGTCTACTTCTCTCCTTGATAAAGAAAGCAGACAGGAAGCCAAGAAGTTCCAATTCGATCGAGAAGCAATTCAACCTGCCATCACCCAGAGGTAACCATCTATCAATTTTAAAGTACTTATGAATTTCTATCATTAGTAAAACTTGGGTCTTGGATCGATTAGTATTTGATAATATTCCTAGAAAAGACTAAAGGAAGGGGGCAGTATTCATATCTGGCTCTTTGACCTATTAGTTCCTTGCTGTATTAGTTCCTTGCTGTATTAGTTCCTTGCTGTATTCGTAGGTCACCTCGTGGAGGACGTGTCCCTATGGCAGTAGGTTAGAGGATACCTGGCACACCATCTCAAGACCCTACGATTAATAGTATAGGAATTACCAGTTAGCATCAATGTCAAAAGGCAACCTTAACATTAGATAACACAGTGGTCGAATCAAATACCATGTCTTAAACAAAATTGCAGTTGAAGCAATGACCAACAAGTAGGAATGGGGTGTGGTACCCAGTTAGGGGTATCAGTCCTATATGTATAGGGTTGTGGCCTATAGCTGTAGGTTGCAGGAATCATGTTCCAATAGCATAGGACAACCGGTGCTAGTAGGGTAGTTGTTCCCCAAGCATTACAAGACTATTGATGGGTAAGTTACTCGTGATCAAGAGAGCAGAAAATAGTAGAAGGCCTAGACAATAGATGGTAGTGTCCATGTGCGGGTTTGATTGAGTGAACCAGTGTAGGGGTGCTCTGATACCTAGGTAATGTCTAGGGATAGGCTAGTCTCATGTACCAGGCGTATAAAGTGATAGGGAAAGTAAGAACAGGTCGGGAAAGCAATAAACCTCATCCCAGTAGGTGAGAGATACATTCATGTATCAGTCAACCTGAGATACATTCATGTATCTAAGTATCTTAAATGGGGGCATTTGGTCTAGTGGTATGATTCTCGCTTAGGGTGAAAAGATGAAGTCTTTAATTTACCCTTTGGATTTTAAGTGCAGGGCATGTGAGGTTTAGGGGAAGTTGGACAGACCCTGGGTTATGTGTAACGTCCAAGTCCCAAAATACGAAGGACTAGAAACATATCATGCCAGCTGTCTACATACGAAGTATACTCCAATATACAGATATCTCGTATGTACACATAAGCTGTAAAATGTAGTAACTATGAAGCTAATCTCATCGACAAACCAATATATCATAAAATCAACTTATTAAAGTCATTTGTACAAACGTTGGGCGGAGACAAAGTCCACTACCAACTATCTCAAAATAAAATGTACAAGAAGTGAATCGATAAAATATCAAACGAACCAAGCGCAATTCTCTTCGAAGGAAGGAAGAAGATCACGGCCTTGGCTAGAACACCTGCAGTAAATTATGAAAGCATACACCTGGAGAGATAACCAGGTCCTCAGAGGGATGTAACAAGATACAGGAAGAACATGCCATGTAACTGCATAAGTAAAAAATACTATAAACTACAACACAACAGGGTACCTAACCATCTATGTGATATGCACTTTGAGGACAATGTTCTATGCAGGGGCTGTAACAGATTCACGCAAGCAAATAATAAAGAGTGGCCGTCAAGTAGCGCTTATCCGAGTCACTATCACCCATAAATGTGTAAAAAGTAAATGTAGCCCCTACGCTAGTAGCTGTCCCCTCCCCCCAATGATACTGTACATGCATCGTAACCACGACACACCAACATGTATCGTTTCCACAACACGGTTTATATTCAATAACTGTCAAGTCTTCTAACATGAATCTATTGACAGTTATTCCTACGCATGCGCACAGGTGATCAGCCAACACGCAAGTGACCACTACATGTTACTCATAACTCATACACAACTCGTGATACAATCGTGACAAGTTAATGACATGCACTCTATTGACGGTAGTCACTTAACTCTAGGTCCACATGCAAGAAGAAAATAATAAACAAGGAATATAGATACAATAACTGAAATAAAATACAACTAAATATAAGCAGTAAATATGGCAAGGTTTTTTGCCTGATTCCGTATTGTAAATATGAAATGTCGCTCCCGCGTCCACGCCTCCGGAACCCGACGCTTCTAGATAATTAATTAACTAAATTAAGTCACTACTAATGAAACTTACGATACGACTTAAATAGTCAAAGTAATGTTTTAAAATTATATTCAATCTCTCGTGGAACCATTTAGATCCATACAATCCTACACAGGTTCCATGAGACATCGAAACACAGTTTTAGGGTTTCTAACTTTTAATTAGTTGGTATTGCCCCTACTTCAATAACATACTTAAAAATCATATAATAAACATAAAAATAATATTTAAACTAATTTTCTACAGATTTATCTCTGAAATTCCAGAACTATATTTTTAAAGATATTTATGACTAGTTGATTAATAAGTCAGCTAGTCTAACCGAAACTCGTTCGGAACATAATTAATGACTCAAAATTGCTAAAATAACAAAAAATATATTTTAAACAGCAATAAAATAATTTATTTTATAGAATAATATCAGAGGTACAAGGGTTGAGTTATACTACAAGTTTGGGACATTCTAGGTCAGCCGGTTACCCAAATTTATCTAGTTTTGACCTACAATTTTCTCGACCAAATTTGAGTTGCTAAAATCGTGGAAAAATACTTAAAAATAATAATTTATGTATATGAACACACATAAAATTCAGTTTCGAAAATACGTACCAATAACTCATAATTCCTTTACAATGGGGTTAATTTTGATCCTACCGACACATGAATATTACGCATATATTTCATGAAACCTTTATGGATGATTATACCTAAAAAAATTTATCATAATATAATTTCTACAGAATTAATAAATATTTTCTATAGAATTTTAGCAAAGGTTTTTAGAAGAAAAGATTTGGGTTCTTACCAAAGATCCTTGCTAGAAAGGGTGATGATGACTTCTCTTCACCAAAGCTCCAATCTTTTTCGCTATCCTCACTTGCTAATACTCTCTTGGTGAGTGTGGAAGAGTTGATAATGGCTATAGAGGATTGGATGGGGGAGATGGAGTTTTTAGGGTTTGTTTTGAGGGATTTCGGGGATGTATGGTGGAGGAGATGAGTTTTTGTGAAGGATGGAGAGATGTGCAATGGAGGAGATGATGTATATATGATATAGGGAGTTTTTTGCTGCTGAAATTATGGAGAGGGAGAGAGGTTTTGGTCGGCCAAAGATGAGGGAGAGAAAGATTAGGATTTGGTTAAGGTTTGGGATAAGTTGGTATATTTAAACATATTCTTAAATGAATTTTAAGCAATCTAGGATTTAAATCCTATTTAATTTGATGCATTTGGCCATGGGGGGGTTACTTGGCCGAAATTGTCATGGTGGGGGTCCACTTGGCATGATTTGGTTGTTTGGTGAGTTGGCAAGTTGATTGGATTGAGGATTTAAAAATGGGTTTCCTAATATAGAACTATTTAATTCTATCTATGTAATTACACTACAAAATCTGAATTAAATACAAATAAATATAATTATTAATATTTATTAATTTCCAACATGCCTACATAGGGTTGGATTTGGCTTGGAAGAGGTTTGGGAAGGTTTGGTGCAACCGGGTCTCCTAAAAAGTAATAAAGGCTTTCTTAACTAATTAATTAAATAAAAATATAACTTGTACCATATTTGAATGGTTAACATGCAAGAGATTACAATATGACCATGGCATTCCTAACATGGCTAGCATACTAGCTAAAGCATCCGACTACGCTAGGCATGCCATACTTTTTAGTCGTCTTGCATATTCAAACTCAACCATGGCTATAGTCCTTTTATATAATATAAATTAGAATTAAATAAAATCCAAAAATAATTTAAATATTCCTTTAAATTATAAGGGTTTTTACATCCTACCCAACTTATGATAATTTCGTCCTCGAAATTAAAAATAATCATAATATCAAGAATTGCGAGATTTTGTACGGAGGGGGAGTAGGTACGTCAAATCTTAGCTCAATTTTTGAAAGAATGGAGGGGTGGTTGTCATAGGAATCCCAATCGACCTCATACTCTACAAGATGGGGTATGCTTCCTTCCAGACTCTATCCAACTTATAGAAGTTGGCCACCCGTAAAGTTCGTCGTCATTACAAGACCTTGAGGAGGACAATTTCTAGGGAGGGGCACGAGAATAATGGACACTTCTGACTGAAGTCTTGGATTCTAAGTGAGCCTCGATAACACCATAACATTCTTGGTCAATAAAAACTATAAGAAAGTTACTACAATCAAACATTGTCACTCTAGGGGTCATGCTTCTAACAAGCTGGTAGCGACCTCTTGTTGGAATATACTAAGGTGTGTCGGTTCAGAAGCATTCGTTCTACGTCTAACATGGGAAACTAAGAAGTGAGCTTAAAAACTTAGGGAAGAAGAATTTATGGCCAAGTGATGAGAATCGATGATAATTAAAGAACCCAGGCTATAGAATATGATTAGGCAAGTATTTTGAAAACTCTAAGTCAAAACGACTAATATGTGTGGGCTGATGTTTGGTGTTGTGTAGGAGGCATGCACTTGCTTGTTGGAAGGCATACGTCATAGGTGTGCTTCTTGCATAGATCTTGAGTATTCAGTTTAGTTAAGAGAATGGGTCGATATTTGCATGGGTGAAATTGAATAGGTCGAATTTGGGTCTCTATGGTTTATTTTGAGGAAACAATGTGTCATACATGTGGTATAATTTTTAAATGGAGCACTGGAAAGTTCGTTTGTGTGGGACGTGTATGTCATGTGAGTAGCATGACTAGTCTAGTTTGTAAGTGTGAACTTTGTTGAAAGGAAAAGGCTAGCGTTGTGCTTCAATTATCAAAATCACGGTCGAGGGTATCACATGATACGAATATGGGTCGACGTTATGAACCATTGAATTATTAGTCTAATTGGAACCAATCATTTCTAACCACTTGTAAATTCCAAAATCTTATGTTCCTTAGAGAGGCTTGCAATCTACTTGCCTCAAAATTTTTTTTGCTATTGATTTAAACAAAAATGATTCTATAATTGACATGAAGAATTTAGGTTGCAATCTGTTACCGTAGTTATCTAAACGCACGAACAAAGGGATATAAATTGCAAAATAAAAGATCGTTTCATAAATTCCATACAGACGGAAGAACGGTCACGATTGTAATCCCATTCTGAGAGGTAGAGTATAATAAGTTCAATGTTCTACCCAACTTATAGAAGTTGGTTAATCGGGGAAAGCACAGTAATAGGGCTTCTAAGAAGGTCAAATTTCAAGGAGGTATAGGAAGTATGAGTTATTTCCAATCATAGTCATAGACTCTATAGAAAGTCTAGGTATTATCTATTTAATATGGCCCATATATTAATTATGTTTGGTCAAGACAACATGAGAGGTCTTGGTCAAGTATATCCGGAAGCAAGTTGGTACCGAGAGATGCATAACATAGGCCAAGAAGAGATGCAGTTACGAAATCTATGGAAGGAGAATTAGTGAGCCAAGAGATGGGACCTACATAATAGGGGTGAGGGCCTATTTCATCAAGTTTGGTTTTATAGTCCCAATATGGCGATGGGCTATGATGGGTTTAACTGAGTCTCAATAGGTTTCCTAATTGGACGTCAATCTTTGATTGCATGAACTTTAGATTTTAATCTATAGTGGCTGGATAAAATTTTGTGGAATTTTAAACCATCCCTATTAGGTTAGGGTAATGTAGAATAGGTTCAAATTCAAGTGGTTGGGCAAATTTTCCGTCGGGTTGGTAGAATAGGTTCTGTAAGTCGTGAGATGCGCCTTCCGTGACTTTTGTGTTTAAGTAGCACACAAGGCCTCTATTGAGTAGCACACTAGTGACATGTGCGTAGAGGGCTTCGAGTAGATCACAATCATATATTGGGCCAAAAGATTTGAGTCAAGGTTGGATCTCTAACTGCAGTCCGAACGTACATCGGTATTATGGTAAGGGTTATCGCTAGTCCCTTTTGACCTGAAAGTCGTATCATAATAATAGAGTCCAAGGAGATGTGTTTGTGTGGGACATGATATGTCTACTTGAAGGTGAACTCATTTAAGTTTTGCATATAAATTTTGTTGGAAGGTAACAGCTAGTATTATACTTCAAATATTAAAGTCACGGTAAGGGACACCAAAAGATCTAAAAAGAAAGTGGGAGTTCACGAGTCACTAATTTATCATCCTAGTGAGAACCAATTTACCTCAATCAATCGATAATCCCCAAATTCCTAAAAGTAAGAATAGCTTACAATCTATTTACTCTAGAGACTAGGATATAGTTTTAGGAATAATGAGGTTAGGAATATTTGAGTCGCGATATCGTACCTTGACATTTGGTAATAATAAGTCACGATGTGATCGATAACATGATAGGGTAGTTGTGAATCAGTTTCGAGGATTGTACCCCGAGTTCTAATAAATGGAAATGATCATGTACAGTGGTACCTGAGTCGATAAGATGGAATGACCCGCTTGTCCATGGTATACGAGAGTCTATCGGTGGAATAACAAACTCTAAAGCACGTCATAGGAAAGATCCCTAACTACTAAGTCGTGAATTTCTATTGTGTCAAACCTGCCAGACTATAGTCATAAGCATTCTAGAGGTATTAAATGTAGTGCTCATGCATCACTTGTTGATTACTAATACAATATAATGACGGGGCATCATGCTATAGATTTTGGCTAAGCTGGTGAATGTGTTGTTCTAATATTATGTCACTTCTTTGATAATAGAATTTTGTACCTAGAGTAACATCTGTTGAATCTCTAATCTTGGAATGGGTGTCTACCACGGTCCTTGTAATGCTTGTCCTTGTTTTGGTCTATTCTTCTCTGTCTAAACTGTGGGGGCCTAGTCAAGTAAGTTTTGAGTTAAGGCATACGGGTTGCTAGTTAAGCCACGAATCAAGATGAATATTTGGAGACTCACAATAAATAATTCCTAGAGATTAGATAGTCTCATAGGTTTATGGTTTACCCAAGGGTAAGATCTTACTCATCTTTCAAGCTCAAATGACTAGAAAGTCATGATATTACTATTAGGGTCAAGGGAAGGACGAGCAACTTTAGGCAAGGTCGTAGTTATATGGCTTGGTCGATGGTTGCTATACTTGTGCATATAACTACCATGTCCATGGGGATACTCTGTAGTTATCTATCAAATACGAGCGTTCGTCTTTCCAAAGTATGAAGTGTGTATTAGATAACCAATGTATACTTGGGATGAACTTAGGATACCTTCTTTTCACTTCTGATACTCTATTAGCCATCACCAATCACTTCTGATACTCTATTAGCCCGTACAAGTGTGCTTCTATTGTTTTATGGTTCACAGACCTGGCGAGTTATAAGGTTATGTGTGAACTAGTGCACACAACTCGAGATAAGGACAGTAAAGAGTTGATGTCGCTTGGTGACACACTAGCATACTTGGTGTCGTATTGATACATTAGTATCCGGTGTAATCTCTCAGTATCCGTATGATACTGATATTATACACGACCTTAGAATCCGATTCTGTAAACCCCCTAAATTTTCACTAGGATTATTTTTTTGAAAATTATTTTGGCACTTGGTATTGTACGAACGCGTGATACGAAATATTTTCTAAATTAGTATTACTATAAATTGTTACTAAATATAACGAATAAATATTTTGGTTCAAAATACTTATATTTTGCTTTGTTTAGGTTATAGCAATTCCTTGCCAAAAAAAAGATAGGTTTTATTTTCTTATAAAAGTTATTTCATTTATTATACAAATATGGTTATTCATTTCAAAAATATTATTTATATAAATATTTTTCGTATGCAAGGAAAATGAGATTAGATTCATGTATATATTAGTTTTTTTTTGAAACAAATTGTAATTATTTTATTTACCTACAAAAAAAAGTTATTCAAATATATAATATTTATTTTCGAAATTTTTTTAATATGATTATTTTAGTATTCATAAAAAATATCTTTCTAAATGGTTTGATTGAAGTTTAAATTAGTTTGAATTTATGGATGAATCTCATTTCGAATTTTTTTTAATGTTAAAATAAAAAGGTAGTTTGAAATTTTTTCTATTAATACTTAAATATTTATTATGATTTTCGTAATTAATTAATTATTATTATTTATAAAAAAATATTTAAATTGATAATTTAAATGGTGATTAGGTTTTATTTAAGTTAAATTTAAAGATGAAATTTATCTATATATTGGATTTGGATTTGGTTGATTAGTTTTCAATTCGATCTAAATTAAATTTATGAATTATCTAAAGGCGTTTAAATCTTTCCTACGCCTTATCAATCTAGGAGTTCCACCCCTATAAATAGGGAAACTCTCCATTGTTTTCTCTATAATTACTCCACAAATATTCCTCCACAAGAACCGTGCATTGTGTCCGTGTACGTGTCCCCTCCCCATCTTATTCCAAAATTACATATACATTATAACCTCCTCCGTGTCGACAACCCCAACACGATTCAATAAATCCTAACCCTAACCCTGTATTCGCCAGAAGACCCTCGTCCTGGCCACACTCTCGACACCGTCATCTTCATTATCAAAACCACCACACCACCATCCCTCTCACCCCGTCGCCTTCGCTACCAAACCAACACCATCCCTGTCACGACCCGCACCCAGTGAAAGGGGCACGAGAAGTGAATACGCCCAGCCTACGCCGCAGTGTCAGCGGTAGAACGCTGTCCTGAGTCACAATATCTAACACAGTCTAGAATAAGCTCCGAACGGAGAATAAATAATAAGTACCCAATCACAACCACTAAGATGGAATAGAAAAATAAATCTCAAGAGAGTCAGAGATATAAATAAAAGTCTAGGTGTAAACCACCAGAATAAATCTCAAGTACAACTCATAATGTCTCAAATAAAGACAATAAAATACTAAGTCTCAGCTAGACTATGGGCAAATCCTCAGCGACTGCTAGATCCTCCTGAGGGTCCACGTCACCAGTGTCATCTAAGCCAATGCCATAGTAAGTAGGGCAGAACTCTTCATCATCACCTACAAAATTTTCAATATGTCCAAACAGGACGGAACGAGCACATATCTCTCACAACAGTTCATATCAGGATTGGACATATAAAGCAAGCTACAGAAAACTATAAATGAAACGCTGTAAAGAAAATCAACAAGAGAGACTATAAAATGAGGTATATATGATAAATAGAGAAATATAACCATCTATGTGATTTAGAGCATGAATTGGTTATGTAAACGGTTTGGGTTGCACATGGATAAACTATGGAGTTGTACATGGATACCTACTGGGGATAATGATCTCATAACCAACTACACTCTCCCTGCCCCCAATCAATACACAAGGATCAAGACATGATATGTTATTGCATATGGATAACAACTACTTTATACATGGAGCTCATATGATCATGAGTGTACATGAATAACATATGAGTGTACATGGATAAATATGAATACATGGAGTACATGATGGCCACGATAAAGTACATGAACATGATATACTCGATGTATCTGAGGGGATAACATCGCATGAAAAGATCCATAGGATACTAATCCAGGTGAACATCGTGTCAGCATCAAGTATACTAGTCTATAACAAGAGAACATATCCAAAGAAGTATAAAAAGATCAGAGAATGTACTTGCCTGGCAAACTGAACTGCTGATGATGAAGTGTAGTTAAATTGGGGCAATATAAACCTATTTAAAGTATACACATGTCACAACCAAGTCTACAATATCAAAAGAAATAGCTACAATGCAAGACTACATGCTTCTAGGTCCCTCTTGGTCAAAGTAACCCTTGGTCAACTCTAGTCAAACCTGGTCAACACTGGTCAAACCTGGTCAAACCTGGGTCAACTAGTCCGTCTACTAATTTTTAGGTCATACACAAAATTCTAGGTCATTCGGAGTTCGTTTGAGTTGAATTGGATCAAGTTTGACCCAAAGTTGACTTTTGTCAATTTGGTCAACTTGTCGGCCAATTCGACTAAACTAGACTCAAAATGACAAATCAAATCTGTCCTAGGACTCCTATAGTTATAATCACAGCTATGATCTATTCTAAGAGGGTTCTCAAGCATAAAACTATACACATATAGGTATATATACATACACATGTATTTGTAATACATGCCAAACCTTAATTCTAACAAATGATTGTGTGTGTGTGTGTGTGTGACCTGGAGATTACTGAATTGAGTCAAATCTGAGATTAAAAACATCAAAACACAACCATGGTATACCTCAATTTAATATACTATTATATACATATAAACAAATAGGAAGACTATGTATATATGTATATGTATCTATACCAATGCTCAAATGGAAGAATTACCAAAAGTTTTGAGATAATTATAATGAATCAAAATATGGAACTAATTCCCCTCGACCCATTCTCAACACATATATGCTTGCAATGGGCTTCAACGGGGTCTTCTTATATATATATATATATATATATATATATATATATATATATATATATATATTTAAAAAAAATTATATATATATATATATATAATTTTTTTTAAATATATATATATATATATATATATATATATATATATATTTATATATATATATATATAAATATATATATATATATATATATATATATATATATATATATATATATAATTTTTTTTAAATATATATATATATATATATATATATATATATATATATATATATATATATATATATACTTTTTTTTTTTTTATATATATACATAGCTATAAAGAAAAGCGCATACACTCACAATTGATTGAAAAATATGAAATAAATCCAAAAGTTGGTTCCCACAAATCCAAAACCTCATATACGTATTAAAAACTCAGATTTTACAAGTTAATTTACTGGAAATCAAAATATCATATTCAAACTCAAAATTCATATTTAAAGAAAAACTCATTTTCCACACAACGACCCAAAATGAGATATACACAAAATGAACCCGCGAAACTCGGCATACACGTTGGTCTCAACCCACGTGATGCGCTCGTGTACTCTCAGGTTTTAAATAGTGTCCGTGTCGTGTCCACAGAACGCGTATCAGAAATTCTTGATACCGCGTGACAACGTGTACTTGTGCGTGCGTTCCCACTCGATTGAGGGCTGCATACACAACGAAAAGCTCCGCACTCGTGCACGTAGCTGGGGGGATCCTGGGGTAGGTCTAGGACAAGGCAACACAGCAACATATCGTGCCGAGGTGACGCACGCAGCCCCGCACCTGCGTGCGGCCTGCTGCGCGCGCGCGCACCCGGGCGCCCTCGTGCGCGTGGTTCCGCCTACGTGGCTCGCTCGTCGGGCCACGCCACAACTCGGGGTTGGTCCCTCGGGTAGTCTAGGTATAGGTCGACGTGTCCCAGCTCCTGGAATGGGTCCTCGTTGCGTCGTATGCGCGCACGAAGTCCGTTTCAGTGACAAAAATCAGCATGAATGCACAGTGCGGCTGAGCGGTGCACGTCGGATTTCTCCGCGCTCGCTCAACGAAAAGCCGTGAAATTTTACGAGCATGGAGAAAGAGGTTGCCCCGATGTGCTCAAGAAATTTTAGACAAAAATAAGTCCTGTGCATCGAGATACAACGCACTGACGGCAGGGCATGCACGGCCTCGTGCACGGGATCCATGCACGTGCGTCCGATGCTCGAAACGCCGCTGTAACGTCATCAATATCAAATTCGTCTTCACAAAAGTTTATTAAAATAATATTATCTAAACATCCATGAAGACAGAATCGAAAAATAGTAACTTTCTATCCTAAGCGGCATTTCGTCGAACACGTGCCGTAAGGGACCGACACGTGTCCGATACCACCATCAAACGAAGTCCAAATCCAACCAAACTTCATGGGCAAGTCTAGGGCACCTATATGGATCCAAAAATGGAAAAAATTCTAGAATTACTATGGTAGAATAAGGTTTACCTATTGAGTGTCAAAAACTCAATAAACGGAGCCCCTCGGTTGTCGTGTCGACCGATTCCCCTCAAGTAATTGCCTCTGCCTCCTCGTTAGCAATGCTCCAACAGATCCTCCTTTCCTCGACGAGTGCAACAGAGTTCGTTTGGGGAGAAACGGGCTCCGGATGAAGAAAAAAAGGAGTTTTGGAGAAGGAGATCTCTTAGGGTTCACTTGTGGAGGCTAAAACTTCACAAATGAAAAGAAGAGGGAGGGGGTACTTCTGTGGGCAGCCAGGTATGCGTCTCTAGGGTTAGGGTTTCATTTGGGCTAATTCTTTCTTAAGTAAAAAATAAGGCCCAAGTCAAAAAGGCTAAAAGGCTTGCATACAAAAAGGCTTAAAAATTAATTAAAAGCCTTCTAAATAAACTCAAGCCTAAAATAAATTCTAATAAGTAAAAATAATAATCTCTAAAACATGGTTAGGATCCTATATAAGTCCTCTAATGGTAAACCAGATGCTAGTACAATCACAAGTCAAAATATCTAGAAAATCATAAAAAGGCCAAAATGGCTAAAAGACTAAAATACCCTTCTTTGAAAAAGTGGATACTACAAGTCTAACCCCCTTAAAATAATTTCGTCCTCGAAAGTAAAGACAACTGCATGATTAAAAAAGGACAAAATCATACCTCAAGACTGGAAAAGATAGGGGTGTCGTTCGCGCATCTCATCATCTCTCTTCCAGGTGGACTCTCCTAGAGAGTGATGCTTCCAAGCTACGCGAACTAAGGGTATCGACTGGTTTCGCAACACCTTCTCCCGTCGATCCAGAATTTCCACAGACTGCTCTGGATAACTGAGAGTAGGGCCTACCTCAATCTCGGAATGGTCCAGTACATGACTAGGATCAGCCACATACCGTCTCAACTGCGATACGTGAAATACATTATGGACTCCCGCTAAGGAAGAGGGCAAGTCCTGTCTATATGACACGTCACCGACCCTTTCGCTGACAACGAAAGGTCCAACATAGCGTGGGCTAAGCTTCCCTCCTCCACCGAAACGAATAGTGCCTCGAGTCGGGAAAATCTTCAAGAATACCATATCTCCAACCTAGCACAAGCATGGTCTCAATTAACTAAAAACAATCACATAATCAACAAAATCACAAACAACAAGATTCTAATCCTAAGTCTAAGCTATACCTCAAACTGCAAAGGTCTCCGGTGGTTGTCGATCCAATGTCGCTGTCTGTCCTGCGCCACGCGAAGTCGATCCCAACTGCTTTACCTTCTCAGCTGCGTCAACAACCATCTCGGGTCCCAATAAAGCTCGCTCTCCAACATCATCCCAAGACAAGGGAGTACGACATCTATGCCCGTACAACGCCTTAAATGGTGACATCCTAATGCTGGCCTGAAAACTGTTATTGTATGCAAACTCTACCAAGTGCAGGTAATCCTCCAATGATCCTCCAAAATCCAGAACACAAGTCTGCAGCATGTCCTCGAGAGTCTGAATAGTCCTCTCTGACTGTCCGTCCGTCTGAGGGTGGTATGCA
This sequence comes from Iris pallida, assembly GCA_029216955.1. Taxonomy (NCBI): domain Eukaryota; kingdom Viridiplantae; phylum Streptophyta; class Magnoliopsida; order Asparagales; family Iridaceae; genus Iris; species Iris pallida. The sequence goes on from JANAVB010030220.1 coordinate 8,782,804, forward strand.
GTATTGAATTTGAGCTGAGTGCCCAAACTAGTCTGCAGACTCCGCCAAAAATAGGAAGTAAAGCGACTATCCCGATCCGAGATAATGCTCACCGGAACTCCGTGTATCCTGACAATCTGCCGTATATACAACTCTGCTAGCTTCTCAGTAGACGTCCCCACTTTGAATGGCAAAAAGTGGGCCGATTTGGTCAACCTGTCCACGATGACCCAAATCGCGTCTTTCCCTCCTGGTGAACGCGGTAATCCCGAAACAAAATCTATCATGATGTGCTCCCACTTCCACTCCGGAATGGGCAATGGCTACAATAGTCCCCTTGGTCTCTGCCTCTCTGCCTTAACCTGCTGACAGACTAGACACCTGGCTACAAAGCGTGCTACCTCCCGCTTCATCCCATACCACCATACATACTTCTTTAGATCTCTATACATCTTGTTGGCACCTGGATGCATAGTGTACTGAGAGCGATGGGCCTCTGCATAACCTACTCCCGAAGCTCCCCGCTAGGCACACACATGTAGAAGCATGGAAAAGAACAGAAGAAGTCCACGCGGCTCAAAATAGAAGAAGCCCATGCGGCTCATAACAGAAGAAGCCCATGCGGCTCAAAACAGAAGGAGCCTCATGCAGCTCAGGAATCTATCAGAGCCTCATGCGGCTCAAAAACTCTTCAATAGCCTCATGCGGCTCAGGCAAAAATCACGTGACCCTATGCAGCTTGCCTTTACAGCTGGCCATAAAGTGACTGCTCCCATTAAATGCTCCGACATAAAGTGATAACTCTGATATTAAAGCTGAAATGATGAACTTCGACATGACGGAGTTTTCCTCGGGAAATGAAGAAAATCTCCTCTGCAGCTGGCACGATCCACCAAATACAAAGCTCCCTATGCGGCTGCCACCACCCCATACGGCTGATGCTCGCATGCGGCTCGGAGCCTGAAGACCCTCGTCATGCGGCTCAAATTATGAACAGTCACCCTATGCGGCCGCTGTTCTCATGCGGCTCGGATCATGGGGATCATCTCCATATGGCTCAAATATTGAGAGGCCACGCCCATGCAGCCTTGACACGTTGCTAGGCCTATGCTGCTCAATTGGAAACCACCCCCATGCGGCTCAGATCTCGGAGGTTACACCTATACGGCTACCACCTTCATACAGTTCAAAACCTAAGAAGCTACCCTCATGCGGCGGTGGCTCGCGGTTATGATACGTGGCAGAAGATCAGTTTTCGACATGGCACTAAACCAATCAAGAGTTATCAACAAATTCCAACAACCTGATTTAGTGCAATCATCATAATTACCCGAATCAAAACAGATTTATGGCAATCACATGGATTAAACACGTGGCAGGAGATCCGAGCTTCCCAAGATTCATGACAATCAACATTAATTGCCCATACGGATTTTACACAATCAATATTAATTGTTTAGATTCGTTGGAATCAAGATTAGTGGTCCAGATTAATTGCCCACAAAATAGGATCAAGAAAAATGGCAATTAAGTCCCCAAGCCGCCGACTTTTTTAGGGTGATCATTGCAAACCCTAATGATGATACCCCACTCCTATAAATAGAAAGGTGCCATTCCCTTGTAAAGAGATCGGATCCACAGAAATAAAAAAATATAGCAAGGTGCCATTTCCTTGCAAGAGAGATCCTCTCCACTCGGCTGGACACACAGAGAGACAAAGGCGCGCACAGAAGAGTCTTCCCATCTTGAGAGCAGTTCTTTACCGGAGCCAAGGCTACGTCTGATCGTCCAAGGAGTAAGGCAGAGCAGCCGTCGCTTTTTCGAGCCTCTACCGTCACCCCCAAGAATCAAAACTAAACAATCGTGCTTAGATTGCTGTACCTAGGTTTTCGTCCCTAGGCTTTCTTTGTACGAGTGAGTTTATATTGTGAAGTAAAAGTCCAGTCCTTCCATATAATTATTCTGTTCTTTTATAATCAATGGCAAATACGATAGCGACTCTGCTGGAGACTAACTTCTCCACGGCTGAGGAGTTGGTGACGCAATCAGACGCAGCCAACTTGGCTCCACTCAACAAATGCTGGTCGCCCGGTTCGACCTACAGGCGTTTGAAGAAATGCTTTCCAATGGGAGCGCTGGCCCGATCCAGCGGCGAGCCCGCACAAAAAAGGCCCGCAGGGAGTGGAGACCCAAAAATTTTGCTCCTCCCCAAGCTCTCGAAGAAGTACTCTCTGTTGCCCGAGACAGCGGAGTAGTCTCGCTTGCGGCCCCACTTCAGACCACAGAGGACTCTGCTGTCCCCAAGTCCGACAGAAGAAAACACTATGATGCCAGACTTACAGGGGTAAAAAGGGACTCTGTGTGATCCAAGCCGCATTAGGGCGCCAGCCGCATGGAGGCTCATACGGCCACAACTGTCAGCCGCATGTAGAAAACTCATGCGGCCAGAATTTCCAGCCGTATACAGACAGCCTGCACGGCCATGACTTCTAGCCGTATGCCGACAGCCTGTACGGCCATGACTCCTCGCCGCATACAGAAAAGTCATACGGCCACACATACCAGCCGCATGCAGACAGCCTGAACGGCAACCGATCCCAGCCGCATACCATCTATCTTATGTGGCTCGCGGTCAGTCTTTGACCGCCTCTCATACGGTCTTGACGATGAAGGCTCTCTGGAGCATATGCCAGACTCTGTTGTGACCATCTTGGACTCTTCCTACTATGTACTCTCAGGTGCTAGGAGGAAGAAGTCTCGGGCAGCGCGGGCTCGACGAGCTCAGTCGGCTGTCCCAACTTCTGACTACCAGGGCGTCCCGATAACTATTACTCGGGCCCCTGATGGAAAGTTGTATAGAACTACCCGTGTCCAGCCCCCGGCGGCCAATGAACGGGATGGTTATCAAGAATCTCCTAACAAGGATCAGGGACGAGTACTCACGCTACCCCCATATCAAAGAGCAGACAGAAGGCCAACGCACTCATCAGCCCACAAAGCAGGTGACCCGCACAACGTGATTCTTCAAAAGCGCAAGGAAATAGACGAAGATTTGACGGGCAAAGAGTCCTGTCAAGGACATCAATGCACCCAAGTCATAGTCAACTGTTGCTGCAACAAGGCCGCAGCACAAAAAGACCAGTAGTCCGTCATTCAAAGGCTGCAACACCCAAGCTCAGAAGACGAGACACTTCTCGTCGCCTCTTGTAATTCTGTTCTGAAGATTCCTGGCAGCGGAAGAGGGAAGAAAACAAATGTCTCCAGCCTAAAAATTTCAACCGGTGTAACCAAGAAAATTTCTTCTAAACGGCTGTCTACCACCATTCCAGAAGGAGTTTACCAAGGTACCCGTTCGAAGACAAAATCTGCCACACTGGAAGATTCGTCCACATCTATGGAAGACACTGGAGCCGGGGGTAGCATTCCTCCAAATATCTATAATAACCTGGTGTTCCAAGAAGATAGTCCGGGGGGAATGGTTCACCCAACAATTGCAGCAGATCTCGACGTCCCCGAGGACGTCCACAATTCCCAAGACGAGGCAAGCTCTGAAGCTAGGGGTATGTCACCCCCGTTTTTCGTTCTACGTATTTTTAGTATACGTATACGGAATCCTGACATGCATTTTATTTTTCTGCCTGGCTAGCTAATTTCAGTTTAATCATAATTAGGTTCATCATGGCATGTAATGGTTTAACTTGGTTTATTTTGGGTTGGCTTGGTTTATTCTTTGGTTCATCATGTTAAACCCACCACCATCCCCCTTTATAACCCACCTAACTTTTCTCTCTCCTCCACTTTCTTATTTACTCCTTCCTTCTCCATTAAACCCACCACCAACCAAGAACACCCCTTAGGCAAGTACAACTTGCTTCCATAAGAGAACCCATTTTTATTGTTCCATTAGCTTCTTCTCATGTTTCTAAGACACATTAGAACTTGTCATTTTCTATTTTGAGGCTTTAATTTTTGTAGATCTAGAAATTGGTCATTTTCAGATTTTGGTGGTTTTGATCTATCAAACTTCTTTGTTTTTAAATTTTGATGGTTTCATGTTGTAGAGAATTTCATTCTACCCAATTTTGACCATTGGAAAGTTGGATTTGGACTTGTTTTGACTAAGTTATGGATTTTTGAAGCTTTGGGTTCAACCATGGAGTTCTTGCTGATTTGGAGAAGACAGTGAGCAGTGTGCGCGAGCTTTTTAGCTTGCGCCACTGAGTTGCGCGCGCTCTTTAGAGCAGCACAGTCTGACTCGTGCGCAGTCTGACTCGTGTGCAGTCTGACTCGTGCGCAGTCTGACTCGTGCGCAGTCTGACTCAGGCGCAACCTGAGGCATGCGCAACCTAGCCTTGCGCAGTCTAGTGCCTAGCACAACATGACTTGGCCTGACTCTTTCGGGTGCAACTTGACCCGACCTTGTGCATTCTAGTGATTGGCACCCCTAGTGCCTAGGCGCAACCTGATGTTCAGACGCAACTGGACTTGACCCTACTTGCCTTGGCGCAACCTGTTACCCTGGCACAACTTGGCTAATGCCACTTGTTGGCCATAGTACCCCTTGCTCCTCCCCCTTGGGCGCATTATGTCCCCATATCCCCCTTTTTAGGATTTTTGCACCCATTTTATATCCTTACGCCTTTTTGATATAAACTCGACATGAACCCGATATGATCATGACATTATTTATGAATGTTAATCTGAACACGGCTTAGTGATGGAATTGCATGATTAGTGACCCGTTGTGGTGCACTTGCATAAACACGAAATGGCATTATGACCTTACAGGATAACTCTTGATAGTGACCCGCCGTGGTGCACTCTTGACAAGTAAATTGACATGATAATTCTTGATGATGGTCCGTTGTGACCCACCCTTGCCTTCATAAGTAACATGACATAATGGTGACCCGCCGTGGTGCACCCTTGACAAGTAATCTTGACATGATAACCTTGATACGCTGTTACGACAGCTAACCTGACATGCTAAGTGAATTCTTGACACCGTGGGTGATTGTATTGAATATGCTTGTATAAGCAACCAGTCTTGTCTCGTATCATGTTTAGGACATGTATCCCTGGTTACCACGGTCAGGGATTCATACTGAATCTGACTAGGTTAATGACTAGATTGATCAAGTAGAGCATATAGAGAGGTATTCCGGCTACAAGCAATCCCGTTATCTGGGCGCCTTCCTTGATGGACTTGTAGCCTACCGACGAGTAGGGCACATTTCCAGCTCACTGCTATGTGGGGCACTACATGAAATGATTACTATGCACACTGTCATGTGTTGCATCCAAGACACCTAACAAGACATGATAACTCTAATCTTGAACCTTGCGTCTAGATAACCTGGATAGTCTGCAGGGCTTGTGGCCGTAGGCATACCTCATTGCATCTTGCTAGTAACTAAGCTTGTGATAACCCTAGTTAGTTAAGTATCAAGCCATACTCTTTGCTTGGTAGTGAATGATGGATGGAGTCCTATCTTATCTAGTCTTGCCTAGATCCGGTGCATGGATATCTCCGGACATGCTTGTTTATGCTTTACTTATTCGATAATTGGTTCGAGGCTAAGTTCTGTTCAGGTGAAGGATTACAACCCCGGTCCTTGTTTGGTTTACGGGTTATAACTTGGTTACCGGAATAGTCCTCTAGTTATCTTATCATTTATTATCCTGTTTTCTTTAACTCATATCTTATGTTATTTCACCTATGACTTTATGTGCTGACATGCTGGTTTTAGTTCTTAAGTGAAGCCCCCTTTGTGGCACTTGCTCTTTCTGGGGTCTGATCCAGCTGGTTTTGTATGGCCAGATTTCGGAGCAGCTACCGAGGATCTCCCAACTTTCCTGCCAGATGGTGAACACTAGAAGGAATCCCGACAACGAGTGGGTTTTTATTTTGCTCTCCCACTCCATTGTACAAATATTCTTTTGAGGCGTTTAGCCGCCGAGCAAGGGTTAGCTCGTTGCAACTTTACTTACTGTCTGCCTACGGGCTGTAACATGATTGACAAATCCTAGGGTTGATCATGTATGACTTAAACTCTTGCTAGTCTTCGTATTTTGTATGACTAGCTTCATGATCATCTAAATATGTAATATATGGGACGCCTTACCTTGTATGTCTGATGATCTACCATCTTGTTATATCTACTTGTTGCTTGAGATTGAGACACTAGGCTTGTTATTGACCTTAAGAGACTGATGGCTTGTAGTAAACCCTAATGCATCTAGACAGCCGTGACCGTATTGCGAGGTGAGATTCACTTCAATGTACGTAGCTGGCTGTGTCTGTCCCCCGCTCTCCAGTATTCTGGTTCTGGGGCGTGACAGGGTACCACTCTTTCTGAGTCAGAACCAGCGGAGGGCATTCCCACATACCCAGACGACTTCTCTGAACAAGGGAATGACTCAGAGGGCACGTCCACTACCGTTCCTTCCATCTCTTCTCATGTGAGGACGGTGTTCATGACATACAACAACCAAGAAGGTTCCAGTGATCGTCAACGCATCGACACTCTGGAGGCCATACTACATACTTTGGTCAAGTCTATGGACGAGATCAAAGCAGCCCTTCCAACTCTGTAAGGTAGAACGCCTGGCCAAACCAGCTTGGGTCCCGCAGTCAATGCGGACTCGAACTCAGCTGCACCAAACCCGGGCGATAGTCCTTTTGAAATATCAGCTCCTACCGCTGCAGACGAGGCTAGGGAGGCAAGAAGAGAGGTCCAGGAGCTCCGGGCCATGTTCCATGTCCGAGAAAACTGCCAAGACCTCAGGATACGACAACCGTATCCCGCTGCGTGGAGAGATGTTCCCTTTCCACCAAAATATAAACCATTCCACATCAATCCATATGATGGGAAGACATCTGCAAGAAGGTACAGCACCTACTTCGAAGTCACAACCGACCATCTGCCTCATGACGACGCCATCCTTACGCGATTGTTCATCGGAGCCTTGGAAGGGGTCGCCTTCGACTGGTACCGCAACTTGCCGGACAATTGCATCCACTCTTTCACCGGCTTCAAACGCATGTTCCTAGAGAGGTTCTATGAAGTAGGACAAGACGTGACAATGTCCACTCTCATGGACGTTGTTCAGGAAGAAAAGGAGCTAACAAGAAATTATATCGAGCAGTTTCGCCAAACCGCGATGAAGCTGCCTTCTGGCAACCCTGATTCCTCCTTGATTGAAATTTGCCAAAAGAGACTGCTTCCCACAATCAGCCTCTAGATGGACGAAAGTCAATTCAAGGATTGGAAGACGTTCATCATCAGTACCACTAGCACAGAAGACAAGGTGAAGAAAGCCCGCCAACTGGGATTGCACATCTCGGAAGGGGAAGACAAGGGCAAACGCCCTAACGTCAACAACAGCAACGGTGGTAATTCCTCCAGCAACCGAGACAACAAGGGCAAGCAGGCTATGGTGACAGATACAGCCCCAAAGCCCGAATCAACACCGACAGAAAAGCAGTGGCCTCAGATGACCTACTCCTTCGAGGATGGCCATGTTAAACCCATCTTAGACATGCTCATCCAAGGAGGACGAATTCAGCTCCCTCCTCCCAGGTGAGAGCCTCGTCCTGCAAATATGGACATCCCCAAGTACTGCCATTACCATCGCTATGTTTACCATACTACACAAGACTGCTATCAGCTGAAGTGATACATCCAACATCTCATCGATTCTAAGGCCCTGGCCGTTGATTTCGAAGAGGTGACCGTAGCAGCCAACATGGTGTCAGTACAATTCGGCAACTTTCCTCCGACAAGGACTCAAGACGGAGTAGTACATGTCCCCCGAGCAAGGATGGAGGTCGGTAACCTTCCACCTTCCCGAGACCAAGCTGCTGGTCTAGTACCCCTTACCACATCACGAGGGAAGCTCATGTGGGTCCATCCAGACTTGGTACCTGAGGTGACTCAGTCTGCGTCTCTCTCCACCAGCAAGAAGAAGAATAGGAAAGTCAAATCATGCCGCACGATCTCGACAGAGGTCGAAGAAGCTACTGCTGTTGTTACCCGCTCCGGCACACAAACCCAACCTCCACCGGGTAACTCGGCTGATGATCAGCAGCCGACAGCTGCTGATGCTCCAGGACCTCCGCAGCCTTCAACGACCGACAAGCCTAGGCCGAAGGAGACTCGCTTCGACAAACCACTCCGAAGAGAGACGCCTCATGGGCTAGAGAGGCCATACAACTTTGACATCCTGGCGCAATTGGCCAACACACCGGCCAAATTATCGCTATATAAGCTCTTGAGACTCTCCAAAGATGTCCATGTTGCACTAAGCGAAGCACTCCAGAATGCCGATGCATACCTGGCTCAGTCCAATCTCACTGGGGAGGACTCGCCGGCAGACCTCCAGGACAGCGCTTGCACAGGGTCAATGCCAAATATTGTCTTCACTCCGCAGGATATGCTTATCAAAACTAACCTGCATGATCGCCCTCTGTATTATACTGGGTATATTGGCGATATCAAGGTCGATCGAATGCATAGTGACCTCGGGTCCTCCATAAGCATCATTCCGAAGAGCCTACTACACCATCTGCGCATCTCGATGCATCGCCTGATGCCGACAAGCACCGCCATCAGCGGTTTTAATTCGGGCAGGAGCTACCCGATCGGAAAGATCCGCCTAAAATATCAAATCTGCGACCTTCAGTCGGAAGTGACCTGTTATGTAATAGATACGGATACCTCCTACAATATTCTCCTGGGGCGTCCTTGGATACACGATTATATGATCGTGCCCTCCACACTGCACCAGTGCTTCAAGTACGTCGACAAGCACAGCTTCGTAAGAACAGAATTTACCGATATCGATCCCTTTAAAGGGGTCGAATCCTACTACTCAGACTCATGGTTGTACGAGAAGTCAAAAAAGCATCTTGCCGAAGGAGATATTCAAGCTCGAACTGAGTCAGCAACCGGATCAGAAGAACCTCTGACGATCCACCTCCAAGCCCGCAAGCCTGGCATAACTGCCCCCCTTTCAGCCACTCTGCGTAAGGACGCAGTTAGCCTCTCTGCACAGGAGGAACAGATGATAATCCGACTGCCAAGGTCTGGCCAAGTCCCAAGACCCACGACAGAGCCACTGACATTCAGGCTGTCTAAACTAGCCGGCCACAAGCAGAGGAACTCAATCCCTTTGTCAAACTGATGACAATTCGTCTTCCCAGAATGAATCAGCAATCGAGCACTAAGACAGGGACTGCTAGCCAGCCAACAACTCCCTGTCCAGTACCGAGCACCAAATTGGGGGTAGCTAGTATGCCAACAACTCCACGTTCTGCTCTACCCATGGAGCCCCTGCACTACCAAAATAAGTCAAATCAGCGACGAAATTAGCGACGTTAAAGTACCGACGCGTAGCGACACGAGGTAATACGTCTCTAATACAACGACGACACGACGGTAGACGTCTGCAATATACCGACGTATAAATACGTAGGCAAACGTCGGTACTTGCGATGTTTGGTGACGTTTAGAAGATCAGCGACTTATATTTTTGCGACCAGCCCAAAACGTCGGTAATTTCGTCGCTAAAACGACTTATTCTGGTAGTGCTGATAATCAAGTTGCCCAAGTCATCCTCTCAGTCTGCATTTACACAGGGGGTGGCTGAAGAAGACTCAGAGCTGGCCAAGTATGTAGCTGCTTACACTGATGTTCCATCCGCAGATGATGTAATCCCACTGGAAAAGATACCTTATTTCATTAATAAAGAGCTATCTTTGAATTACCTCGAGCTTAATAAGCTTTGCACAATATATGCTATGGAATATGGTATAGGCGCTCACCTGCACACACAAGTGACAAATGTCTACACCACAAACCAACTTACTCCAGTGGAAGACGCTTACCGCATAATCGAGGGAGGGAATCACCCAATCATCTTCGGCCGAAAGAATGATCCATAGCACTTCAAGATAGAAGAAGTTAAGCTCGAACCCGACACCGGAAGATTGCCCCTTTATCTGTATAGTCCCCAATCCAAGTACCTTATGCAAAAATAAGGTATGATCTAGAAACTACACCAGGCTTGAACTACGGCAGTGGACGATGATTGCCCTTACAATCGCCGGTCCCGGCTGGGAAACCACGAGACTACTACAACAAAACCAGATGTGGGCTAGGTTATGTCACACCCGCACCAACACCTGAAAGCTCAGACGAAGAGTGCTACTGGCACTCACACTCAACCGGATCACCCACTTCCGATTTAGATATCAGCATCGGGGACATGCTCAGGCAAGTCTGGTCCGTCAATATGGCTCTTGCCGATGCCTACGAAGAAGATGAAGACATTCCCGAACTTCTTGAGCTAGAGCCATGGGCACAATAGCTAGATGCACAGTGGGAGAAGCGGTTCGAACAAAGTGAGCCTCCGACCGAGGATGAGGTTGTACAAGTCGATCTAGGTGATGAATCCTCTCCAAAGCCCATCTTCGTCAGTAAGAATCTGACCGACGAAGAGCGAAAATCACTACTACAACTCGTCAGAGAATATATCGACGTGTTTGCCTGAAGCTACGAAGATATGCCGGGACTAAACCCCGAGATTACACTTCACAAACTCAATATCCGTCCAGATGCAAAACCAGTCAAGCAACAGCAACGTCGGTTCCGTCCCGACATCATGAATGCTATTGAAGCTGAGGTAAACAAACTGATAGCCAGCGGCTTCATCCATGAGGAACAGCACCCTGACTGGGTCGCCAACATAGTTCCAGTCCTCAAGAAGAGTGGAAAGATTCGAATCTGCATCGACTTTCTCAATCTGAATGAGGCTTGTCCTAAGGATGAGTTCCCTCTCCCTATCACCGAAATCATGATCGATAAAACCTGCGGCTTTGAACGTATGTCATTCATGGATGGATTCTCGGGGTACAACCAGATCAAGATGTTCCCTGACGATGAAAAGCATACATTATTCCGAACACCAATTGGCACATTCTGCTACACAGTCATGCCTTTCGGTTTAAAAAATACTGGTGCCACCTATCAAAGAGCTACGAGCATCATCTTTAGAGACCACCTGCGCAAGACAGTGGAATGCTACGTCGACAACATCGCCGTCAAAAGCTGCTCTAAGGAAGGTCATCTGCATGATCTGAGGACAGTGTTCGACCTGATACGAGCGCACAATTTGAAAATAAATCCTACAAAATCCTTCTTGGGCGTATCCAGCGGGAAGTTCTTGGGTTTTATCATTACCTCCCAGGGTATCCACGTAGACCCTGAGAAGACAAAGGCAATCATGGAGATGGGTCCCCCGAGAAATCTTCGTGGACTCCGAGGCCTTCAAGGGAGGCTGGCTTACATCAGAAGGTTCATTTCCAACCTCTCCGAACGATGTCAGCCATTCACTCACCTCATGAAGAAGGGCGTCTCATTCGTATGGGATAAAGAATGCCAACGTGCCTTCGACAGCATCAAAGAATATCTGACGAACCCTCCAGTTCTGGTAGCCCCGATTGCAGGAAGACCATTCTTGCTCTATGTACGAGAGATAGAACATTCTTTCGGTGCTCTGCTATCAAAAAACAACAAGGCAGGCCATGAACAAGCCATATATTACCTCAGCCGAATGATGATAGGACCGGAGCATCGATACACTGCCGTAGAGAAAGAGTACCTAGCTCTGGTTTTTACCATTCAGAAGACGCGATACTACGTCACAGGACAAACCATCTACATCATATCAAGAGTCAACCCCCTCAGGGTCCTCATGACTAAGCCAGGTGCACTCAGCTCTCGCCTTGCTACCTGGGCGATATTACTGTCCCCTACCACATGATCTTCGTCCCACAAAAGGCTGTTAAAGGACAAGCTCTGGCAGACTTTTTAGCAGCTCATCCAGGTTCGGAGTCAACCAAAATAGACGAAGAGATGCCAGACGAGGTCGCTAATTCAAATATGGCCTCCCGCGGTACCATATGGCAAATGTTCTTCGACGACGCTTCTAGAACTAGGCCCAAGGGCAACATCGTCGATGGAGTCGGAATAGTGCTAATTTCCTCCACCGGGTTGGTGATCAATCGAGCTTATTCTCTTACAGAGCCCTGTTCAAACAACGTGGCCGAGTACAACGCTTTGGTCATTGGCCTCCGACTTGCAAAAGAGCTGGGGGTAGAGTACCTTGAAGCATACGGCGATTCACTGCTGATCGTCCATCAGATCCGGGGCTCGTACGAAGTGCGTCATGAAGATATGATCCCCTATCACCAAATAGCAGTTGACATCATTTCGTCCCTGGAGGGGTTCTTCATAGAGCACATTCCCAGGCTCCAAAACATTGAAGCCGATGTCCTAGCAGGCCTTGCCGCTTCCTTAGCAGTTTCGAATCATGCCGATCATCTGGTTGACATCATAGGCCGTGAGTTGGTCTGTCCCAGGAATAATGTTCAGTATGCCGAGAGCTACTTCGCCCTGACAGTCAACGAAGTACCAGACTGGAGACAACCGTTCATTGACTTCGTAGTCTACGACATCCTGTCAGAGAATCCGAAGGAAGCTACTTCTATCAGAAGACGTTCCCTTAGATTCTTCTACGATACAGAGACAAAAATGCTATATCGGCGATCATACGATGGATTACTGCTTCGATGCTTGTCAAATACAGAAGCCAAAGAGGTCGTGCGTGAAGCTCACGATGGCATCTGTGGGGCCCATCAGCCTGGCCCGAAACTACAAGATCGCCTTCGTCGAATGGGATACTACTGGCCCACAATGGTTGCAGACGCAATAGACTATGCACGAAAATGCAAAGTCTGTCAAGTCCACGCAGATTTCATCCACAAGCCATCCGAGTTTCTATACTCGACGGTGGCATCCTGGCCCTTCGAAGCATGGAGAATAGACATCATCGGTCCGATCACTCCGCCTTCGTCCCGAGGACATCGCTTCATACTCGAATCACAGATTACTTCTCCAAATGGGCGAAGGCTATTCCGCTTGCAGAAGTAAAGACTTCAAACGTGATCAGCTTTCTCAAACATCACGTCATCTATCGCTTTGGACTGCCCCGAAGGATCATCCATGATAATGGTCCGCAGTTCGTAAGCCACGTCTTCTATCAGTTCTGCGACAAGCACCGCATCCAAAATATTGTTTCAACATCACAACCCAACGGCTAATGGTATGGCTGAAGCATTCAACAAAACAATCATCAAGCTTCTCAAGAAGTTCGTGTCATCAAACAAACACGACTGGAATGAAAAGCTCGGTGAATGCTTATGGGCGTATCGTACCACCGTACGGACTGCCACCGGGAACACACCATTCTCTCTAGTATACGGAAGTGAGGCAATTCTCCTACTGGAGACTCAAATCCCCTCACTCTGCGTGGCTCTCATATACAGATTAACGACGGATGATAATCACCATCGCAGACTACAAGAATTAGAGGCTCTAGATGAGAAGCGCCTACTAGCTCAACAACGAATCGAGCTATACCAGGCACGTATCTCCGCAGCCTTCAACAAGAAGGTTAAAACTAGAACATTCCAAGTGGGCGACCTCGTTCTGGCAATTCGGAGGCCGATGGTCATGACTCACAAAACCGCCGACAAGTTCCAGCCAAAGTGGGAAGGCCCGTTCATCATTGATGCTGTATTGTCCAATGGAGCTTACCGCCTCACAAAACAAGATGGAGACTTGCTCATGTTGCCCATCAACGGTAAGTTCCTAAAGAAGTATTATGTCTGAAACGATATCTGCTAGGGCAATGAGTTACGTACCCCCTGGTACCGCTGAACTCACGTCCCGCCTATAAATCTGCTAAAACAATGAGTTATGTACCCGCTGGTACCACTGAACTCACATCCTGCCTACAAATTTGCCACAACAATGAGTTACGTACCCGCTGGTACCGCTGAACACACATCCCGCCTACAAATCTGCCACAGCAATGATTTACGTACCCTCTGGTACCGCTGACCTCACATCTCGAAAATAAATCTTTCGAAGCAATGAGTTACGTACCCCCCTGGTACCGCTGAACTCGCATCCCGACTACAAATCTTCCAGAATGATGAGTCATATACCCGCTCGTACCACTGAACTCGTATGCTGACTCCAAATCCCCCAGATTGTCAAGTTATGTACCCGCAAGTACCACTGAACTTACACTCTGGTCACTACAGATAAATCTATATCGCCTCTCCTAGGAAGTAAGTCATGTATGATCATACCTCTGAACTTTCCTCCTAAAAGAGCTTCCTCCTTATGATCTAATACCCGCACTTTCAGTGCACAAAAAGGGTAACATATCCACATATTTTTCGAAACAACCACGTCGATGTTACCTCTGAGTTGTTTCCCTTCCATCAAAAACAAACCGCCCATCACATAGAACCTCCATGTCCTCATTACCTCTGAGTTGTTCTATATTCCCTTCATAGAACCCACTCCTGCCATGTCCTCATTACCTCTGAGTGGGAAGGCTCCATCGAAGAAACCCTCATATTTACCATGTCCTCATTACCTCTGAGTAAGTATGTTGGTTCTCTCTCGACCTATTATCCGTACAAAAAAAACTAGGGTACGCCAAGGATAATAGGCCCACAAATGTCCTCTGTTGACCACAAATGTCTACTGTTGACCATAAATATTGTACTAAGTTTCCTAGTACATGCCCCTCACTTTTCATCATGCCCCAGGGGCCCAGCTGCCCCACGACATTCTTTCTTCCGATACCAGGAACGTCCATAGCCACCTTACTGTGGATTTGTTCCAAATATCCCCATCAACTTGTTATCTGTACCTAAAACTAAGGTATGCCAAGGGTAACAAGTCCACAAACAGCTCCCCAGTGGGGTAAATACCACAAACACCACAAACACAATAAGCAATACAAATAAAGGGTAGGATAAATCATACTCTTTTGTTTGAAAGGCAAAAATACTACATGTTCTGGGGACCACGTCCCACTTAAGGAAGGAAAAGAACGAAAACGAAAAGAAGAAAAAAAACCGACTATTGTTCGGCGACACATAGTGCCCTGAGACGATCCCTTAACAAGGCAGTCGATCGCTCAAACCTCTGTTTGGCCCGACGTTCAGCCTCCTGAGTCAGCAGCGCCGCATCTTCCTAGGGCGCGTGAGCCCGCCAGCCCTCCTCAAACTTCTTCAGAGCACGTTCCAGGTTAGCGGAAGCTCTGGAAATCCTTTCGGCATCCTGAATAATCAGCTCTTTGTCCGTACGAGAAGCTTCAAGCTCAGACTCCAAGAAGGCCAGCTTCTTCTGAAGTTCGAGAATCTGCTCCCTTGTATCGATTACTCCCTGGGAGGCGGTCGCTTTCCGAGCCCTACAAACCTCGCTCCGATGGCTCAGCTGGTCGTACAAGAGAGACAGGTCGCCAAGGTCCTTTATTATAACCGGCTTAGATGTATCCCGCGTGAGCCTTATCTTCTCCAAGACGGTGGTGAGGAACCCCCGCTCCTGATCAATTGCTGCGAACAGATCAGCTTGTCGCAGCACTTGAAACTGGGCCATAAGCTGATCAGCCTCCAACAGTTTGGGCTCCAGAAGTGCAGCTATCCATGTCCCGCCGGGAAAGGTTTTGAGAATGTCAATTTGGCCTTGGGCGCATTATCGGGCAAAGGCGAAAGGGGTTCCCCGCTCCACAGCAGCTTCTACTCCTCTCTTCAAATGGCGGTAGAAACTATCAACCACATCTTGCGATGCCTCATCTAGAACTTTCGTAGAGGACGGTGTCAAAGAAAGTGTGGCTGGCATTGTCGAAGAAGACGCAACAGAACTTGTCGCCCCTGCCACAAGGGAAATAAATTCTGAGCGAAAGGACGCTTGAATATCGGCCAATTCTTCCTCCGCGGCCCGAACAATCTGGATACTCGATAAATCTGAGAGATCAACCCCCAAAGTCATACGAGCAGAGGAAGATGCAGGGACTATTGCTCCCTGTCCAGGCTGTGCCGCCACATGACCTCCCGAACTCGATCCGGCGGGAGGCCCCTCAAGATAAGTCGGAAGAGGAGGGGGCACGCTCCCTTCCACCAAATCCCCGCTAGCAGAGCCTACCTTAACAATGTCCGTCATCGGGACTGAAAGGGCAGGACCTGTATGTCCAGAGCAACCATCAATCTACGTAACCCGAAGGATGTGATAATAGAGCGAATGGGCCTCCTCATTAGTCAAAATTTGGCTTATCTTACCAGGGGAGGGTTGTGGAGGCTGAGATTCGCTCACAACCGCCATAGTCCCCTCACCGGCGACCTCCAAGTTGAGTTGAGCTGGTTCTTCTGCCCCAGCCACTCCGGAAAGGGATACAACTGGTTCAGCGTCACCCTGCTGAAATTCAACTGTCTCAGGGACAGGTGCAGTAGAGCCCCCGTCACCATGGGTTGAGCCCTCAGCTACGTGGGACCCCTCGACCGCCTCCGGAAGAACTCCAGCAGAAATAATAGCGGTACACATGTCACTGACCAAAGTGGTCAGGGCCGGATCAACCTCAGCGGCCGGTTCTCGAGAAACCGACTCCTCCGACGCCTACAAGAGCAAAGGAAAATGATTAGGCCATAGTATGGAAAAAAGAAGGAGAAGATAGTTATAATTCAAGTTACCTCAGAAACAGCGTTAACATCCTCGATAAGTAGCCGACGGGATCTGACAGCAGCCCGTTTTATGGAATAAGTCATGCAGATATCAGCAGACTCACTCATGCTTCGCTTATACGAAGGACTAGGCACATCAGGCGGCTGATCCGCCACCACTTCATCAAACACAGTGGGCGGTTGATCCGCCACCACCTCGTCTAGAGGAGGGAGAGAATCATCGACACCCTGCTCGCCATCTTCTTCATCCGCAGTGGTGGACTCCGAGTCCGGCACGGGAACCGCGTTTGCCCTCTGCTTCCTCGTTTTCGACCCCTGAGGCTTCTCTGCCAAGCCGGTACCAACAATAAAACTAGTATGCGGGTCAAAGTTAACAGGAAACCTGCTTGCAGTGACGTGGTAGAAAGCCGCTAAATACAAAATCTCCCCTTGCGTCTCAGCGTCAGGGACCGAGAAACTAGCACGGGTACGAGCAGTATCATAGTAAAGCAAGGCCCTGATGCCATCCAGAATGCTGCCGTCAAAGCCCAGGCAAGAGCTGGGACTCTCTAGGAACAGCTGGCCGTACCCAAACTGGCGGGAGAACCGGCTGGGCAAGTAAGGTTCCAGGTAGACAGTAATGCGGTTGCGATATACTAAGTGCGAGAGACGGATGTTACGCAACCAAAGAAGCATCCTCCCAGGTAAGAGGAGAGGAGGCCCGAAACCGTCAACATGTACACTCCCCACCTCCTCAGTAGAAAAATGGAGAACAGACACGAAGAAGTTATATCCATCCACCCTCGCCAGCGCCCTCCGACAGGCGGGCATAGTATTGTACTCCCAGGGCATCCGACGGTACTGGAAGATAAAAGCATCGTCGTCAGTTACACCATCTTCTGGGCCAGGTCTCATCAAAGACCGGCAGTGCATTAACAGCCACCCTATCAAATAGTGGTAGGGCAACTCGATTTGCTCAAAGTTCATCGCCGTGTCACGTGTAATAACTTTGGACAAAAAAGTACGGAGGCCATGGTGTATATTGTACACCATGGCCGGATGAAGAGCCAGTCTGACCCCGATGGCCAGCTTTACGGCAGGAAGGAAGAAATTTTGGCTGATCCTCTCAATGGAACCAACTCCTCCGGAGACCACGTAATTCCGTAGCCATACCATCAGGAACCCTGCTAGGATTGCTTTCTCCGACAACGGCTGGGTATCCTGATAAAAGTAATCAAAGGAATTAGTTTGACTCCCAAACGTGTCGCTCAAGGCCCTCGATTTCTTGACAGTTAACACCAGATCATGTACTTGCTCTCGAGTCAGAGGATTCCGGGGAGTAACCCGGACTGAGGCACCTTGCTGAAAAAGGTGGAAGAGCCAAGCTCTAGTATGCGGAAGGTTCCCTTCCGAGGTACTATCCTTCTTGGTCGTCTGCTGACAGTAAGTGTGGTGACACAGTAACTCCTGATAGACAGCAACGAAACCCGGATGTCGTTGCTCCAAATCTTCGAACTCTTCGTTCGTTGGAGTATATACTTCAAACAATTCATTGCCCAGGGCAGCCTAAAGACTGCGTGCATCTCATGAAGAGCAAGACTAATCTTTCCTCTAGGCGCAAAGAAAGTCCCCGTCCGTCGGTTGTACATCTCCAAGAGAGCCACGAACAACTCCTTGTTGATGGGCAGTCCGTGACATGTACCGCGGATGGCGTGGTAGAGACCAACCTCATGCAGGAAAGTCCCATATTTACGCAGAATCCACCCGGTCAAATTAGCCCACGAAGGGATGGGGCGTATCCAGTTCAAAAGCGAGAGCCGACCAATGGGATAAGACCCTTTCCGAGCAAGTTGATTCAGGAAAGTGTCAGCTTGAGAGAAGGAGAAATTGGGACCTTGCATATTTAAAAAGGCACCCGGGACTAGCCCCATCACGTGGCAGCTGACCGGTTCCCTGCCCACGTACGCTGATCTAATGTGCTTATTGTAGTGGATGTTACCCACAATCATTCCCGACCGGCTCAGGGTCAAGGATTCCTGCATCTTCCTGTCCACCGGCAACATATTGAACCACGCCAATAGGAAATGACGCTCCATCTGGGGGATGTGGATCGCCCTTCCAGTAGAAATAAAATTTCAATTCTCAGATATATCCAATACCCGGGAGTTCTTCACAGTCAGGGCGTCCCCGAAGAAGAACGCCGGCTTCAGGTACTTTCCTTCCAATTGCCCTGAGTTCAGCATGGCACAAAGAAAGCGAAAGGGCTGGTTCTTGATAAGATTCATCCTCTCCTCAGGCTCGTTCTGGGGCAGTTGCTCCACCACCTGCCGGACTAGATGTTCAAACCGAACTCCTATGGCAAATTGGGCCTGACCCACCAGGGGTTCTCCTGCAGCGTTGACTGGCAGATTTACTGAAAAGAGACAAAAGAAACAAAGTCAGAATATGGCCAGAAATTCAGAGTTTATGCGACTCTGATTAAAGGAGTTCTTATGCGGCTCGATTTCTACAGAGCACATGCGGCTCTGTTTAGATAAGTCTTTATGCGGCACGGTGTTTTCACAAAGTTCATACGGCTCGACGAGCCCTCATACGGCTCTATTTAGGTAGGTTAATATGCGGTTCTGATTCATGGAACGCTATACGGTCCAGTCCATTAAGAGCTCATGCGATCCTGTTCAAAGGGGCTTCATGTGGTTCAGTTCTCAAGGCATTTATGTGGTTTAGACGATCTCATGCGGCTCAAACATAAGGTATACCTCATGCGGCTTGAATATTAGAAGTTCATGCGGCCCATACAACATGTGCTGCTTCATAATGATGAAGAACGCATTGAATGCTGAGGAAAAGAAGGCTTGTGCATAAAAACATACAACATAGCCGTTGTTTTAGGGTTTGAGGTGTTCGATCTTCCACATAGTCCTTACCCTGGATGGTAGGATGGACGTCAGGATGGACTGGAGGGGCTACAGTCGGTGAGGTAGCCGCCGCCTTCTGCCTTTTGCTGCAGCAGAGGCCTTGGAAGCTTTGGAAGCTTTCGAAGCTTTGGAAGCTTTCGGGGACATCGTCCCTTTCCGAGCAAGTTGATTCAGGAAAGTGTCGGCTTGAGAGAAGGAGAAATTGGGACCTTGCATATTTAAAAAGGCACCCGGGACTAGCCCCATCACGTGGCAGCTGACCGGTTCCCTGCCCGCGTACGCTGATCTAATGTGCTTATTGTAGTAGATGTTACCCACAATCATTCCCGACCGGCTCGGGGTCAAGGATTCCTGCATCTTCCTGTCCACCGGCAACATATTGAACCACGCCAATAGAAAATGACGCTCCATCTGGGGGATATGGATTGCCCTCCCAGTAGAAATAAAATTTCAATTCTCAGATATATCCAATACCCGGGAGTTCTTCACAGTCAGGGCATCCCCGAAGAAGAACGCCGGCTTCAGGTACTTTCCTTCCAATTGCCCTGAGTTCAGCATGGCACAAAGAAAGCGAAAGGGCTGGTTCTTGATAAGATTCATCCTCTCCTCAGGCTCGTTCTGGGGCAGTTGCTCCACCACCTGCCGGACTAGATGTTCAAACCGAACTCCTATGGCAAATTAGGCCTGACCCACCAGGGGTTCTCCTGCAGCGTTGACTGGAAGATTTACTGAAAAGAGACAAAAGAAACAAAGTCAGAATATGGCCAGAAATTCAGAGTTCATGCGACTCTGATTAAAGGAGTTCTTATGCGGCTCGATTTCTACAGAGCACATGCGGCTCTGTTTAGATAAGTCTTTATGCGGCACGGTGTTTTCATAAAGTTCATGCGGCTCGACGAGCCCTCATACGGCTCTATTTAGGTAGGTTAATATGCGGTTCTGATTCATGGAAAGCTATACGGTCCAGTCCATTAGGAGCTCATGCGATCCTGTTCAGAGGGGCTTCATGTGGTTCAGTTCTCAAGGCGTTTATGTGGTTTAGACGATCTCATGCGGCTCAAACATAAGGTATACCTCATGCGGCTTGAATATGAGAAGTTCATGCGGCCCATACAACATGTGCGGCTTCATAATGATGAAGAACGCATTGAATGCTGAGGGAAAGAAGGCTTGTGCATAAAAACATGCAACATAGCCGGTGTTTTAGGGTTTGAAGTATTCGATCTTCCACATAGTCCTTACCCTGGATGGTAGGGTGGACGTCAGGATGGACTGGAGGGGCTACAGTCGGTGAGGTAGCCGCCGCCTTCTTGCCTTTTGCTGCAGCAGAGGCCTTTGGAAGCTTTGGAAGCTTTCGGGGACATCGTCGATTGATGATCGGAGAAGGAAAACAAAGACAGTGGCTTAGGGCAAGAGAAGAGGAAGACAAAAAAAGGCAAAGAATTTTCTCTATCCTAACAGTACCCTATTTATAGGCAGACATAGGGGGGCACGTGGACCGATAAACCGCTTCGGGTCGTGTGCTGCAGGCAAAACCGACTCCTCAAATTTTGCCCCCTCTCTCATAAAGAAGATTCATCCAGGGCATAAAATCCAAATATTTAATGAGCCAACTCTTGGGATTCTCCTAAAAGACGGATCTAAAAAAATGAATTAAGGGCAATTAATGAGACACACGTGAGGCATGGAGCCCATGCGGCTAGGGAGTCTATGCGGCCAGACAAGCCATACGACCATGAACATCCTATGCGGCCAGCGGAGCTCACATAGCCATGCTTCTTATTCAAAGTATTCCAATTTTTCAAATTGAAAACTTTGAAGGGGGTCTTGTAGAAGCATGGAAAAGAACAGAAGAAGCCCATGCGGCTCAAAATAGAAGAAGCCCATGCGGCTCAAAACAGAAGGAGCCATATGCGGCTCAGGAATCTATCAGAGCCTCATGCGGCTCAGAAACTCTTCAATATCCTCATGCGGCTCAGGCAAAAATCACGTGACCCTATGCAGCTTGCCTTTACAGCTGGCCATAAAGTGACTGCTCCCATTAAATGCTCTGACATAAAGTGATAACTCTGACATTAAAGCTGAAATGATGAACTTCGACATGACGGCGTATTCCTCGGGAAACGAAGAAAATCTCCTCTGCAGCTGGCACGATCCGCCAAATACAAAGCTCCCTATGCGGCTACTACCACCCCATGCGGCTGATGCTCGTATGCGGTTTGGAGCGTGAAGACCCTCGTCATACGGCTCAAATTATGAACAGTCACCATATGCGGCCGATGTTCTCATGCGGCTCTGATCATGGTGATCATCTCCATGCGGCTCAAATATTGAGAGGCCACGCCCATGTAATATTGACACGTGGCTAGTCCTATGCGGCTCAATTGGAAACCACCCCCATGCAGCTCAGATCTCGGAGGTTACACCTATGCGGCTACCACCTTCATGCGGTCCAAAACCTAAGAAGCTACCCTCATGCGGTTGTGGCTCGCGGTTATGACACGTGGCAGAAGATCAGTTTCCTACGTGGCACTAAATCAATCAAGAGTTATCAACAAATCCCAACAATCTGATTTAGTGTAATCATCATAATTACCCGAATCAAAACAGATTTATGGCAATCACATGGATTAAACACGTGGCAGGAGATCCGAGCTTCCCAAGATTCATGACAATCAACATTAATTGCCCATACGAATTTTACACAATCAGCATTAATTGTTTAGATTCGTTGTAATCAAGATTAGTGGTCCAGATTAATTGTCCACAAAATAGGATCAAGGAAAATGACAATTAAGTCCCCAAGCCGCCGACTTTTTTAGAGTGATCATTGCAAACCCTAATGATGACACCCCACTCCTATAAATAGCAAGGTGCCATTCCTTTGTAAAGAGATTGGATCCAGAGAAACAAAAAAATATAGCAAGGTGCCATTCCCTTGCAAGATAGATCCTCTCCACCCGGTTGGACACACAGAGAGACAAAGGCGCGCACAGAAGAGTCTTTCCATCTTGAGAGCAGTTCTTCACCGGAGCCAAGGGTACGTCTGATCGTCCAAGGAGTAAGGCAGAGCGGCCGTCGCTTTCTCGTGACTCTACCGTCACCCTCCAGAATCAAAACTAAACAATAGTGCTTAGATTGCTGTACCTAGGTTTTCGTCCCTAGGCTTTCTTTGTACGAGCGAGTTTGTATTATGAAGTAAAAGTCCAGTCCTCCCATATAATTGTTCTGTTCTTTTATAATTAATGACAAACAACACAGTCTGGAATCGTACCTCAATGTGTCGTCCTCCATAATGACGAACTCCACATCTGCCAATCCTGCTCGAACTTGCTCTCGGATAATCCGTAAAGTAACATCGTCGAACTGAGCTGACTTGATCCTCTCCATCAAGTCTGACTGAATCTGAAGGCCCCATATTTGTATCTGAACTCCTGGCACGATCACCTCGATCCCCAAACTCTCCAAATCTGCTAATAGGTGATGATCCATCGTCAAACACATAGCTACCAGATACATACTCAAGGCAGCGGCAACTACGTTGGCCTTCGCTGGATGGTATTGCAATAAAATATCGAAATCCTTCATCAACTCCAACCATCTGCGCTGCCTCATGTTGAGCTCTTTCTGTGTAAACACATACTTCAAGCTCTTGTGGTCTGTGAAGATCTCCACACGCTCTCCGTATAGATAGTGCTTCCACAGCTTCAGAGCAAAGATAACCGCTGCCAACTCCAAATCATGGATAGGGTAGTTCTTCTCATGCAGATGTAACTGCCTGGATGCATATGCAATCACCTTCCCACGCTGCTACAAAACACAACCCAAACCCTTCCATGAGGCGTCACTGTAGATAGTAAACCCGCCTGATCCTGATGGTAATGTCAAAATCGGGGCTGTCGTCAGTCGCTTCTTCAACTCATCAAAAGCAACCTGATACTCCTCTGACCAGACAAACTCTGTGTCCTTCCGGGTCAGCCTAGTCAATGGCTCTGCAATCCGGAAGAAATCCTGAACAAACCTCCTGTAGTATCCTGCCAATCCCAGAAAGCTCCTGATCTCTGCGACTGAACTCGGTGCTGTCCACGCCTCAACTGCTCTGATCTTCTTCGGGTCGACTGAGATCCCATCTCTGGTCACCACGTGACCTAGGAAATCAACTCGATCCAAGAAGAACTCACACTTCGAGAGCTTGTCGTAAAGCTGCTCCTTCTTGAGAGTCTCCAGAACCACTCTCAAATGCTCCTCATGCTCTTATGGGCTCTTCGAATACACCAAGATGTCATCGATGAACACCACCACGAACTTGTCCAAGTACTGGTGGAATACCTTGTTCATCAAGTTCATGAACACCGCCGGGGCGTTAGTTAACCCAAACGGCATCACCATGAACTCAAACTGGCCATACCGAGTCCTGAAAGCTGTCTTCGAAATATCCTCCTTCTTCACCTTAACCTGATGATATCCTGACCTCAGATCAATTTTAGAAAATACCTTCGCTCCATTCAGCTGATCGAACAGGTCATCGATCTTCGGCAGCGGATACTTATTCTTGATCGTGAGGCTATTGAGTGTCCTGTAGTCGATACATATCCGTACCGACCCATCCTTCTTCGGTACAAAGAGTATTAGCGCACCCCATGGTGAAGAACTCGATCGGATGAAGCCCTTGTCCTGCAACTCATCCACCTGCTTCTTCAACTCCACAAGCTCACTGTTGTTCACTCTATAGACATGCTGAGATATCGGCTCTGCACCAGGTACCAAGTCTATAGAGAACTCCACATCCCTGTCCGGAGGCAACCCTGGCAACTCATCCAGAAACACATCCATAAACTCAGCTATCAGTGGATGTGGCACGCTCTGCTCCTCTGCTGAAGCTCCGCAGAAAACTCCGCTGCTCTGCTCTGACTCCTGCCTGGTGAACTCGAACTCTGGCTCTCCTGGCATGCTGAAAAGAACTCTACCCCCGCGACAATCTATACTGGCATGGTGCCTGCTCAACCAATCTATATCGAGTATAATATCGTAGTTCGGTAATGGCATTACGAGCAGACTCACATCCAGTTCTCGGCCTCCCAAAACTACTCTTCGACCCTTGTAAACATCACTAACGAGGATAATACCACCCCCAGTCGTGATCTTGCAAGTCCTAAGCAAAGGTTCAGAAGAAAGCTGGTGTCTAATGGCAAATGATACCGACACAAAGCTATGGGAAGCACCCGAATCAAATAATACAAATACGAGAAAAGAGTCGATAAGAACAGAACCTGCTATCAGATCGCCTACTGCCTCGGTATCCTCCGCTGCCATGGCAAAAGCATGCCCCTGCTGGCCTCCTCTAGTCTGCTGCTGGTGCTGAATAAACTTCTGCTGCTGAGTCGGCAAGGGTCCCCTCTGCTGCTCCACTGGAGCCTTGGTTCCTGCTCCCTGTCCTTTACGTCCGAAAGCCTCAGGACACTCCCTCAACTGATGCTCCGATGAACCACAGAGTAGGCACTTGCCTAGCCTCTTTCTGCACTCACTCCATCTGTGTCATGGCTTCTTGCAGAAGTCACAAAAGGTGGCCTGCTACTGTCTCGGTACCTGCTGACCCTGTCTATGTTGTGCCTGCTGGAACAGCCTATGCTGCTGCTGGAAAGGCCTCTGCTGATGCTGCTAATGAAAATGGGGCTTCTTGGCCGGTCCTCCACTGCCATCGGCTGCATGTAAATTACGACCTCTCTTTTGCTTCAGCTCCAGATCATCCTCTGCTGCCATGGCTCTTATTAAAATCTCCTCAAATGTAGCATTCCTGTTGCCCTTGGTTAAGGACTTGACTTCCTTAACCAAACCCTTCTTGAATCTCCTAGGCTTCACTGTCTCGCTAAGGCCCTCCACAAATCTACCTAGGCGGCAGAACTCCCCGGCGTACTCCTCTACTGTCTGGTTCCCCTGAACCAGGTTTTCAAACTGCGTCTCCTACGCGCCAAGTGCAGTATCGGAGAAGAACTTCTCCTTGAAAAGCTTCTTAAAAGCCTTTCAAGTTTGCCCCGTAGTACCAACCCTGGGGTCGGTCTGGTACCAAGTGCGGGCAAGGTCCTGCATCATGCTACCCGCTGCTTCCACCTGGAGTCTAGCCAGTATCTCTGTGAGACGGAAAATCTTCTCTATGTGCTCGATCCAGTCGTCCGCGTAAAGGATACTCTCCGTACCCTTGAAGCCTCGCAGCCTCATCTTCTAGAAATCCTGAATACCTGGAGTCATCGGCTGGTATGGCTGAATCTGTCCTTCTTGGGGTTGGGCAGTCACCTTCTCCACTGCCACCATTGCTAACTAGTGGGCATTATCAATGCCCTGCCTCATGTCCTCTGTCTGGCGTCGCTGCGTCTCTATCATCTGTTGTATAAAGGCAAAACACTACACCACATCAACTGTTCCCTGGGGCGATGGTGGTAGCATCCCCTGAACTCCTGGGGTAGTCCTCGGAATTGGTGGAGGAGCACCCCCAAAAGTTGCAGACGGGCCCACCTGAGCTGGAACAAGAGGTACTGTGGTCCTTGGGTCCAGCTC
Organism: Iris pallida; assembly: GCA_029216955.1. Lineage (NCBI taxonomy): Eukaryota > Viridiplantae > Streptophyta > Magnoliopsida > Asparagales > Iridaceae > Iris > Iris pallida. Next base: position 8,808,835 of record JANAVB010030220.1, read on the forward strand.
AGTCGAACGAGAAGTAGCAGACCTCTCAGTGGTATCCCTAAGACCAAAGCGTTGAGATCGTGTCTCCACCATCCTGAAGACAGATCAAACAAGGAATCAATTACTAAAAAAGAAGCGAAATCATCAAAGGAGGACAGTTGTTTTTAAAAGGAGACAATTAACAGCAAGAATTTGATAAGAGTTTTCCTATGGTGATTGAGTACCTTAACTTATATCTTATATCCTACTGCAGGCTTTAATTATACTCTAGTTCGAGTACCACTATGAATCACACTAGTTGTGATGGGACCTGTATGGTCCACCACTAAAAACATGTTACAACCCGTACCCAATAAAAAGGGCATGAGAAGTGAATACGTCCAGCCTACGCCGCAGTGTCGACGGTAGAACGTTGTTCTGAGTCACAATATCTAACACAGTCTAGAATAAGCTCCGAACGAAGAATAAATAATAAGTACTCAATCACAACCACTAAGATGGAATAGAAAAATAAATCTCAAGAGAGTCACAGATATAAATAAAAGTCTAGGTGTAAACCACCAGAACAAATCTCAAGTACAACTCATAATGTCTCAAATAAAGATAATAAAATACTAAGTCTCAGCTAGACTATGGGCAAATCCTCAGCGACTGCTGGATCTTCCTGAGGGTCCACGTCACCAGTGTCATCTAAGCTAATGCCATAGTAAGTAGGGCAGAACTCTTCATCATCACCTGTAAAAATTTTAACATGCCCAATCAGGACGGAACGAGCACATATCTCTCACAACAGTTCATATCAGGATTGGACATATAAAGCAAGCTATAGAAAACTATACATGAAATGCTGTAAAGAAAATCAACAAGAGAGAGACTATAAAATGAGGTATATATGATAAATAGAGAAATGTAACCATCTACATAATTTAGAGCATGAATTGGTTATTAAACGGTTTGGATTGCACATGGATAAACTATGGAGTTGCACATGGATACCTACTGGGAATAATGATCACATAACCAACTACACTCTCCCTGCCTCCAATCAATACACAAGGATCAATACATGATATGTTATTGCCATGGATAACAACTACTTTATACATGGAGCTCATATGATCATGAGTGTACATGAATAACATATGAGTGTACATGGATAAATATGAATACATGGAGTACATGATGGCCATAATAAAGTACATGAACATGATATACTCGATGTATCCGAGGGGATAACATCGCATGAAAATATCCATAGGGTACTCATTCGTGTGAACATCGTGTCAGCATCAAATATACTAGTCTATAACAAGAGAACATATCCAAAGAAGTATGAAAAGATCAGAGAATGTACTCGCCTGGCAAACTGAACTGCTGATGATGAAGTGTAGCTAAACTGGGGCAATATAAACCTATTTAAAGTATACACATGTCACAACCAAGTCTACAATATCAAAAGAAATAGCTACAATGCAAGACTACATGCTTCTAGGTCCCTCTTGGTCAAAGTCAACCCTTGGTCAACTCTGGTCAAACCTGGTCAACGCTGGTCAAACCTGGTCAAACCTGGGTCAACTAGTCCGTCTACTAATTTTTAGGTCATACACAAAATTCTAGGTCATTCGGAGTTCGTTTGAGTTGAATTGGATCAAGTTTGACCCAAAGTTGACTTTTGTCAATTTGGTCAACTTGTCGGCCAATTCGACTAAACTAGGCTCAAAATGACAAATCAAATCTGTCCTAGGACTCCTATATTTATAATCACAACTATGATCTATTCTAAGAGGGTTCTCAAGCATAAAACTATACACATATAGGTATATATACATACACATGTATTTGCAATACAAGCCAAACCTTAATTCTAACAAATGATTGTGTGTGTGTGTGTGTGACCTGGAGATTACTGAATTGAGTCAAATCTGAGATTAAAAACATCAAAACACAACCATGGTATACCTCAATTTAATATACTATTATATACATATAAACAAATATGAAGACTATGTATATATGTATATGTATCTATACCAATGCTCAAATGGAAGAATTGCCAAAAGTTTTGAGATAATTATAATGAATCAAAATCTGGAACTAATTCCCCTCGACCCATTCTCAACACATATATGCTTGCAATGGGCTTCAACGGGGTCTTCTTATATATATATATATATATATATATATATATATATATATATATATATATATATATATTATATATATATATATATATATATATATATATATATATATTTTATATATATATATATATATATATATATATATATATTCACATATATTCACATATATACATAGCTATAAAGAAAAGCGCATATGCTCACAATTGATTGAAAAATATAAAATAAATCCAAAAGTTGGTTTCCACAAATCCAAAACCTCATATACGTACTAAAAACTCAGATTTTACAAGTTAATTTACTGGAAATCAAAATATCATATTCAAACTCAAAATTCATATTTAAAGAAAAACTCATTTTCCACACAACGACCCAAAATAAGATATACACAAAATGAACCCGCGAAACTCGGCATACACGTTGGTCCTGACCCACGTGATGCGCTCATGTACTCTCGGGTACGAAATCGTGTCCGTATCCACAGAACGCGTATAAGAAATTTTTGATATCGCGTGACAACGTGTACATGTGCGTGCGATCCCGCTCGATTGAGCGCCGCACACATAACGAAAAGCTTCGCGCTCGTGCACGTAGCTGGGGGGTCCTGGGGTAGGTCTAGGAAATGACAACACAGCAACATGTCGCGTCGAGGTGACGTACGCAGCCCCGCACCTGCGCACGGCCTGCTGCGCGTGCGTGCCAGCGCGCCCTCGTGCGCGTGGTTCCTCCACCGTGGCTCGCTCATCGGGCCACGCCACGACTCGGGGTTGGTCCCTCGGGTAGTCTAGGTATAGGTCGACGTGTCCCAGGTCCTGGAACGGGTCCTCGTTGTGCCGTATGCGCGTACGAAGTCCGTTTCAGCGACAAAAATCAGCCTGAATGCACAGTACGGCTGAGCGGTACACGTCGGATTTCTCCGCTCGCTGAACGAGAAGCCGTGAAATTTTACGAGCATGGGGGCAGAGGTTGCCCCCATGTGCTCAAGAAATTTTAGGCAAAAATAAGGCCTATGCATCGAGATACAACGCACTGACGACAGGGCATGCACGGCCTCGTACACGGGGATCCGTGCACGTGCGTCCGATGCTCGAAACGCCGCTGTAACGTCATCAATATCAAATCCATCTTCACAAAAGTTTATTAAAATAATATTATATTAACATCGATGAAGACAGAATCGAAAAATAGAACTTTCTATCCTAAGCAGCATTTCGTCAAACACGTGCCGTAAGGGACCGACACGTGTCCGATACCGCCATCAAACGAAGTCCAAATCCAACCAAACTTCATGGGCAAGTCTAGGGCACCTATATGGATACAAAAATGAAAGAAATTCCAAAATTACTATGGTAGAATAAGGTTTACCTATTGAGTGTCGAAAACTCAATAAACGGAGCCCCTCGGTTGTCGTGTCGGCCGATTCCCCTCAAGAAATTGCCTCCGCCTCCTCGTTAGCAATGCTCTAGCAGATCCTCCTTTCCTCGACTAGTGCAACAGAGTTTGTTTGGGGAGAAACGGGCTCCGGATGAAGAAAAAAGGAGTTTTGGAGAAGGGGATCTCTTAGGGTTCACTTGTGGAGGCTAAAACTTCACAAATGAAAAGAAGAGGGAGGGGATACTGCTGCGTGCGGCCAAGTATGGGTCTCTAGGGTTAGGGTGTCACTTGGGCTAATTCTTTCTTAAGTAAAAAATAAGGCTCAAGTCAAAAAGGCTAAAAGGCTTGCATGCAAAAAGGCTTAAAAATCAATTAAAAGCCTTCAAAATAAACTCAAGCCTAAAATAAATTCTAATAAGTAAAAATAATAATCTCTAAAACATGGTTAGGCTCCTATACAAGTCCTCTAAGGGTAAACTAGTTGCTAGCACAATCACAAGTCAAAATATCTGGAAAATCACAAAAAGGCCAAAATGGCTAAAAGACTAAAATACCCTTCTATGAAAAAGTGGATACTACAATCCCGCCAGCCACCTACGACACCACCATCCCCCTCTTTCTTCTACTACTCCCGGCCACCCGAGCCCCGCCTACACCATCAGCCGCCGCCACCTTCACCACTAGCCCAGCCACCCATCGAGCAACACCACAGCCTCGACCCGATCCCCGGTTTCTGGCTGACTCCCCTGTTCCAACCAACCCAAGCCATCACCTCCTCCTCCGTCCACAACCCGACAAAGCCATGGCCATAGCCACCATCTCCCACAGAGAAAGCAAGCAAACGCCGAACCCTAGACTCACCTACCAAAGTGCTACGACCTCCGCCGAAGTCTCTATACCTCTCCGCGGAACGAGCGTCGCCCGTCGCCGTCCCGCGCGTGGCCTCCCCGTCTTGCCACCGCTCTCCAGCCCACCCACGCCGGACCAAACGCCGTCCGCGCCTCTCCTCAGAACACCGTCCTCCTTCCGCCACTCTCCCTCTAGACCCACGGGTCCCATCCGCCGTAGTCGGATCAACTCCACCACACCGTGCCACCATTCCGGCCATCTCCGGTGCCCAAAACAACCCCTCACCACCACCAAACCCAAACCACCACTTACCGAACTCCGGCGCCCACCTCCGATCGACAGCCATGAACGAGACCGCGTGCCACCGCCTCGCGTGCGCCTAGCCGCGACCCCCGAGCTTCCACAACCGCGTCTCCCCGCGAGCTCCGCCCGGAGCCGCACCCGTGCCGCCACCTCCTTGGTGTCGCGGCCGGCCGCGCCCCACGGATGGTCGCCGTGCCGCCTCCCCTCTTTCCTCTTCTCCGCCTTCTTCCTCCTCTTTCCTGACCAAACCCCCCATCTCCGCCCCCTCACTCTTCCAAAACCCGTTCACACTTCCTCTTTCTATATGCTAAGAAGCAGCTGTGATGTTTAAGTAATTAAAGGATTTTCTTTTATAATTTTTTTACTCTTTATGTCTGAGTAAAGCAACACATGGTGGTACTCCATGATGTTAATATTATATTATTATTATTATTATTATTATTATTATTATTATTATTATTATTATTATTGTTAATGTAGTTATTTTAATTGTGTTATTTCTATTAAGTTCTTTGTATTACAGTATGCAATAGAGGTTGATAAATATTTTGAATAATATTATTATTATTATTACCCTTATTAATGTTGTATTATTAGCACTAAGTATTGTACCATTTTATTTGATATATATATATGATAGATAATTTATTAAAAACTATTTTATAAAGAAATTTTGGACTAGGATATATGGCGGTAATATTTAAGTTTTACAAAATATAGGTTTTAGCCTTAAATAATTTTCTAGAATATTTTTGGTCTCACTTAAAATATTTTGATTTCTAAAAATATAAGTTTCAGCCTAAAATATTATTTTTGACAAAACTTGGGGTTTTTACCTAAAAGGACATTTCTGGATTTTCAAGTATGAAATTAAATTATTTTAACTAAATAAAACTCTATTTTTCAAAAATATAAATAATAATAATTTTTAAAATTGTATATATATTGTTTATCCAATTCCTTCGACTATCCTCATGTCCGTGACTTAATCCTATTATTCCTATTCCCTCGCCAATTCGAAACTACTTTATGTCAACCCTAACTAATTCGACCTTTGTGGACCCAATGAAACAGTCCATGCCATCATCTGAGGACGACTTGTATAGTTGCAACACCGAAGTCGCAGTTCGTGCCACCGTGATTATCGTAGTACACCAGGCGTCCTACCAGGCAAGACACCTTGCCTTTACTATTTATTTTTCTTGCTCAATATCATGCATGCTTTATAATTATTTATTTCTAGCAAATATAAATTGTTATTTCAAAAGTTTATGTAGTTGCAAATTACTATACTTTAGTTTTTTTTATGCATTTGGCCTAGAGTTAAGGGACCACCTTTGTTTGTACCGCATTCATTGGCCCGACACCTGTGTGCCACGATGTCACGTGTCTCATATAGATTCAGACTTGCATACCGATCGTACATCGGTGCGTACAGGACGAGCGTTAGGATATAACTGCTAATATAATTGCCTAGAAGACTTAGCGGTTAGTAGAAATATTGTGGTGTGGATTCAGCACGAGTAGTGCATGGGGAAGGGGAAGACAGTTATTAGGCGCAGGGGCTTTCACACATTTACTTTTCTCTAGTTGCCATTTGTGACTTAGCCGAGAGCTAGTGAGCCGTGCATTTATTTACTTTTTTTTAGATGCCACTAGTGCCTCGGTTGAAACACAAATATGTCGTACATTTACTTTCCTCTAGCTGCCGTTAGTGACTCACCCAAGAGACTAGTGTGTCGTTCATTTATTTATTTTCCTTTAGATGCCACTAGTACCTCGGTTGAAATGCTAACGCGCTGTATTTCTAGTCTCGGAAGCCCTTGTGTGGAACGTTGTCTTCAAAGTGCATGTGCACATAGAATGGTTAAGGACCTTATTGTTAGACATGTATATACTTTTCTGTTAAGCTTTTATTATTCAGTTTATGTCATGATATTATGTGTCTTGTTACGTCCCTCTGAGGACCTGGTTATCCTGCCAGGTGTGTGCTCTTATCTTTCGTAGGTGTTCTAGCTCTAGCCATGGGCATCGCTATTTCTTCGAGGATGATTGCACTTGGATCGTCTTCGCTTCGCTCGCCAAACTTATTTCATTTTTATGTATTTTTTCTTTATTTGTTAGTAGTGGATTTGTCTCCGCCCAACATATTGTATCAAGACTAATTCATTATCATTATATGATATCTTTTATTCATTTATTTTGTGTGGATGAGATTAGCCATGGTTCTACTGCATTTTACAGCTTACGTATATTTATTATACGGCTGGCATGTCTACGTTTCTAGTCCTACGTATTTTGGGACTGGGACATTACATATTTTTGTGGTGGCCCATGCAGGTCTAGATAAATTGTTTGGTTACTTTACCGTACCAAGCAACCCTGCGTATAGGATTAGAGTCTAGGATCTCATCCACATACTTGACCGCCTTTTCGCTTGAATCTTCGAGTTGCATCTTGTTTGATCCCTTCTATCGTGATTCGTATCCTACTTTCGTGCTTGATAGAGATTAATAAGGTAACCCATGCTAGGTGGACATGACCCATTGTCCCATCACCCTACCAGTTTAACTCTTATAAGTTGGGTAGAATACCTTACGACCTAACAACCCCTTTTTCCTTGTGAACTATATTAATAAGTTACGTAGATTATAGAATTTAGAGGACGCTAACTGTAGTGCCCCGTCCCTACATCGTGCCCCATTTTTTGTCCACGGGATGAGCAAGAAAGGAACACTGTCGCTATCGACTCGGTCGGGACCGATAGGTCGGGATCGATCGAATCGATCGAACGGGAACGGTTGAATTAAGATCCATTCCACGTTATGGAATGGCTTCTTCGGAACCAAGTCCCATATTCAGCGGGTAGCGCCCCGAGGATTGACTCTGCGGCTGAGTCGGGAGAGACCTCCCATTGCTCTGTTTTTTACGCCGCTTGCATTGGTTTTGGCTTTGGTTTTCTGAATGCGTTTTTGTGAATGTTTTCGATGGTTTTCATGGCTTACGTTTCGAACTCGCATTTCCTATTGAACTTCTTGCCTAATACAGTATTCTAATCGGTTGCTTGTGCAATTTCAGGTAATCATGTAGGCGGCGTCTAGCGCGGCCAACCAGTCTCTCGCCTCAAGCAAATACTCAAGGTAAGTGGCTGACCTCCTTCATCTCGACCCTCTATTTCAAAAATGAGAACTTGGGTAATGGTAATGAAATTGAATGATTCGCTTGAAAAACACAAGTCCTATGTTTGAGAAGAGAAAAGATGAGTTGTGTAGAAAAGAGATAAAATTCTTTTAGGCCTGCAAAACAACCAAGTAAATGAATCGATTACATAACGAGCCCCAACGGTACCCCAAATATACCATGTTAACCTATCAAGGTCATGGACAACTTGTCGACAAGGGTGATGGTTTCTTCGAGCGGCAACCCGGGGCCACGGGACCGCCTCGGCCTAGGAAGAAACAGGTGATAGCCGAGCTAGGTAATAGGCAATCGGTAAGACGGAGACTTGCATCGGAGCTCGCTACTTGCGTTGCAAGGGTCCCGTATTACCAGGCTATGTCCAGGATGGATAGTTAATGCCAGTGACCTCCACATCAAACACTTGATATAAATTGTTATTCAACTAACAGGGAAGGTGATGGTAAGTTTTATGTTGTACGACGCACTCTGCCGAGGGAAATTGTGGTGTAACTTACTTGGGTTATGTTTCGTCAAAATGCTTCGTATGAAAATACCTAGGATGGTTAGAAAGACCACGAAAAGCAAGTTGTGTAAATTTTTATCTAAATTCTTGAACCAAATGAGAGCTTGGAAATTAATTAGCCACTCGCCAGTACATGTTGATTGTACTGATCCTCGCTCTCTCTACAGGTGCGATAAATCAGGAGGAGCGTGCCGCGTGAAGGGAGGCTACGCTCGTGTGTTTTGAAGCTTCGTCCGTGCGGTCGAAGTTTGGATCCAATCTCTTTTGAAGACTCTGCTGTCGAAGGCCAGAAGACAGATGAAGCGACTTCCCGTCATCCCAGGTAGTTTTTGTATTGCTGGTTGTAATCAAGGGATGAAATGTATGGAATGGCTATCTCGTCGACGTTCATTTTATAATGGAGTCAGTTTGTAAAAAGCCAGCACGACACCCTTGTATCGAGTCTGTAAAATGATGTTCATTATCAATAAAGCTTAAGTTTTCTTCTCTATAATGTGTGTTCAATTTACTCTACGTATTCTCTTATTGTTGTGTTTCAGATAACCTTATGACTATGACTTGTGCGAGCGAAACTTAGGCTTGCACGGCATCACGTCCGGGGAACGACTATCGATTCTACGGAATCGGGGCGTGACACTAACCCATGTAGCCAACCAAGCCTTAGACAATAAAACCGTAGGATGATTGTATAAACACAAACAAGACTTAGATTCTCATGACTCTTAGACAATTCATATTGGTTCTTATTTCATCTACCCTCGTGCCTATATTTTACTATCTAAACTAATGATGCTAATATAGCCTAGTATTTGCAAGCTAATCCTTATCAAGCTTGATCGAGGCATATGCTATTGAGCGGCCGCTCACTAACATATTGTCTAATCATAACCGGTGCATGATGGTCTGATCAACCGAGTGTACTTTGGTTCGCTTTGGTCTATTATTCTACGTGGATGGAGCATAATTAAACTTGGCCTTTAGAATCCCATTCACGACTGCCTTGACAATTCCTTTGAAATTATTCGGTCATCTTTGAACCACGTATTCGTATTCGATAATATCATCTTTGAACTCCTTATTACTTTCACCTTCACCTATTTTAGAAAGACGAAAGCGCTAATACTTAAAAATTTCCTCTAACTGTCCTATCACCTATGACCATTATTCCTCAATGTAACTATATCTTTGTCTTGAACTACTCTACCTTTCCCTCAACCCTAAATCTACAATTTTGACTTTCTAATCACTTGAATTTAAGAGTGATTCCAATCATCTCTTAATCATATCCTCAACCTAGACTACGACCATATAAACTTCTTTAAGAAACCATTTCTTCAAAGTCACTAATCATTTTATCTTAATCTACTCCATTCCTCACTAGGCTTCATTTTTGTTTCATCTTGAGCTAAATTCGTTTACTAATTAGCAACTCTCATGCAATACCAAACCTATAACCGTAATTTTATTACGTTATCGAAAGCATGATTTTTTTTCTAAACCATCTATTTCATTATACACCGTTTCCTTCTATGATGTCGTGATCTTTTTTTCTATTCGAGGAACCCTTCTATCTACCCTTGTACCTTCTCAACCCCCTACTTATTTTTAATTTCGAGGACGAAATTCTTGTAAGTTGGGTAGATGTAAACCCCCTAAATTTTCACTAGGATTATTTTTTTAAAAAATTATTTTGGCACTTGGTATTGTACGAACGCGTGATACGAAATATTTTCTAAATTAGTATTACTACAAATTGTTACTAAATATAACGAATAAATATTTTGGTTCAAAATACTTATATTTTGCTTTGTTTAGTGTCATAGCAATTCCTTGCCAAGAAAATATAGGTTTTATTTTCTTATAAAAGTTATTTCATTTACTATACAAATATGGTTATTCATTTCAAAAATATTATTTATATAAATATTTTTCGTATGCAAGGAACATGAGATTAGATTCATGTATATATTAGTTTTTCTTAAACAAATTGTAATTATTTTATTTACCTACAAAAAAAGTTATTCAAATATATAATATTTATTTTCAATTTTTTTTAATATGATTATTTTAGTATTCATAAAAAATATATTTTTAAATGGTTTGATTGAAGTTTAAATTAGTTTGAATTTATGCATGAATCTCATTTCGAAAAAAAAAATTTATGTTAAAATAGAAAGGTAGTTTAAAATTTTTTGATTAATACTTAAATATTTATTATGATTTTCGTAATTAATTAATTATTATTATTTATAAAAAGATATTTGAATTAAATTGTGATAATTTAAATGGTGATTAGGTTTTATTTAAGTTAAACTTAAAGATGAAATTTATCTATATATTGGATTTGGATTTGGTTGATTAGTTTTAAATTCGATCAAAATTAAATTTATGAATTATCTAAAGGCGTTTAAATCTTTCCTACGCCTTATCAATCTAGGAGTTCCACCCCTATAAATAGGGATACTCCCCATTGTTTTCTCTATAATTACTCCACAAATATTCCTCCACAAGAATCGTGCATTATATCCGTGTAGGTGTCCCCTCCCCATCTTATTCCAAATTTATATATACATTATAATATCCTCCGTGTCGACAACCCCGACACGATTCAATAAATCCTAACCCTAACCCTGTCTTCGCCAGAAGACCCTCGTCCTGGCCACACTCTCGACACCGTCATCTTCATTATCAAAACCACCACACCACCATCCCTGTCAGCCCGTCGCCTCCGCTACCAAACCAACACCATCCCGCCAGCCACCTACGACACCACCATCCTCCTCTTCCTTCTACTACTCCAGGCCACCCGAGCCCCGCCTACACCATCAGCCACCGCCACCTTCACCACTAGCCCAGCCACCCATCGAGCAACACCAAAGCCTCGACCCGATCCCCGGTTTCTGGCCGACTCCCCTGTTCCTACCAACCCAAGCCATCACCTCCTCCTCCGTCCACAACCCGACAAAGCCATGGCCACAGCCACCATCTCCCACAGAGAAAGCAAACAAACACCGAACCCTAGACTCACCTACCAAAGTGCCACGACCTCCGCCGACGTCTCTGTACCTCTCTGCGGAACGAGCGCCGCCGGTCACCGTCCCGCGCGTGGCCTCCCCGTCTTGCCACGCTCTCCAGCCCACCCACGCCGGACCAACTGCCGCCCGCGCCTCTCCTCAGAACACCGTCCTCCTTCCGCCACTCTCCCTCCAGACCCACGGGTCCCATCCGCCGTTGCCAGAGCAACTCCACCACACCGCGCCACCATTCCGGCCATCCCCGGTGCCCAAAACAACCCCTCACCACCACCAAACCCAAACCACCACTTACCGGATTCTGACGCCCACCTTCGATCGGCAGCCACGAATGAGGCCGCGTGCCACTGCCTCGCGTGCGCCTAGCCGCAACCCCCGAGCTTCCACAGCCGCGTCTTCCCACGAGCTCCGCCCGGAGCCGCACCCGTGCCGCCACCTCCTTGTCGCCGCGGCCGGCCGCGCCCCACGGATGGTCGCCGCGCCGCCTCCCCTCTTTCCTTTCTCCGCCTTCTTCCTCCTCTTTCCCGACCAAACCCGCCTCATCTCCGCTCTCTCCGCCCCCTCACTCTTCCAAAACCCGTTCACACTTCCTCTTTCTATATGCTAAGAAGTAGCTGTGATGTTTAAGTAATTAAAGGATTTTCTTTTATGATTTTTTACTCTTTATGTCTGAGTAAAGCAACACATGGTGGTACTCCATGATGTTAATATTATATTATTATTATTATTATTGTTGTTGTTGTTGTTGTTGTTGTTAATGTAGTTATTTTAATTGTGTAATTTCTATTAAGTTCTTTGTATTACAGTATGCAATAGAGGTTGATAAATATTTTGAATAATAATAATATTATTATTATTACCCTTATTAATGTTGTATTATTATCACTAAGTATTGTACCATTTTATTTGATATATATATATGATAGATAATTTATTAAAAACTATTTTATATAAAAATTTTGGACTAGGATATATGGCGGTAATATTTAAGTTTTACAAAATATAGGTTTTAGCCTTAAATAATTTTCTAGAATATTTTTGGTCTCACTTAAAATATTTTCATTTCTAAAAATATAAGTTTCAGCCTAAAATATTATTTTTGACAAAACTTGGGGTTTTTACCTAAAAGGGCATTTCTGGATTTTCAAGTATGAAATTAAATTATTTTAACTAAATAAAACTCTATTTTTCAAAAATATAAATAATAATAATTTTTAAAATTGTATATATATTGTTTATCCAATTCCTTCGACTATCCTCATGTCCGTGACTTAATCCTATTATTCATATTCCCTCGCCAATTCGAAACTACTTTATGTCAACCCTAACTAATTCGACCTTTGTGGACCCAATGAAATAGTCCATGCCATCGTCTGAGAGCGACTTGCATAGTTGCAACACCGAAGTCGCAGTTCGTGCCACCGTGATTATCGTAGTACACCAGACGTCCTACCAGGTAAGATACCTTGTCTTTACTGTTTATTTTTCTTGCTCAATATCATGCATGCTTTACAATTATTTATTTCTAGCAAATATAAATTGTTATTTCAAAACTTTATGTAGTTGCAAATTACTATACTTTTGTTTTCTTTATGTATTTGGACTAGAGTTAAGGGACCACCTTTGTTTGTGCCGCATTCATTGGCCCGACATCTGTGTGCCACGATGTCACGTGTCTCATATAGATTCGGACTTGCGTACCGACCGTACATGGGTGCGTACAGGACGAGCGTTAGGATATAACTGCTAATATAATTGCCTAGAAGACTTAACGGTTATTAGAAATATCATGGTGTGGATTCAGCACGAGTAGTGCATGGGGAAGGGGAAGACAGTCATTAGGCACAGGGGCTTTCACACATTTACTTTTCTCTAGCTGCCATTTGTGACTCAGCCGAGAGCTAGTGAGCCGTGCATTTATTTACTTTTCTCTAGATGCCACTAGTGCCTCGGTTGAAACACAAATGTGCCGTGCATTTACTTTCCTCTAGTTGCCGTTAGTGACTAACCCGAGAGACTAGTGTGCCGTGCATTTATTTATTTTCCTCTAGATGCACTACAACAAAAAACCATTTTAATGACGGCTAAAAAGCGTCATTAATGACGAACCATGATGCTTTTTTTCCACAGCAACCGTCATGAAAACGGGTGTTATAAATATTTTTCAAAAGCGTCATAAAATAACCGTCATGAATAGTTTCTATAAAAGCGTTATGAATAGTTAATATATAGTGCACAATTCAGAACAATTTTAAAACGTCATGAATAGATAACATGTATAGGCTCAATGCAGCACATTTATAATACTTTATACTATTCAAATTAGCACATCCAAATCAGTCCATATAATTGTCAGGCCTAAAAATCAAATTAACATTATATATCATCATCTTTATTACATTTCTCAAAATAGAGTACATATCAACATATTCATTACATTCTCAAAATAGAATATCCAAATACATATACATTTACAAATACATATATACATTTACAACTACCAAAAAACCTGCACCTAGAGCTCTGTTGGACTACTAGGGACTAAAGGTCCTCCAACTGCTAAAATCTTTATGGAAAAAAGCAGTATCCTCGTTTGTTTGAATTTAATGTCTCTTGCAATTGATTGGTCCACATATGAAAGAAGGAAAGCTGAAAAAACAAAAAAAAGATTACATTGGAAGCATGAATAAACTTGACAGTACATTCTCTTAAATCAACATGAATAAGCTTAAAAAAGATTACATTGGAAGCTGAGCAGCCAGCATCAAACTTCTCAAGCAACACCAACATGTAACTTATAGTTAGGGATAACAGTACCTAGGAAACTCTCCAACCAATGAGCCATCCAGACCGGTCAAGAAAAAATTATGAACCAATAAGCAAGTAAGTCCTTGAAACACAAGCAATAAAACATAGAGGGAAAAAATTATGTAGTCCCAACATTTATGTAGTCCCAACATAGAGGGAAAGGAATTATTTTTTTCAACCAATTTAAAATATGCCATTCATGATTTGAACCTTCTAAATAAATAAAACTGTAATTGGTCTAATACCATGTTAAAATCTATGCCACCAATACTCCAATTTCTACAACCAAGGATTCACCACAAACACATAGTTGTTACCATGTAATGTATTTGCTTTTTCTGGCATATGTAAAATAGCTCATTCTTTCATTCAAGTTATATTATGGTCCGTAGTAACTCAGGTCAATTTGCAAGTACAGAAGTATGACATAGATGAAAGTAAAAGGTAAATCAACTAAATGAGAATAAAACTGGTCTTATCCAAGACTAATATATACTTTGTTAACACAAGTAAGAGCTCACAGAACAGAAACTAAGGCAGCTAACTGAACTTAAATAAATCCATGTTAAGTTGTGTGGAAGACTTGTTACCCAAACTTTAGGAGAGGAAAGACTGAGTCACAGTCATGGGAGAAGCCTCTTCCAAGCCGCAAAGAGCACAAGCTGTTCATTATATATTCAGAAGCAGAATAAACATAAACTAGGTTACAAGAAGCGAAACAAAATTAAAAGAAATAAAAATATATATGCTAAGAACTAACACCAGTAAGCAAGATGGAGATAACCAAAAGATTCTATTATTTATGAATGTAACTATCAAAAGAAGTCTAAACATTGTCACATATTTTTTTTCCCTGCAAACTGACTGTTAGCTCTTCTGAAGGTATATGGATCACATTTACCCGAAGCTCGATATCCCAACTGGATACTAATGTAGTTCTTTTACAATCCTAAACCAATTCAAGTTAATAACTGGGGCAATATTATTGAAGGTGATGGACCACACAAAATATTAGAGAATCTAAATTTCATTCAATATTAGAAGAGAAATTAGGAGAGCAATTACCAAGGAGCACATACTTGTTCAGCTAGCACGAGAGCATATTTACAGATTAAGAACCTTCTATGTTGACACACAATCTACAAAAGAATCCAATTGCACTCTGTTAACACCTAATCCATATAATAATAGCATACACAGCAATAGAATTCAAATTTCACTACTAGTGAATCAACAAAATTCTATCACGAATCCAAGGAATTTTATTCAATAATAAACTTCCTATACAAATAAAATAATATACATGCCAAAGAGGCACAAAAGAAAGCTATCAGAACAATATATATGCTAAGTAGAGCGTTACTGGATTGAGAGTGCTATGTCTCTGAACCTTTTCTCCAAAAGAGCAGACTGCTCCTTCGTAAGCCTGAGCTTCTTTCTCACGTTGCCGTCCTCTTCGTCGCTCACCTGCGAAGAGGAGCCCCTCTCCGCTTCGACCTCCCCGCACGCGGTCGGCGAGAACGTCGACACCGAGCTGTGCGAGGACGACGTTGGAGCCTTGGGCATCATCGTCGGCACGCTACTGTACGCGACGGTGCCGTCGGAGGCGCTCGGGGTAAGCTAGATGAACCTGGACATATAACTGGGTGCGAGACACAAACGTAACGAGAACAAACAACACAAACCCTAACCCTAACCCTAAGGGGGGAAAAATCAAATCTTTCCCAAAATAAAACACTCAAATCTACTGAATCAAGCGCTGCCCAGATGATAAAAGTGAGAAAATAGTCGAAAATCGAACTAGAATGGAGTTGAAGTTGAGGATCATACCACTGCCTCCTAATGCTCGTGCCGCACCCTCCCTACCGCCTCCATCTGCTGCTCGAACTCCCTCCTCCCGACCCCGACCTTCTTCAGCCTCTTCACCACCACCATCGTCGCGTCCACCTTTGCGTAGATCTGGAGTTTAGGAGAGGAAAAATTGGAGTCGAACCGAAAAGGAGGGAAAATAAAAAGTGAAAAATTGGGGGAGAAGAGGTTTGGGGAGGAGCTGCTCGGTTAGAAAATGGATGAGAAATAAACTCTCTCTCTCCCACTTAGCTTTTATACAATGAAAGAATTACAAGTTTGCCACCGCTCTAAACTATTAATAACGCTTTATTTTATAAACGTTATAAAAAGCCCAGAATTAGCCCAAACCGTCATAGAAAAAAGGTATTTTTCAACTTAATAACGCTTATGTATCAACCGTCATTAAAACTCCTTGTCGAGCGTCATTAAAAGGGTTTTTTGTTGTAGTGATGCCACTAGTACCTCGGTTGAAACGCTAACGCGCCGTGTTTCTAGTCTTGGAAGCCCTTGTGTGGAACGTTGTCTTCAAAGTGCATGTACACATAGAATGGTTAAGGACCTTATTGTTAGACATATATATACTTTTCTGTTGAGCTTTTATTATTCAGTTTATGGCATGATATTATGTGTCTTATTACGTCCCTCTGAGGACCTGGTTATCTCGCCAGGTGTGTGCTCTTGTCTTTCGTAGGTGTTCTAGCTCTAGTCGTGGGCATCGCTATTTCTTCGAGGATGATTGCACTTGGATCGTCTTCGCTTCGCTCGCCAAACTCATTTTATTTTCCATGTATTTTTCCCTTATTTGTTGGTAGTGGATTTGTCTCCGCCCAACATATTGTATCAAGACTAATTCATTATCATTATATGATATCTTTTATTCATTTATTTTGTGTGGATGAGATTAGCCATGGTTCTACTGCATTTTACAGCTTACGTATATTTATTATACGGCTGGCATGTCTACGTTCCTAGTCCTACGTATTTTGGGACTGGGACGTTACAGATTCTAAGGTAGATATCTAGTTTAATATGGGATAGCATATAGGAATGGGGACCTAGATGGATACTAAGAAGAATCTATATACCAACCTCACAAGAGAAGCATGTGTTTATCTGCACTTGTACAAATGAACTTTGACACATTACATAAAGTTAATAGATATTGTATCAGTAAGAGATTTAGCCAATACTCAGAGGTCGACTTGGCATTAACTGGATGTGGTGGATAGGTCATACCAATATGGTACCAGTGTAGCAGAAGAATGGTAAACCCATTTACCAAATTTCTAGTGTCAGATGTGAGAGGCCCTGGTATCAGAACAAGAGTATAGAGTAAGCATTTGGGGTATCAAGTCAAAGGTGGGTACCAAGGTTTAGGGTTATCTTGTGTCCCAGCTAGCAGAAAAGGAAGTGAGAGGAAAGGACTAAGCATAGATATATTGGTCCTTAGGCTAAGTATCAGTAGATGTGAAGAACCCTGTAACACGTTCACACTAGGGTATTATTATATAGGGCAGTATCAAGTGTACCATGTGGTCAACCCTTATTAGTACTACCTGGGTGTTAAACCAAAATATCTTGAAGGTACTATATACCCAATGATTGATTGAGGGACTGCAAGTTCTGTAATGATGGGTTCCCTTGTAGGTACAACAATAGGTAATTAGATTTGAAGTATCATAGTTGACTTTTGTACCAAATTATGAGATGACCATCTAACCAATGGGTACGAAACTAAGGGGCTTTTGCTAGTACAATGGAAGGACATAGCACAAGAGAAGAGTGCAGTTGGGAACCCAGGAATCGTTACTTGACCACCTGGAAGTGTGAGAACCGAGCCTATAAGATGGATTAAAAGTATACATGTAGGAGTACAATAGGAGATAAGGACTAGATTGGTCCTATTCGAGACTAGAGTCTGTAGCTAGTAGAAGTTAGAAACTAGTGTGTCACAAAAATAGGTAGAGGGATACCTGTGGTAGCAAGGATACATCAGTAGGAAGGTTATGTAAGTATACATTGGATAATACCCTTCCTAGCAACAGTACTAGTGGGATAAGGAAGAGGTTTTGGGTAGGTTTGCCTAACCATACCAGTCACACTAGTAGGGTGACCATGTCTGAAAGCAATATTGTTACTTGAAGTTGGTTTATAGACTACAGTTGGCAAGAAATGAGTTCAGGGGATGAGGGGCTCATTTAAGATATGGTTGTATATAAACAGATATATATGTATATAATACAGTTGAGGTGATTTTTAGTAGACCCATATTTGTATACCATATTATGTAGGTATCCATCATATTTTGAGAGAGAAAGAAAGAGGTAGCAGCAGTTGAAAGGCTAGTGTAGTCCAATTTATGGTTTATACCCGGATGTTGGGTTGAGAATAATAGGCAACTGTATGTGTAGGGTAAGTTGGACTTAGAATATCCAATTGTTTGGAGGGCCCTAGTGTAAAATAATAAGGGAAATAAGTATCCTGTGAATGACATATTAGATTCAAGTGGGATGGTAGAACTAAACAATGTGGGATAAAAAAACCTTTATACCTAGTTATAGTGAAACCAAAATTACTTAGAAACATAAAGAATGAGTAGATAGGCTATTCATGTTTTTAGTTTCTGAATTGAT
Source organism: Iris pallida (assembly GCA_029216955.1). Lineage (NCBI taxonomy): Eukaryota > Viridiplantae > Streptophyta > Magnoliopsida > Asparagales > Iridaceae > Iris > Iris pallida. The sequence continues at coordinate 8,827,505 of JANAVB010030220.1, forward strand.
CATTATAATTATTAAACAGGCTACTTGGACCTTGATACGGATTCTCGACCCGTATCCGCAGCTCAGGACATCAGGCAAGTATACCTTGCCTTTCTTTACAGCTTTATTACATGCTTATCTTCTTTCATCATCCAGTTGATTCTGATTTGATTGCTGACATGTGTTTCTTTATTATTATATAGCCCTTGTATACAGTTAGCCTTGTAGCCATATTGGACATGTGTTTCACTTGCACTTGATTGAGTTGTACCGTAGGATGATTGCGTTATAAACTGAACTGCTATTTCCTTATTTCGATTCTTGTAACCTACGAGTCCACACTTGGGGCGAGGGTTGACCTTTGTACCTGCGAGTCCACACTCGGGGAGAGGGTTGACCGTTTGCACCTGCGAGTCCACACTCGGGGCGAGGGTTAGTGATTAGTTCAAACCTGCGAGTCCACACTCTGGGCGAGGGTTTGGTATACGTTGATCTCTTGCTCACACGTTTCTTCTAGCAGTTCATTTATGCGTAGTTATTCATATATTCGTGTATCATGTTTGCTTGGTCTTTTTCTGTTTATACCTTATCTTCTTTTCTTGCATGATAAACTGTTAGGAAGGCTTGTATATTATGTATCTTGCTAGTCCTCTGAGGAACTGATGATCTCTTCAGGTTAGTCGAGTATTGAGCCAGGTGCACACGAGCAGGTTTGAGCCAGCATTGGACCACGATACCACTGCAGACGAGGGTACCTTGATGATTAGCAGTTTTGACTCAGTTATTTCCATTTTATGTTCTATTTTATATCATCTATTGGTAGTAGATTTGTGTCTACCGGACGTAACTGGGATTCTCGATGAGCTTGATACTTCATTTTATATTGGCATTCTATATTCAGTCTCATTTGAGTTGATTATGTCATATTTCTGTGGATGAGATCTAGATTGCCATGTTGGTTACAGATTCTGTGACTTGTGTATATTAGACAACGTTCTACCGCTGACACTGCGGCGTAGGCTGGGCTTAGACACGCCTCATATCCGAAAAGTGGGTACGGGTCGTGACAGATACACCAGCTTCGAGTCGAGGGTCTCTCAAGCAACTATTCTGGCAGAGGCTAGAACTCAAGAGGCCATGAGCAAGAAGGCGAACCGACGAGCTACTTCGACCATAGGATCAGCTAAGACCACTACAGGAGGGCCAGTGAGATGCCCTCCTATACATCAGCATCAACAGAGGACAGGACCATACCAGACATAGGAGAAGGCCACTTGCCATTACTGTAGCAAAGTTGGACATGTTCAGTAGGATTGTAGACGACGGCTGGGACACTGTTTAGCTTGTGGATCGAACCAGCACTAGACCAGAGATTGTCCATTTCAGAGGAATGCTCCACAGAATCAGTAGCAGAGACCAGCAATTATGGGGCCAGGAGCACCACGACCACCTTTATCCCCTCAGGCAGCCCAATTCCAGTAGGCTAGACCACATACGGGCAATTAGAGAGTTGGAAAGGCTTTTGCACTAGCTGCAGAGGAGACAGAACCAGAGGTAGACATCATAGTAGGTATGGTTTTAGTCGTATCATTTCCTGCCATCACATTATTTGACACATGAGCCACCCATTCATTCATAGCCACTAGCTTTGCCACTAGACACAGTATACCCATGTTATCTTTATCTAAAAACATTAGAATCCTCACTGGAGGAGGAGTGGTACCTGTTAGTGGTATTTGTAGAGATTGTTCTATAGTGATAAGTGGTAGAGAGATGAATGTACGACTTCTTGTATTTCCTATGCCGACGTTCGATGTGGTTCTTGGAATGGACTGGTTGAGCCAGTATTTCACTCTCATTGACTGCCATAGGGGCAGTATCGTCTTTAGACCCCCGAGTGATACAGAGTTCGAGTTCACCAAGGAAGAAGTCTTGAAAAGCGATGTACCTGCATTGGGCACTCACATGATGATGCAGGACACCCCTCAGCATCCTGTCATCACAGAGTTCGAGGATGTGTTTCCCGAGGAATTGCCAAGACTACCACCCGACTGAGACATTGAGTTTTCCATTGAGCTTATTCCCAGAGCCGAGCCTATTTCGTCTCGAGTATATCGACTAGCACCTAAGAAGTTGGTAGAGTTAAAGACGCAGATTGACGAATTATTGGAGAAAGTCTTTATTCGTGCCAGTGCATCACCATGGAGAGCACCCGTTCTTTTTGTGCCTAAGAAAGATAGGACAGTGCGCATGTGCATCGATTACAGAGTCATGAATACGGTGACAGTGAAGAATAAGTATCCCTTGCCGCGCATAGACGATCTATTCGAGCAACTAAGTGGAGCAAAAGTATTCTCCAAGATTGACTTACGATCGGGCTATCACCAACTGAAGGTTCGGAAAGAAGACATTCTGAAGATGACATTTCGATCGAGGTATGGACACTACGAGTACTTGGTTATGCCTTTCGATTTGACCAACGCTCCCACAGTCTTCATGAACTTAATGAACAAGATCTTTCACCAGTACTTGAACAAATTTGTGGTCATCTTTATAGATGATATCTTGATATATTCAAAGAGCCAAGAGGAGCATGAGCAGCATCTACAGATAGTTTTGGGAATATTAAGGAATGAGCAACTTTTTACAAAGCTTAGCAAGTGTGATTTCTTTCTCAAGAAGGTTTCATTTCTGGGGCACATTGTTACTGGAGACGGCATATCGGTAGACCCTGAGAAGATCACATCAATCAAGGCCTGCCCGCTCCCACATCGGCTTCTGAGGTGAAAAGTTTTCTTGGACTTGCGGGATATTACCAAAGGTTCGTAGAAGATTTCTCTCGAATAGCAGGGCCTATGACTCAACTAACTTGCAAGGATCAGGAGTTTGTATGGACAGATGAGTGTCAAGCCACTTTTGACGAGTTGAAGAAGCGCTTGACCACTGCACCTATCTTGACACTACCATCGGTCCCAGGAGGTTTTATGATTTACAGCAATGCATCTGGGAAAGGATTAGGATGCGTATTGATGTAGCACGGTCATGTAGTAGCATACGCATCGAGACAGTTGAGGGTGCACGAGAAGAATTATCCAATCCACGATCTAGAGCTCGCAGCGGTTATCTTTGCTTTGAAGCTATGGAGACACTACTTGTACGACGAGAAGGTGGATATCTATACTGATCATAAGAGCCTCAAGTACGTGTTCACACAGAAAGAGTTGAATATACGACAACGACGTTGGTTGGGGTTGATGAAAGATTATGAGATTGAGCTACATTATCATCCGGGCAAGGCTATTGTAGTAGCAGACGCATTGAGCCGTAAGCCCATGGTACACTTCTTGACTACGCAGAAGGAGTTGATCAGAGACTTGCAGCAACTTGGTATTGAGGTAGTATTGCCTGGAGCAAATGGCGTGTTAGCAATCTCCAAGTACAATCGTCATTAGTAGATCGGATCAAAGCGGCATTACCTGCGGATGCTAGATTCCGACGACTTCGAGAGAGGACTGAGGCAGGTGAGCAGACAGGATTGAGGATTCATCCCGATGGGACATTACGATGTGGTGATCATTTTTATGTTCCTAATGGAGTGTTGCGGCAGGAGTTGATGGCAGAAGCACACAGTTCGACTTACTCTATTCATCCCGAAGGAACTAAGATGTACCGGGACTTGCGACAGTATTATTGGTGGCACGGAATGAAGCAAAAGATAGCTCGTTTTGTGGCCAAGTGTTTGCTATGCCAGCAAGTGAAGGCCGAGCACCAGAGGACGGTCGGATTATTGCAGCCGCTATCCATTCCCGAGTGGAAGTGGGAGCACATTACGATGGACTTCGTCCCAGGATTTTCTCTGAGTCCTAGTGGACGAGATGTGGTATGGGTGATTGTTGATAGACTTACCAAATCGGCCCACTTCTTACCTTTTAGAGTGGGGCACTCCACGAAAGTTTTGGCAGATATGTATATGAAGCAAATAGTAAAGCTCCACGGTGTACCAGTTAGCATCGTGTCAGATCGTGACTCGAGGTTTACGTCATACTTTTGGAGGAGTATGCAGGACAGTTTGGGTACGCGTTTGAAGTTTAGCACGTCGTACCATCCACAGACAGATGGCCAGTCAGAGCGTACAATTCGGACGCTAGAAGATATACTGAGAGCGTGTATGCTTGACTTTGGAAGATTATGGGAAGAACACCTTCATCTTATGGAGTTCTCTTACAACAATAGCTATCAAATGAGCATTCAGATGGCTCCGTTTGAAGCATTGTATGGGAGGAAGTGTCGATCTCCTGTCTGTTGGAGCGACATCGGAGAGCGACAGATATTGGGCCCCGAGCTGGTTTTAAGCATAGTAGAAAAAGTAAAGAAGATACAAGACCACCTGCGAGCAGCGCATGATTGACAGAAGCAGTGGGCAGATAATCGTCGTCGACCTTTGGAGTTCAAGGAAGGCGACCATGTTTTCTTGAAGACATCCTCCACTAGAGGCACGATTCGATTCGGAGGTCGTCGCAAGTTGAGTCCAAGATACATCGGTCCTTTTGATATCTTGGAGCGTGTGGGAGAAGTTGCTTATAGATTGGCCTTGCCACCGTCGCTAGAGGGAGTACATGACGTGTTCCACGTGTCCCAGCTGGGGAGGTACGTGACAGACAGGAATCATGTGCTTGATCACTCCGAGATCACAGTTGGACCGAGTTTGTCGTACGAAGAACAGCCGGTAGGTATTCTCGATCGCCGAGTGAAGGTGTTGCGAAATCAATCTATACCATTGGTTCGCGTGGCATGGAAGCACCACTCGTCAGGGAAGTCTACTTGGGAGCGCGAGGACGACATCCGAAATCGTTACCCGCAATTGTTCGAAGACCAAAGTACGTCTTGCATGATTAGACCCTTCCAAATTTTGCATTGCATTTGACCCCCTACCTTAGTTTAATTTCGAAGACAAAATTTTCTTTAAGTTGGGTAGGATGTAAACCCCCATATTTTATGCAATTTTTTTTACAATTTTACTATTTTTTTATATACATATTTATTTATTTAGTGTAGTTAAGGTATGTATATATATATATTATTTATTGGTGGGTATGTGTTATACTGTAAAATATTAGTCTTCAATATTATTTGGAAATTCTAGATAGTAATTTAAAAATATTTATTTTTAATGCTAGTTAATTTCTCTATGTTTCTTACATATAAATGTATATGTATATATAAATATAGATATATAAATGTGTATATATATATATATATATACTTTTTTTTAAACCAAAGCCGGTGGACGACTCCATCTGACCTTAGCCCGGAGGCCGTGGCCATCGCCCCCCAGCCACCTCTGTGGGAGGGAGGATCGAACCCGGCCCTCACCCCCAGTGCACGGTGGTGTTACCAGTACACCACGACTCGATGTGCTATATATATATATATATATATATATATATATATATATATATATATATATATATATATATATATATATATACAAAAAAAAATATACATATATATATATATATATATATATATATATATATATATATATATATATATATATATATATATATAGTTAGTTAGTTAGTTAAAGAAGGAGAAAAAAATAATAAACAAATAACCCCAACCCGTTGTTGTTCCCTGCGGGAACAGTAACCATACGAGCCCGACACCCTCCCAGCGGCAACCCGTAGATAGAGTAAATCAAATTCAAATTTGATTGAAATTACACCAAATCCTTTCTAAATCATATCCAATCCAATCTCTTCCAAATCCTTATTAACCTGAATCAATTATGGATCCTAAACCGAGCGCAATAGGGATTTAAAACCTATATTTAACCTTGAGTCGCGGGGATCCTATCGCCAAAAACTTATCAAACCTTCATCTCAACCCAAATCTTTCGATTCTCGAGCACCCCCACCCTCTGGCGAATCACCCCGACCACCTGAGCGCCGTCGCCGACGACCGCACCACATAGGAAGAGCCCCGACCGACTGGAACAGAATAACTCTGTTCTTAGTTCAACTCCAGGTACTTAACTTCCACTGCAGATTCCTCCTTATTGACTCGATCGATTTTGGTTGTATGAACTCTGGTAGAGAGTCTATATGACCCTCTCGGAATTCCAACAGATAGTTACGTGATTCGAAGAAAAACCAACCCGTGGTATCGACGCAAAGTTGATGGAAAATTAACCCATGTTACATTGACAGATTTGGGATTTCAGGTACCTATGTTTGTAGATAGATTGCGACCAACCTGGTTTAGATTCCTGGAAAAATTTTGAACAACATGTTAGACAACCTATAGCACTTCATAACCCTTATGTTACTTTAATTTTTCATCTAATAAATGCAAAAATATTTGATTTCAAAATTGAGGAAAAATTGATTTTTAAAACACTAAAAATTAGAAAAATCTCCCCGATACGACGTGCATTCCGCCAAACCGGGCGACGTGGTCACGAGCCGAAGGCATCGAAAGGTGCGTATCGACTTCGCGAACGTGTGGACTTTGACGGAATTCAAATTGGTTGCGTGTGCGCGACAAATTTGATGCATATCCGTCAAAATTCACCGTATCGGTCTTTTTGCAAAATTTTCAATTACTTTGTGCACGTTCGTCAAATCGAGGCAAAACTTGCGCCAACAGGTCCGAATCGAAATTTTGGTCCTATATGCCAAGTTTGGTCCGATTCTAAGAAGGTTGATCGGAACGCCAAAATTGGCGGGCCCGCAACCCGATCCAACGGACGATTTTGTGCACGGCTCATCGGAATCAAAAATTGGACATACCGTTGGGTTCGCCTTCTCAAACCAGATCCGTAGACATGTAGTTTAACGACTTTAGAGACCGTAGATACTGGCGCATATTTCGGTACAAAGCGGGTCCAACGGCGAACATCGTTTTGACTCGAAATTACGATTTTGCCCCTGTTCCATAATTTGACTTTCGGACAGGTGTTTTCTATGTACATCTTTTTCATCGAGAACATTTTTGATGTTTGTTTCAGCATCCGGATTCATCTGTGAATTATGAGTTTTGTGTTGACGCTTGCGACATTTGGATTTGCCCTCCTCGTACCGCAGGTAAGTATACCTTGCGATCGATTCTGATTATGCTCATTTATTTTCAGTATATTTCATTATTCCATATTTCTTTCTCTTATTTGTCATTTTGTTTATATTGTGTGTCCAAGTCACGCTTGGGTGCAAGCGACTAGATTTAGTCGTTTTCGTTATTATTACATTCTATTATGCATATCGACCTAGAGTTAGACGGCCACCTTATGAGTGTGGGATATTTTCTTATCTCCTATGGCCTTGACACATGTGTATCACGAGATGAGTGAGTTCATATAGGACACGGACCTGCGTACTCGACTGGCCATCGATACGTATGGGTTGTGCGACGGATATGAGGTAATTGCTACTAGTGTATTGAGTTAGAAGCCGTAGCAGTTGCCAACTGGACAGGCTGTGGATACATCTTGGACAGGAGCATCGGGGGGGGGGGGGACCTACTAGCGTAGGGGCTACATTTACTTTTTACACATATTTATGGGCCGATAGTGACTCGTATGAGCGCTACTTTCTGCCCCTGGCCAATAGCGACTCGGATGAGCACTACTGACTGCCATTCTTTATTTATTCTGTTGATCCTACAGCCCCTACGTAGAACGTTGTCCTCAAAGTGCATCTCACATAGACGGTTAGGAGATCCTGTAGAGTCATAGTTGTATGTTTACACATTCAGTTATTTCGGCATGTTTTTCTGTATCTTGTTACGTCCCTCTGAGGACCTGATGATCTCTCCAGGATTAGACGAGCAGGACTATCCCCAGGAGTACGGAGCAGCTTTGGATCCTTCTTATATTGATGATGAGACATCTCCCACTGATCCTTAGTTTTCTCTTTATTATCTGAGACTATGTAGTGGACATCTTTTATCTTCATTGTTCTATTTTGATAAGGTTGGACTCCATTTAGTTGAGACTATTATTCATAGCTATTTGGAGTAGGAATGTCCACTCGGCTATCTCTTGACTTCTTTTATTATTGAGACTTATTATTCATTCTGTGTTGAGCTGTGGATGAGATATAGTTATTATATTGTGGCTTATCATGTATCATTACTTACAGCTTATGTACAAATACGAGGATACCACATATTGGTGTATTCTTCGTATACGTGCAGCTGGCATGCTGACGCACTTAGTCCTATGTATTATGGTACTGGGGTGTTACAGAAACATTGAATAAACAAGGCAACACATGTATTGAAACAAAATCAGAGTCTTTTATTGATACTGAAAAAAAGATTACAAAGGCACGAAACCTGATTACACGTTGCTCAAGCTCACTTTTCTCTCTCTTTACAAGTCGCTATGCCCTCTCTCATCTCTCAATACAACATAACGAACCAGCGGATGCTTTAGAAGGGGATGTCCATACATTATGTCCCATATAAGTCCAGACTCCATACGGCCGCACGCCTCGAAACGTCAGGGAACTCTGTACCTCGACGCATCCAAGCGAGTTTCGTGTCGAACGAGCTTCTACCTGTGCCTATACATGGAAATTGTGTGGGTGTTAGTACACAACCGTACTGGTGGATTGAGCTCCTCGTCTACCCATACAAAACCAGCACGTTTATTTAGTTTGTGCAATATATCCCTTCGATTGCCTTTCTAATCTTGTCTTAGGATCAGTTTTAGGACATGAACGCCTGGCCTATTTTGTGTTTCTAGACCATTCTCGTGCTTGCAACATTAATGTATCGACTCGTGCTTGCCTTTATGACTCAAACTTTGGGACGCAACATGTTTCGTGTCATCGACTTGGTCCGTGCTTCAAACATCGAGGCCGTGCCTCACAATTCAACACGACTTAACCAAACTTTGTCTTACGACCCTTCCTGACTTAACTCGAGATGACTCAATCCTGACTTGTGGAACTTGTGTTGATGACTCAAACACGACGCCATATCTCGTACTGAAGCACGTGTCTTTGCTTAGCCAAATATTAGGCTCCATAATGGTGTTGCAACCGTGCACACCTTCTTAACTCAATTTTTGTCATGCTTGTACTTTTTTTATTCGACCGACACCGTGCATGCGAATTGTCGCTTAGCACACCAACTTATTTATATGAAAGGTCACTAGCAATGTTAAGCAATCTTGGACTTGGCTGAGGATAGACGATGATCATCCAATGCGGGTAGCTAGCCCGTGGAAGCCCCAAATCTCCTATGAGGTATATCCATCATCCTGCTTTAGCCAACTCGCTTCCCCCGGACCGACATAATTTCGGTGCCTCGACGATCATGTCGAGAAGACTATACCTTGTGCATTAGTTGTCCATAACCACGCACCTACGACGACTTCTAGACTCGACGTAAATGCAAGGCCTACATATGATATAACTTACTTTCTTTTTCTTCATGCTTCTTTACTCTTTACACATGTTTGCAGAGCCTAAATCAGGGATTGCCTCAACGAATACCGATCGCATGAAATTCTTATCTTTGAAATCCGAGCAACGGCTACTGCATAGCCTTCTTACTTGACTTGAACAAGACGCATTCCTTCCAACATAACTTGAACAAAACGTGTTCTATACATGCCATAGACCATGGCATACTTATCTTTGAACCAACCGTGCTCGTGCCTTAAACCAATTTGTGTTCTGTGCGACACTACTGTCCAAGTCATACTTTATATGACGAGCCTTGATATCGTAGGACTGTGTGGCTTTAACAAACGCAGAAATTGTGGGACCGTGTTTGCTATGACTTCGATAGCCCGTGGCATAACTTTGCCTAACTCAATCGTGCAATAACTTAACCCGTGGGACGAGCAAAGACTAACCCAAGTCTTGTATTGTGAAAACGTGCATTAAGACTTGTGGGACAATTATGCTATGCCAAGCATGGGACAGTGGAATAGTACATGCTTTATCAAGCATCTATATCGTGCGACGCCTACGACTATGTTATGTTCATAGTCTTGTGGCACATAGACCAACTTTTTCTTCTCCCAAGCCACGGGACGAAGGACCAAGTGTCAATTTGAAAGCACGTCGTGCAACACTTCTAAGCGGACCGTGTGACCTTTCCATATTCCAACTCAATCTGACCCAAGTTGAAATTTTTTCCTTAGCTATGTGGATTTGTCTCTTTTATTATCAAGCCTACTTGTGCAGTTGAAAACTTTCGTTTTATTACTATGAAGGCCAAGCTGAGGCAAGTTCACCGAAGCCACCCACCTGAGTGAGGAGTTACCTCGACCGAGCAGGACTTCGAGCAAGCCGTTGCATGGCTAAGTCCAAACGTCGTTGGCGTTTGGATTCCTCCGATTGAACTGAGCGGGACGAGACATTACAGGAGCCAATTGGCATTCTTGTTTCGGTAATTTTTCTTTGGGGACCATGATTTCCCCCCACCCCCCCCCCCCCCCCCCCCCCCCCACCCCACCCCACCCCACCCCATTTTCGTGGTCAGGATTTTCCTTCTTGTCATGGCCCATCTTCTGATTATGTTGATTTTGGCGTTCATAATATCTCACGTTGGCTTCAGGCAACGGGATGGCATTCATGCAAGTGGACGGGCCTGACAGTTCTTCATCAAAGGTTCTTTTTCTTTTTAGCGAGCAACACGAAAGTAATCAGCTCTGAAAACTTGGTAAAGTTTTGCACTTTATATTATTGCACACGCAACATGTTAGAGATATGGAATGGTGAGAACGTATCCTCCAAGAGATCCTACTTAGTCAAGTCCTCCTTGTAGAATTTAAGGTGGGATCGAACGTGACATACTTCTGAACTGTACTCATTTACGGACTTCAAATCCTAGAAGTGGAGATTATGTCAGTCATGCCTTGCTTTTGGCAATTAGAAGAGATGCTGATGGTCAAAATGCTCTACGAGAACCACCTAGAGAGCCCCCGGATCCTCTTCGGATCCTCTTCACCTAGGTATTTCGTATGCAATGCATCAGACATGCTTACGAATGAAGATCATAGTGGTTGTCTTGGCAACTTCATCCGCTTTATTATTGGGCTCAATGGTTTCTCTCAGTGAGGTGGAGCTTGACATCTTATATCCGCTTTAAGTAATTTCTTTTGAAATTTTCTAGTTCAGTGAAATCGACCTATAAGGCTCGACCAAATATTTGCTACGATCAAATTACTTATGTCAAGTTTAGGTTTCACGCCTCTTCGCTAAGTTTTTCTTCGAGCAAAATTACAACGAATCACCCCCTTAATGGCAAGGCTAATTGTCTTTCCACGGAGATACACCATTCGGCGAGCCTGCGCCATTAAGCGAGGCTAATGTCTTTCGACAAAACTGCACCATTTAGCGAGGCTAATTCCTTAGCTAAAATTTTTGATACGGCTTTATCCTTAGCCTGGCCTACAGCGAGCTTCGCTTATGGCAAGATATGCACTAGGCCGGCCCTGGAATAAGCCAGACAAGTCATCGGGCTTGGACAACCCTCCGGTTAGGACAACCTCCCAAACCGCTACGTTTTCAGCTCTCCGCCAATATAGCCTTTGCGGTCCACCCTAACTCCTCATGTCAGTTGAACTAGCAATCCCCTATGTCCATAATTTGAGTTAACATTGGGAAGAACTCGAGTAGGAGTCGGAAGAGGAATTCGGAATCCGAGTTCCTCACCTCCGTCAGAACCGGAGACTTCGACGCTGCCACCAACCCCACTCGCCGTCAATTACAAGGACAAACACTTCCGAACACGGTGTCCTCTCTTTTTGGAGTCAAGTGTAAGGGACAACCAAAATTAGCTTCGCCTAGAACAACCCAACACCTTGGGCCGGCCCTGGATATGCACGATGTTTAGAGCCGCTTCTGGCAATGTATGTCAAAACCCAAGCCTGCTATTAACATGTAATAATACTAATATGCTCACCCTTTCCGAAGATATTCATTCTCAAAAACATGCATTGTTCACAAGGAACTATAATAAACAACAAAAAGGAAGAAAAAAAATAGTACGACGAAATAAGTATAATACCATAGATGTGCTGCCACAAATATGCACTATATGATTAATAAATCTACTCTTTTTTCCTCCTTCACAACTGTTCCTCAGTATTTCATATATTTAGGTAACCTTCTTCTTCGAGCTCCACCAAACCAATAGCTGATTCCTTGTGAAGTGAATATGTTCCAACCCAGAATACATCGTCCCACTGAAAATGATTAGGCACATAAGCTTCACTTTTCAGATGCTTCTGCTGACAATGGCGAGGCGACGATAAGGAGAATACATAACAGGAAGCTGTTGAAGTGCAGAACAAGAATCACCATCTCCGTACCAATGATGTGAGCAACTACCAAGAAGTAAAAGAGAAATAAGCCAACAAATTCCGCCAAAAATAAAAAAGAAAGATGAACAAGCAATTAAATTAGCTTGAAACCGCAATATTTTAAAGTTTTGTATTTCTGGTGAAAACATGAGAATTACATTTGATACCAACATATCATATTGGAACCATAAACCAGCTCTAAATATCTAGTTCTCACTAAAAACCAATTATTCTCCAAGTCAATCAGGTCTAATTCCAACTGTACCAGTCAAATCTCTAGTTCAATCAAGTAACATAAGATAAGTGACCAAGTCCAACAGGACCACACTTGACTAGAGTTGGTTTAGTCAATTTGAAGTCCAACTGTAAAGTGACCAAAAATTGAGACATCAGCCCCGCCTATGGGGACGATGTGATTATATCTTTCATTTCTTATCAGGTCCGATGAAATCTGATCTAATACAGCCGATAAGTATCGGTATTAGTGGATTTAATAACCTTGGACGACAAATTTTCAAGAGTTGTATCACCTACTGCGAATATAGATCAATAACTAATGTGGCCACACACTTGTCTCATAGACATACAGTTCTTTAAAACGCATTATGATTCGTACATAATGTGCCAATGGGCATTCCCATTGTTCATACAATGTAAGACCAGCAATGAATAATGAACTTGGCGTACTGTAAACTATGTTGCACGGATACGCCATGACACATTGACACGGACATGACACCTATTTTGGTGGTCCTAGTGTATTTTGGAATGTCCAGGTTGTGTCCAATGCGTATCCGATCCGTGTCTGACAAGACATGGCTCATATTTTTGGAGTGTCCGGGTTGTGTCAAATGTGTGCCCGATACAATGTCTGACACAACACAACCAAGATGTTTGGGGTTTTCGTGCTTCCTAGACTTTACATATGGATAAAAAAAACAGAGCAGTTGCAAAGGGGTTACGAAAAAAAGGTAATCTGGAAATAGAAATATCATAATTGTAAACTACAATGAATTTAAAAAGCATAAGCAAGTTACCTCAAATAATTCAAATGGGCTCCCGCGCTTGTATACATCATTTCTATCTTGTTTACTTGAAAGCAAGCTGCAAGCCAGAGCTCTCCATCCAATCAACAAAACCCCTGTGCTTCCCATGGTTACAAGCATAAATGCTATTGCTGGAATATGACCTGAAGTTACTGCCCTAATGATGATTCCTAGCTGCCAAGAAAAAATATCAGTAAGATCATACGAAAACCAATAACTATCCAGCACTACGAATAAATCACTATAAAAGAACCAAAAGAAGATGAGAATGAATGATCCAACAGTTGCCTAACTTTCCCTACATTTCTCTAAAAAGGGCGTCAAAGTGCCAGGCTTATTTAGGGTCTAAGGAGGGTCAAGACATACACAGCCTTACACACACGCAAACATACAGAAACACACACACATAAAGAGGCCATTTCCACAACTCGAAACTGCATCCTCCACGAGGCTCTCTCCCTATACTTTTCTATAAAAAAAGGTCAATCCCATGGAGATCACATTCACAGTTGCTTTCTTTTTTGCTTTACCAATTAACTAATAGGTAAAATCTTCGACCATGTCAGTCAATCAATATGGTAGATATGATCATCTGTCTTTATAGGCAGAATGGGATCCATAATCAAGTTCAACATATGACTAATATCCAAGTTCGTTTAGGGCTACCCCTTGTTCTAGAAGAACCTTTAACTAATATCGTACAACTCCTAACCAGGTCTACTGCTCTACATTGAACATGCCAAAACCACCCAAGACTATTTTTTCTCATCTTATTCTCAATTGGCTCAACCTCAAACTTCTCACAAATGAACTCATTTATAGCATATCTTTTGGATTGTCACCCATCCATCTTAAAGAACCCCGAAACTCCGGTCCGAAACTACCAAAACCGTCGATACTGATACTCAAAAGAAGAGGTTCTGAAAATCAATTATGATACCACGAACCTTGCTTAAAAGTAATAGATGAACTTGGATTTACAACCAATTTTATCCTGTACCTTGTCTAACCTTGTATAATCTGAGGACTGACTAAGCAATGGATACTCTTCTTGCATTTCAATTTTTAGCATCATACACCCCTACCCCTGGTATACCCCTGCTAATTTCCCGAAAAGTTATCCACAATGCAAACAGAAAATGCCCAAAACCAAGAAATATTTAACCATAAATAAAGAAATATATACATATTCAATATAACTGATTTTAGAAAGCATACTAACTTTCCCTATGTGGTCTGCATGATAATTCACCACCTCCATTGGGCTACTTCGCTGAGTTAGGGTTAGAGTTCAAGGGATATGGTGAAACAAAAATGCTTAGCATGTCCAAGATTTTACACAACTTAGAATCTTAAGATAAAACTGACCTGATAAACACTTATATGCAGGATTATAAGCATTACTGTCAAGTACAATTGGACATGAGCTCTAGTACTAGTGCACACGTATGCACGGAGAAAGTTTAATATCCAGTGGATCATGGGCATAAATATGTCACCCTGAAGAAGAGTCATGATCTGGTGGATCATGGTCATAAGAATGTCGCCCTAGACTAGACGAGGAGATTGAGTCTAAGTTGACAAAACAAAATGAGTGACAACCTGTCCAGTCTAACACACCTTTAAAATGACCAAAATAGGATCTGCCTATGGAAGTTTGAGATGAAGAAAAAAAAAATTCTGGAAACTACAGTTTCTAACCTTTTGAGCTCTTTAACCTAGTTGGAAGAATACGGAAGCCATTAGAGTAGTTCATCCATCGACTCATCTAAAATTTCTGTTGTACGAATTCCTTTACCTTCCACATAAACAATCTTCTAATTCTCTACATCCCATCTATTGGATTAGATTCCTCCACGCTTCTCCATAACTATGGCAGCAGTTTAACAATAAATATGTTTACAGTACCATAAGCTATAGCTCTTCTACATGGTTATAGCTTAGGGTAAAGCAATGCATCCCAATGGAGAAGACAAGAACAGCGAGTCCTCTGTTATCTATGCAACAATCCAAGAACCTACATCGCAACAGCATCACATCCTTGTCTTGTCTATGATGAACGCGTTGTTGGACATGTAAGGAACATAACATAAGCACTCCAAAATATATGCAGGGCACACCAAGACATAAGTACATTGTGTTTGTATGACATGAAAAATAACAAAATCATGTTCCTCTTCTCCTTTGAATATGTTCTAAATTTAGATACCCTACTTTCAATTGTATGTATATAAAACCATATTTTTCTTCCATCATCAGTTCATATGAAAAGACCCTAGCCATTACAAATTCAAGCACTCCAAATGAGTTCAAAAGATGATTAGATCTCCAAAACATGTATTGCAGAAAAAATATAACAGTTAAACAGACTAGAAAGCTTGCATACAGCCATTATATAGCTAGACTTCCTATTCAACAAAAATCAATTATTTCCTTTAATATATGTACCGGTATTCCGACCGCCCAAGACTTCACTGCGACAATAATAGCACGATTCGTGCCATTCAGTCCTTTAGCATCATCCCCATAAGCTCTGAGGAAGTATGCAGATAAGAACCATCCTGCCCAAAACATCATTGTAAACCCATTAAACGATAAATCCATCAAAAGTATTATGCGGTTCCAATAAAAATAACAGAAAACAAACCAGCAATAAAAGGGTCAGCAGTACGAAGGGTCTCAAAATCAAGAACAGGGAATCCATGGCTGAACCTCCCGATTGCTGAGAACACAAGAAGGGCCAAGACATCTCCTCCTGCTAGAACACCCACCTGCCTGAAAGTCCATTGTAACCATTTAGGCACTTGGGAGTAATTTAAATGTGCATTGAAATTTCAGGAAGTGAAATTAAAGAAAGAATTCTACGAGCTAACAAAATAATAGACGTTCTAGCCATAACACAAGATAAAAGTATCAAGCATAACATACACTCCAAAATACACTAGGACACTCCAAAATTGGTGCTTGTCGTGTCGCTGTGTTGGCGGGGCGTCATATTTTAATATGAAGTAGCCTTTATTGTGCGAAAGCTACATGATCACAAACTGACACACCAATAAAACCAGGAAATAGATTCTGACGACAATAAACATGGCTTTAAGTGGTTCATCCCAATTAGGCTATCTCCACTGGCAAAGACAGTCAAGAGTTTCTACTACGGAAAAGAGAAGAACACAAAAGCTATGGAGGAACCTCAACCTCCAATCTTCACCAGTCCTCACACCACAAAAACTACAAGATGCACTCACCAAACTCTCGAAGACCTCCGAAGTTGTCATCATTGCAGGCATGAACATGATGCTCCTCACTGTCGGAAATAAAATTATGGTGATGTGTTGGCCGAGCTTCTCATAGATGATGATGTTCTCTCTGAGGCTTTAATCTCTTAAAAGTATTTTGTATTTCGGCCACTATTGTCTTCTTATATATCTGTCGTCTGCTTATAGCTATGAAGAGTTAATACTAAATACAACAGTTCTATTCTAATAGAAATAGAGAACTAACGGTATCATGACAGCAAGTCAATATGAATCCCCGCTAAATAGGGAGCAATCCAAAAATTGAGATTCTTGGCCAAATCATCTAGGAATAGGAATATATGAGAACAGAAGTCCTGTTCTCTTGAGAATAGGCAATCTATCCAAATTATAAATGAGTCGCAATTCAACAATCTCCACCTTGACTCAAACTCCATATCTTTATAAGCTACAAATTCTTCTACGACTGCCTTTCTCTATGTCCATGGCATCATCATGGATCTTGAACGTTGATCAAGTCCAAGCACAACTTGAACTTGTCAAATCATAACGGGCTTTGTCATCATGTCTTCGTGATTCTTTTGAGCATCTATGTTCTTGAGAACAATTGTACCTTCATCCACGATCGTCCCGATTAAGTGACACTGATAATGCACATTGATGTTCTTCGTCCTCCCATGAAAAACTTGATTTTTAGCCAAGTGGATTGCATTCTTGTTATCAAAAATTCACAACACAGACGAGTAACCACTTGCTCAATCCCTGCTCTCCAAGAAAAACCTTCAACCATAGTGCACCTTCACTACATCGGCAGCTGCCATGAACTCAACCTCAATAGTGGACAAAACAATAGTACAACATAGCGATGACCTCCAACTGATAAAACCTCTGGTTAATGAAAATGAAGAACGGTCCATCTTCATTTATCCAAATCCTCTGAGAATCAGAATCACATAACATGTAACAATGTTCTCTGTGTCAATGTCTCTACTAAATGCCAAACTAAGACCCATAGTACCCTTCAAGTGTCTAAGTATCCCTTCACTACCTAACATTACTCATATCCTGGATATCTGATTTTCTTGCTGACAACGTAGACCGCATATGAGATATATGGTTGAGTGCAATTCATAACATACATAATGCTCCCAATTGCACTCGCATATGATACTTGAGACATGTAGTAATGTTCTGTATTTGTGTTCAGTGATAACGTTGTAATGATACTTAAAACTTTGAAGTGTCCAGAGTAGCTACCAACTTTACATTTTCTACATCAAATCAGGTGAGAACCTTCTCATTATATCTTCATCGCGACAACTACAACTTTCTCTTCTTTTAAACTATGAATATCTCTATGCTTAAAAACTTTTAGCTACCTCCAAGTCTTTCATCACAAACTCTTTGCTTAGTTGAAGCTTCGACCTATTGACATCTAACATGCCCATAACAGCAACTCATATGTCATTACAAATTTAAAATAAAGCAAAGATATATTAGTGAACCATCTGCAAGAGCTCTATAGTAGGCACAATGACCATACTCACTTCTGGTGTACTTTGTTGAATCATGAAAGTATTAAATCGTTTGCACCAACGGCTAGGAGACTGTTTCAACCTGTAAAACAGCTTATTTTGATATCCTCCAAATCATCATGCAAAACTGCTATCTTGATGTCAAGTTTCTCTAACTCTCAGTCTTGTAGTGCAACTAATGCTAGCAATGCATGGTTAAAAGTATACTCACCGTTGGTGAAAAGATCTTATTCTATCAATACCTTCCTGGTGAGAAAAACCATTTGCTACCAACCATGCATGACATATCTCCACTTGTTTTAGAAGAATCCTCCTTTTCCATAAATATTTGCTTGCATCCAATTCCACTTTTTTTTTTCCTTTGGGCAATGATACATGCTCCCAAGTGTTGTAATTGTGAAGGGATCGTCTTCGCTTGGTAGTTGATGTCAATGTTGTAAAATTCATATTCATATCGAATTGGTTTTTTTAAATGACAAATGTCTTATAATGGGGCATGTATGGGAGACACTTTGTCGGATATATATATATATATATATATATATATATATATATATATATATATATATATTGGAAAATGGTAAATTTTATTCCAAAACAACATATAGTCATACAATCATACACTCCGAGTGAGTGTCCCACTCATCAGTTATCCATCGATTTTACATCAAATTCAATGTTATGGAGGATGCCTAAAGGAGGGGTGATAAGCCCCTCGAAGATGCGGCGGTTTCGTTCCCTCCATACATGCCAGACAGTAGCAGCCAGCCGAACTCTAGCGGTCTATATATATATATATATATATATATATATATATATATATATATATATATACTAGTTGGAAACGTATATCTGAACAAAATGTGGGATATCAAGAATTGAAGTTTACCTAATGAAGAAAGGATGAAGAAGAAAGTTAGATTTTGGGTAAATGTGCAAAAAGATTAGGGTTTTTAGGGGCAAAACCAAGCGAGAGAGAGGAGAAAGACTTGTGCGAGAGGAGAGAGACTCTGGAATGCAGACTTTAGGGGCTAGGGTTCAGGGTCAAAGAGAAACAGAGAACAGGGGTTATGGCTCAGGGCCAAGAAGAGGACAAAGGGAGAAAGAGTTGGGGTTTTATTTGAGTTACTGAGATAAAGGGTAGGAATAAGAACCCCTTCATATACATAAAATTGCTTTAGGCATAAAGGTTGGCCGACATTTCACTTTCTCATGTCGACAGAAATATCTTATTTTAGGTTGATATGTCGGCCTCTTTTAACCAAAACTACACGAGCGATTTTGTTTATTGATTTATGTCGTTTGCTAATCAAATTTGATATGTTCGCCAACAAGTTGGACATGTCACTAACATCTACAACATTGGCTGATAACCAAGCTGGATAATTACTATGTTGCAAAGGTGCCTTAAAAGTAAGTGCTCTTCATTTTCATATGTAAAGGCATGTTTTCATGTATTCAAAAACATATCTCGATGGTATCTTCCTGACGCTCTGCAGTCTTCCAGACCGCAAAACCTAATTAAATTCTAGTTGGAGATTCTGCAACTTGCTCTTTCTCCTGTAACTGCTCTGGGCTTCCAAGCACAACTCCAAGGATAGACCCATGGGTTTTTTCACCACTATTCATTGTCTGTCATTTATCGTGCAATATGGATTACTCATCAAAAGTGACATCCATATTAATTAGAAAAGCATAATACTCAGATAGAAATGGTATGCCATAATTTGTATCCCATCAGACCATTTTCCTATCCAAGTAATACTTTTGTTTGATTCTATTTGTCCTATTTCATATGAGCGTAAGCGAGATAATTGAATGTACTCAAATTGGAATTTACAAATGAGTCTTCTAGAGTCTAGACCACACTTCCTCTGGAATAGCAACTGAGGAGAGTTCTTGACAAGATAACGAGTAGTAGAAATAGCTTCTGCCAAAATCTCCTACGCCAAATTGGTACTGATGTGTAAACTTTGGCCTTTCTCAGAAAGTTGTTCAATGTTTTTCATTCATTCTCTTTATAACTCTTTTCTACTGTAAATCTCCTGGTCCAGTGACATGTGTCATGACAAACAATGCCTCATTTTTGCAATACTTCCTAAATTTGTTAGAAGTATACTCACCATTATTACATGACCCAAGTTTCTTCACCCACCTATGCGTATGCTTCTCCGAGGCCAAGGTTAGGATTTGGCTGCTTAGACATGTAGTTAATCCCCTAGCTCTATGGACTGGTGCCGTAGTTGCTTTGAGATATTGTGCTTAGACGTGCATGATGCGTATAATCAAGTTGGCTCCTAAGGTGTAGTACTAGGGCTGCAAACGAGCCAAGCTTTTGTAAGCTTGAGCTTGGCTTGACTAGAATTAATCGAGCTCGAGCTTGATAAATTTTTTTATTTTGGAGCTTGAGCTTGGCTCGAGCTTGTTTATATTAAGCTTGAGCTTGGCTTGATAAGCAAGCTTGATTCAAGCTTGATAAACAAGGTTGATAAGCTCAAAATCAAGCTTGTTAAGCTTGTTTTCAAGCTCGCTCAACTTTATTTCAAGCTCATTAAGCTTAATTTCAAGCTTAACGAGCTCGATTTCAATTTAGTTAGGTTTGAATTCAAGTACCTGTAACATTAACAATTTATTTATAAAAATTTAATTAAAAAAGTTCCTTAATATCAATTATTAAGGACATATAAATGTATAATGCACACAAATATACATATATTTAGAATTCAACAAAGAACAAACGAGCTTCTAAACAAGCTCCTAAACGAGCTTCTAAACGAGCCAGCTCGGAAGCTCATCAACGAGCCGGCTCGCGAGCTCAAACGAGCCGAGTACTTCTAAGCTTGAGCTTGGCTCGTTTATTAAACGAGCTCGAAAATGAAGCTTGAGCTCAGCTTGTTTACTAAACGAACCGAGCTCAAACGAGCTTTTATCGAGCTGAGCTTCGAGCAGCTCGCAAACGGCTTGGCTCATTTGCAGCCCTATGTAGTAGTCTCCATAGTACGGGACATAAGGTAGGAGGGGCTATACATATGAACTCCAAACGTGAGCCTAAAATTGGGGCAAAGAAGGAGCTCACATTATGTGGCACTTGGTAGTAGTTCAATTAGGTGGTGTAGGATGGACATGTTGGAGTTATATTTCTAAATCATGCAATCAGAAGATAAGCAGAGACTAGAAATATGAACTAAAAGGATTTGAGGCACGTTACAACGATGTCCTTAGAATTGTTTTTTTTCCAACAAACAGTACAACATGTTCCTGGTAATCTATTCCTGAGATACAACGAATCCAATGACCCGTGATATCATACACCCGATGGCGAATCCAATGACTGATCACAGCCTTGCCCACAAGAGAAGATGGACAGAGAAGGAGATTTCAGAAAGTTTTTGTTCTGATTGTTTTTCTTTCCTTATTTGTGCGAATGATTACCTCCCACTAATTTTGTAACAGGATTACATGAGAACAAGTCCGCGAAAGACAAACAACCAACCAAACTGAATTTAAAAAGAATTAAAAATCAAAAAGGAGTTAGGAAATTACAGTTTTATCCATGGTCCGCGACGTGCAAGCATGGTAAGTGCGCTAGTAATAAATGCATCAAAAACGCGCATTAAATCGCGCACTCGCTTGCAGGTTGGTGGATGGGCTGGAGCTCATCCCCCACAAAACCCACTTACTCAATAAAGCGGGTTTAGCAAAACAAAGGAGAGTGCTCTCTCCTATCTGATGTAGGACTAAAGTTATCTCCTTATTGAATCACATATAAATTTATATGTTGCTCCAACAAGCAACAGAACACTCTGTAGGAGTGCAATTTAGTTGTTCTCGAACGGGACAAGATCACTATACATTGAATTGAAACCAGTTAAGGTATGGTTTGAGGGTTAAATAATCTAGTATTATTCCAATAGACTCCCGCCAAGTTCATAGAATGTGAAACAATATGGCACAAAAACATAAATGTTTTATCCCATTTGGTACAGAAGGAGGAACTTAGGTGATACTAAGTGCCACGAGAAGAAGTTATTTTCCATGATTTACAATAGGGGGTGGTCCTCTTGCTCGCTGCAACTCATGTGCAGACTGTAGTTCTTCTTCATCATTGGTGTCGAGTCACGTCCCTTTCTAATCAAAACAATTGCTAACTTATAATGCATGCAAGAAGAGATTTGAAAATGGAGCAACATCGTATTAAAGATTGTGCCCCTACACCAAAACTCTACGAGTCCATTCAACTACAGAAACTCAAATGGCAACTTGTAATATGGTCATAATACGTGGCATTATTTTTGCGTTTTGGTCCTAACTGTTTCTGTTTAGGTCCTTGAAAATGAGATGCATGTAATCCAACGGCTATTAATTCCGAGTTTTTAAAACTGAGAACTCATGAGTTCCTTCTATGATATTTTATTTTTGTTAGCCCACCAAAACTGGACTGGATATTCATCCTTCCACTCAGGAATTACCACGTGTCAAACTAGTGGTCAAATCACATGTTAATACATTGATAAACGAATATGCACTAGTACACTCCATTTTTATTGGTACACATCCTATTCTTATTGGTCCACATGTGCATTACTCAGGTAGATACCAGCCTATGGCTCAAAACCCGTATATATATATATATATATATATATATATATATATATATATATATATATAATGTTCGATCGGAAATAAGTAGGTGGGGGGAGGAGATATTACGCCCAGGAGATGAGCTTGGAGCGAGTTGTTCCGGCGGGCTTGTCGAACTGGATGACGCCTTCGAGAGGGACTCCCTCCTCTCCGACTACGGAGACTCCGGCGCTGCCACCGGTCTTGGCCTCTTCTTCTTTGGCTGAGGAGGAGACGGGGGTTGCGTTCCGGTCTGCGGATGCGGCGAAAGCGAGATGCGGGAGGGGTTTCTGGGAAGAAGAGGAGGGGAATCTTCTTCTTGATTTGGAGGAGGAGGAGGAGAAGAGGGTGGGGTTCTTGATTGGGTTCGATGGGGTGGGGAAGATGGTGGTGGAGGAGAGAACTCCATTGGGGGCTTGGGATAACAGTAACATGGCTCCTCTCTCCCTCTCTCTTCAAATAGAAAGACGGGTTGGTATTCGTCTGAGTTTGTAGATATGTTTCTTTGGCTTAATTGGAGATCATCCTAATCTTTTACTTAAATTCCTTCACTTTAGGATGAATTAGAGCATCATTAGTAAGACGCATCCCGGTTCCAATTTCTAGATTCAAAAATTTGAAGGTAGTTGGAATGAAATAGTAAGCTCCAATTTCAATTTCTAGATTTTTCAAAGGCTTGGGCCCCCAATTTCTATATTATATGAACTCCTTTTTTTAAATAGTAAGCTCCATCCCAGTCCCACTTTCTATATTCTAGATTTTTACATTATTATTTTTCTACATCAATTTTTGACCACACAATCTTTGGAAAAAGAGTTCACTTTATCATTGCCTACTATTCTGATACAAGCTCAACCCATTCTATATTTACTTTTTTAAGAATTTTGGACCTCGAGATGAAATTGAGCACATCTACTAATGATGCGCTTAACCTTTGATTTATTTTATTTTTTTCAATTTTTTTAGTCCAACACTTGTAGCTTAGGTTGAAAGCATCACGAATATCAGACAGGACCGGCAGAGTTCAAGCCCCTCAACCGTAAGGATGACTTGTAGGTGTATGGGTTGTAATAAAAAATTCAAAATTTTGCATATAAGTTTCTTGTATTTTTATGATTTGCGTATAGTTCTATTTTTAATATAGTATAGTGAAATATTTCTAAAAAAATGAAAAAAACTAAAGGGTTTTTGTATTTTCTTTTAGTTTCCTCGTAGAAGAATATATCGAAAATGGATAAAAATATTCTACTGAAAATGAAGAAGATTTGATGTGTCTTCGAGAACATCAAAAAATGGATAAAAATATTGTGCCACATAGAGCGTCAAAGAGAATTACAATCCTCGAATGATAAAAATATTGTACCACATAGAGCGTCAAAAAATGGTTTACTGATGACAAAACATTAGTCTGAGTCACTAACACGAAAAAGATGGGTAGCATAGATGGGGGGCTTAACGATGTTATAGAGTTATATGACCTTGGTGATGACTACCGGGAAGTTTTGATGTGTTATTTGTTATGAATAAAAAGGGGTCCAAATTGAAGCTAAGAATCAATGCGTATAACACAAGGCATTCAATATTCCGTGGATATCATTGCTACATATTGATAGAACTTTTTTGGGTCATCCAATGATGAGGCTATTGAGATGTACTCGTGACATGAAAGATGTATACATGAGAGTAATCATTGTACATAAGAGGAAATGTGCAAGTATTTACAGAAAATTTTATATAGAAGGATGTAATTAGTGGTATTTACGCAAAAAGGGAAGACTTTGAAAATTTTACGAGGAAGAGGAGTGGGCGCCATCTCACCAAGATGGCGCCCAAAAACATAAAGCCCCCTGGCGCCATCTAAGATGGCGCCCAACGAGTGTACCCCCCTTGGCGCCATCTATGGTGGCGCCTAAGTTCTTAGCCCCCCCTTGGCGCCATCTTAGATGGCACCCCACTTCATCCCCTAAGGTGGCGCCATCCAAGATGTCGTCTGATTGTGTTTTTTTGCGGCGCCATTTAAGATGTCGTCCAAGTACGCAACTGTCATGACCCGTTCCCGAATAATCGGATACGAGTCGGGCGCACCCAGCCTTCGTCGATGGATACGACGAAGTAGCTGTACAATACTAAGGAAAACTCTAAGTCACAATGTAATGTAAACAAACACAGCTTTTATAACGTTTCCAGAAATGATCACCAATATCCATCAAGACTTTTTAGTACAAAATCAGCCGGAGACAAATCCGGTCAAATAAAATAAAGATACAATAATGAATATCCAAAATACAATCTCCAGAAAAGAATAAAATAAAATGAAAGCAATATCCAATACAATCACATGCTCCATGTAGCCCAAGCTCACCTGCAACGTATCCTGTCAGGAAAAGAGCAAAGTACAACCCTGACAAGAGCAATATACAATGTAATCTGTAGTACAGAATACAAGGTGAAACCAGAATACAAGAAGTGGAAATGAAACTATGGTACCAGAAATAAAATGTAAAACTGCAGGCAATAGACGCGACAATCAATATACTAGACAATGAAGACGGCTATCAATGAATCAAGACAATGTCACTACAAAATAGAAGCCCTTTTGCCACGGCAAAAAATTGTCACAATTAAAGGAAATGCTGTCACAAAAGATTTTTGTGACGGACCTAAAGTCGTGGCATTAGGCGCCGTCACAAAAACTTTTTGGGACAGTTTGTGGTGACGACATAGGCCGTCACTGAAAGTTCGAAGCAATTGTGACGGCATTATTCCATCACAAATTGAATGACAGATGTCACTTGTTGTTTTTATTTAAGGACGACATAGCCGTCTCAAAAAGTTCAAATTTATGGTGACGTCCCCATTCTGTCACGAATGGATAGCTTGCATCACATTGTCATTTGCTTATTTGGGATGACATTTGCCGTCACAAATAGTTTTTTGTTGTTGACATTTATATATATATATATATATATATATATATATATATATATATATATATATATATATATATATATCATGCACATTCATATTCCAACTACAACGACAACCAAACCACATTTAAAACCATCCAAAGTCACAATCCAATTACACTCATGCACATTCATATTCCAACTACAACGACGACCAAACCACATTTAAAACCATCCAAAGTCACAATCCAATTACACTCATAATAAGTTCCATTCATTCTACGTGATAACAGTTTTTGTTTGGATGAATCCATAAAATGACATCAAATTCACCACAAAAATGACATATGTATATGTCAACAAGTATACTATTAACCTAAACATTACATAACTTTGTTAGGCTAAAATATTTGAACTAAAATACCAATCAAAATGTAACCAGTACATGTCCAAAAAGATGAAACATACATATTTACTGTCAAGTGGTTTTGCTTCAAAATGAGTTGTCTAACTTGAACTTGAGCTCCCATCTATCCAAAATGACCTTCATATATGTCCAAAAAATATTAAGCATATTTACTTTGAAGTAGTTTTGCTTCAAAATGTCTTGTCCAACTTGAACTTGAGCTCTCATTGATCCAAAAATGTCTTCGTCACAATGAAATTGAAATAAGAAAACATTAGTAGATGAATAAAGACCATGCACATTTTAAAAATACATTAAATATTTAATCAAATGTACGCATAGATGTTATTTGAAAAAGTTACATGCAATCAATGAATCAATCACTATTATACTACTTACAAAGTACTGACATCCTAATGTTGGGCCGAGAGTGATGACAAAATATCCTGCACAAAAGATTAAGAAAATTTTTATTAGTCGAGTAAGACTAAAAATTTAAACAATCTAGCTAATTTCAAGATCATTGTGTTAACAAATAAAAACCTGATTTGGGGAGATTAAAGATAAAATATCTATGAGCTTGTCCATCTTCTTGTTTATCTCCCCATTACTCTTTTGCATCTCATCTCGATCTCGACGTAACTTTTCAAATTCCTAACCTCCTCATCATTTTTGCTATTAATTGAAGAACATTCTCCCCTTCTTCTCTTGGATTTCACGCCGATTCCAACACCTCGGTATCTCCCTGATTTCTCTACTCCCATAACTTGGGAGTAAATGTCACCATCAAGTTGAGCAAGTGATTCTTCCACACCATCTTCATCTGCCTTCCATTTTAGCTTCTCCATTTGCCTCTAATCATGCGCATATCGATCAAATGTATTAGTTTACATAGCATTGACAATGAGTGTCAAACTAACAGAGCATACGAGTATCGAACTATCAAAGCATTGATCAAATTAAAAGATAGTATCAGTTAAGATACCCAAAAAATGCAAGTTAAATATCCAAAAACAAGAATTATAGATTCTGAAAAAATTAGCAGACTTACAGTAAAAGATGTACATAATGAAAGTAAATTGGGACTTACAGTAAAAGATGTACATAATGAAAAAAATGCAAATTAAAAGATGTACATAATGAAAGTAACTACAGACTTGCAGTAAAAGAAGCTTTCGTACACCATAAATATTTCCAAGTGTCCAAGTGAACCTATTATATGATATACAGATGTCCAAGTGTTATGTCCAAGTGAACCTATTAATTGGCAGTTTCGGAAGAATATTGATATTGAGTAAATTGGGACTATAAACCAAGGTCATATAATAGGTCCATAATTATGCTATCAAGGACAGCACATGCATTTCTCATGAAAGAGAAGGTGGCATTCACATTTTTGAGAACTTCAATATGTCAGAACCATAAAGATTGGTAATTTCTATGGGCACTACCAAAATTGCTAGGGGACATCATTTACTTGGGGGCAGCCCATGAATGTGGAGAAATTGCTAGGGGGCACCCAAAAATTGCTAGGGGCAGCCCAACCCCCCCAAACCCAAAAATTCACTTTCATTTTCATTATTGACTCTCTCTCCTCAAGAAGAAAAAAACGAAAGCTCTCTCCCTCTCCCTCTCCCTCTCCATCTCCTAAACCCTAATTTTTCTTCTCCATCACTCCATTCTCAATCCCTCCATGAAGATTCTCGAAGAGATGACACGCAAGTCAAAGCAACCGAAATCCAGGTACGTTCTTCCCAAATTTCTTCGAAATTTTTTTACATTATATTCGAAACCCTAGAATTGGTTTAATTCTTGAAAAAGTTTTTGTAAAATAGGTTTATAATCTCTTGCACGTTCTCTTTCCTTATTTTCGAACACAAGAAACCCAAAATTTATGTTGAAACCCTAATCCTAGAACACGACAAAGTAGGATGTCGTTATTGGAGTTCGGGTTCACGACAGTAGGACTGCCAGGAATGTGGCAGTCCTAATGAAAATTAGGACTGCCACAGTCCTGGCAGTCCTATTCTGAAAGAGGACTGCCACAGTCCTGGCAGTCCTATTCTAAAACAGGACTGCCAGGACTGTGGCAGTCCTAATTTTCATGGCAGTCCTACTTGTTATGACATATAGGAGTTGGGTAAGTGTATGCTGTTTCTATTACTTAATAAGTATATGTTGTCATGCAGTCCATCGGCCGCTAACAAAAGAATACGGCCCACCGCGTCAAAGCGGAAGGAACGTGCAGAACGTCCTCGCGAGCGTCCGATAACAATTACCGAACCGGCGCCCGAAGCTCGGTCTCGGACATCGCCACCGGCATGTCAAGCTCGGTCGAAGCAACGAGCTCCTACTCCTACGCCTCCTTCCGACGACGACGTGCCAATTGCCCGACTCCTATCACGTTAAGACGATTCTGCTCCATTTGAGGAGGTCGGTCCTTCTGAGGAGGTCGGTCCTTTTGAGCCGCCTGTCCGTCCGTCCGGTTGCTCAATGTTGGTTTCTTTTGGATTTGGATATTTTTCTTGTTTC
The DNA here is from genome assembly GCA_029216955.1 of Iris pallida. Classification (NCBI taxonomy): domain Eukaryota; kingdom Viridiplantae; phylum Streptophyta; class Magnoliopsida; order Asparagales; family Iridaceae; genus Iris; species Iris pallida. The sequence continues at coordinate 8,856,108 of JANAVB010030220.1, forward strand.
AAACTTAAGTTGGATGTGGAATAGTTACGTACTTGTGATGAATTATTGTGGATATTTTGTTTGTTTGAAACTTAATTTTAATGTGGAATGTTTGAAACTTAATTTGGATGTGGAATGTTTGAAACTTAAGTAGTTGTGATGAATTATTGTAGTTGTGATGAATTATTGTGATGATTTATTGTAGTTGGATTATTGAGTTTCTTTATTATGATGAATCTTAAGTTGTGATGAATTATTGTTGTTTATATACTTGTGATGATTTGTTATTTTTTATGTACAGAGTATCAGTATCAAGACTGCCACCCCTTTGGCAGTCCTACTTCAGTGTAGGACTGCCATGGGTGTGGCAGTCCTAACTCTAATATTCTGTGACAATTTGATCAAACATGAAACTCCACACAGAGTTTGATAGGTAGGACTGCTACCCCAATGACAGTCCTACACTGAAGTAGGACTGCCAGGGTACTGGCAGTCGTAACTAAAACTTGCTGTAACATCAAGTTTTAGTTAGGACTGCCAGAACCCTGGCAGTCCTACTTCAGTGTAGGACTGCCATGGGTGTGGCAGTCCTAACTATAATACTCTGTGACAATTTGATTCAAACATACAAATCATCACAGAGTATTAGAGTTAGGACTGCCATCCCCTTGATAGTCCTACACTGAAGTAGGACTGTCAGGGTGCTGGCAGTCCTAACTCTAATACTCTATGACAGAGTGATTCAAACATAAAAATCATCACAGAGTATTAGTGTTAGGACTGCCACCCCCATGGCAGTCCTATACTGAAGTAGGACTGCCAGGGTACTGGCAGTCCTACTTCAGTGTAGGACTGCCATGGGGGTGGCAGTCCAACCTATCAAACTCTGTAACAATTTGATTCACACATGAAACTCCATCACAGAGTATTAGAGTTAGGACTGCCACCCCCATGGCAGTCCTACACTGAAGTAGGACTGCCAGGGTGCTGGTAGTCCTAACTAAAACTTGCTGTTACAACAAGTTTTAGTTAGGACTGCCAGCACCCTGGCAGTCCTACTTCAGTGTAGGACTGCCATGGGGGTGGCAGTCCTACCTAATGGTAGCTTTATCTGCATTTCAGGCCGGTGCATCTATCCTCAAGGTTAGAGCGAATATTAATCATAATTTTATGGAAATCCCGTTCTTAGAAAATCTAATCCTTGTTAATCAAGCACCAGGAATTTGCTTTCATCGACACTGCACGGTGTCTTCAGGTGCTATTTGTTTCTAAGTTCTTTAACCTAAGCTCGTATTTTCATCTTATTCTATCTGTTGCTGTACATGGAAGGTACTATATGTTTCTTTACATTCTCAACTTAATCTTTTGCAGAGAAAGGCTCTAGATATATTTGTTGTCAATTCTTTTGGATCTGGATTTCAGGTGATTAACGGTCTTGATCTTTAGCTATTTTTAATTTGAATGCGAAATCTACAAGTTGATCTTGTTTCTATTTTTTTTGGTGTTTGTAGATATCTTAATCGAAAACCGTTCATATATGAAACTCCTCTAATTCTGTTTAAACCAATTTCCTAATTTCTGTTATACAGGCTCTTTTTGTGTTTTTACTGCTTCCTGTTCTTTCCAACTTGAGAGGAATTCCTTTTGCTAAACATATATTAATTCGATGACTTACCAATAAATGAGACAAGTCAATGACCTAGAGTTGAGGGAGAGAACAATTTGAAAAAAATATAGGGAGAAAAGAAAAGAGTTGTGGTTTAAATTCTTTGACCTAGAAGAAGGAGAGAAGAAAAGAGTTGAGGAAGAAAAGAAAAGAGAAGAAGGAGAGAGAAAATGAAAAGAAAAGTTGGTATTTATACCTTTGCTTGGGCTAGCCCCAAGTAAAAAAATTTGATGGCAAACTTGTAATATTTTTAAACTATTTTGGGCTAGCCCCTAGCAAAAAGGGTGGTGCCCTTAGAAAAAACCTAAAGATTTTGCTAATACTACACAAATATTCAAATGTTGGCCAGCACATAAGAACTATCAGTAATTCACAATCAAACGTACTAGTCGAGTCTAAGCACGATATCTGATGGCAGAGGAGTTGAACATATTTGCTTGTGCTTAACTTGCTAACAAAAAGAATTATCATATAAATCAATTTCTTCATTGCAATAACACTAGAGACTTCATTAAGATATTAGGTAATCGACCAACATGATTCAGCTATTAGGATATGCAATAACACTAGAGACTTCATTAAGATATGCAGTAACAAGAACACTAGAGACTTCATTAAGATATGCAGTAAAAAGAAATAGTGCATTTTTCGTAGTTTTGTTCTTTCCCTTTTCCTCTCCTGGGACGAATCAGCTATTAGGATACACTATTTTCATTTCTAGCTAGTCTGCATGGATATAGATGCATATACAGACTTCAACATAATTCAGATTCTAAATATATGTATGAAAATTAGGATACGAATGAGTCATGGATATGATTTCCATGATATATAGCAGTAACACCGATACCAAAGCATGTAAAAAAAAATCTGATTTGTTGATATATAGCATGATTTCCATGATATATAGCAGTAACACCGATACCAAAGCATGTAAAAAAAAAACTGATTTGTTGACACAAACATGCTTCAAGTCATATTATTTTGCATGGTATCAAATACCGATCAAAGCAAGTAAAAGAATTTAATTTGACTAGACAAGCCATATAGAAAAATGAAGTAATTAATTTGTTGCATAAATGCACTAGACAAGCCATATAAAAAAATCTGATTACTGACACAAACATGCTTCAAGTCTATACTAGCTCATTAATATCCGAACACATTAGTGAGTATTAGAGAGGGCCAAGTATCAGAGTATCAGAGCATTAGCTCATTTGAAGAACTCTATACCAGCCCATCAAACAATCAAAAAAATGTTTTAAGAAGCAATTAGCTCTAGCCTCTACCCTTACTAATCGTTCTTTTGCCACATCGCTAGATTTGTTGTGTGTCCTTCTGTATATATCCACTCGCGTTGTTGGTTTTTTTGTTTCATCCTCTATCTGTAGAAAAACAACATGCAATCATTCTGGCATGCCATAGAATCAGCCGGGTGCCTTAATACCCCATCTTTTGTGCGCCCTTCTTCATGCCATCTCATGTCCCCTGCAATTTTAGACGACATATACAGACGTTGCAGCCTTGGTTTCAATGGAAAGTGTCTAAGAATTTTTGCATGTGTATTTTTCTTCTTTCCAGATCTCACTTTTATCCATCGGGATGCCCCACATACGGTGCAAAATTGTAATTCAGAAGTTTCCTTCCAAAACAACATGCAATCATTCTGGCATGCGTCAATCTTATTATAGGATAAACCAAGATCTGAAATAATTTTTTTGCATTGTGTGAAATTTGCAGGCAAGTTACAGCCATCGGGCAACGACTCTCTTAGTAAATTAAGCATCATAGTAAATGTCTTGTTGCTCCACCCACCGAGGCATTTGTACTGCCAAAAGCTAATAAGAAAGGATAACATTGTCTTCTTAGATCCGGGGTACAACTCTTTTTTTGATTCTTCTAAAAATTTGTTGAATTGGGCAGCAATGTTGTCACTTGGAATTTCACAAAAAATTTCCTCTCCCCCACCAACCATGTCTTCGTTTACATTCGGAAAGAGATCACGCAACATACCATGTATGCCATCATCATTATGATCACCAACACCAACATCATCTGTATTCTCAATTATACTTTCAGGTGTTGATATTGTTCCTTTCCTTTCTCCATGATGAGACCACGTTATATAGCTAGCCAACATCCCATCACATATTAAATGTTCATAAATAGTTTCTCTATCTTTGAACTTAAAGTTCTTGCAATTGATGCAAGGGCATCTCAAATTTTGATTTTCATCAACAATGCCATTTTCATAAGCAAAATCTATGAACGCAAGGACTCCATCATTGTACTCTTGATAATAATTGTCTATATGAACCCAACTCTTATCCATCATCTTCAATTACCCTAAAAGGTGTAAACAATGTAGAATCAACAATCATCAAGGAAAAACATAACAAGAACATGGCATATAGGATATAAAGATAAATAAGCGATAATTAGTTTAAAATTAGATTTTCAGTTTATATTTTAGTACCTCAAAAAAAGTCACTTGACTTAAAAACCTCAGAAGATCCTGCTACGAACCTGCTAACAACGATATATATAGATGTTCAATATTCAGACTACAGGAGAGTCCCAAAAAAGTCACTTGGGAGTAAATGTCAGCATCAAGGTGAGCAAGTGATTCTTCCACACCATCTTCATCTGCTTCCATTTTAGCTCCTCCATCTGACTCTAATCATGAGAATATCACACAATTTCAAGATAATCAGTAACATTCATTTAGGAAATTTTTTAATTGTGGCATCCAAAACCATGCATATATATAGCAGATTGGCTATATGATTCCTCCATTGTCTAGCTTTAATTTTGGCATACAAAAGCTGCTACTGCACCTTAATTTCGGTATACAAAAGTTGATACTGCACCTAAATTCTCTAAAAATTCCCTAAGAAAATATATGTTTGTCATTTATGAATTTTATCACTTGCTCATTTGGTAGCTGGTTCTGAAACAATTCCTAGTATGGGAACTCCATTATAGTACATTAAGAAGAGCTACCAATGGAAAACTTGAGCAGATAAAGGATCATAGCTTTTAGAATGTATCAATATCAGAGCTTTTAGAATGTAATCATGTATAAAAAATAAATGCAACAACAAGTCTGAGCAATTAAATGCATTAAAGTACATTCAGAAGAGCTTTTAGAATGGACAAAAGGACAGCTAATTTACAACTGGAGGTAAGTTTCTTTTCCTATGTCAAATGTGCATCTTGAGTGAATGAAGCTAAATGAACAAAGGAACAAAAAAATTCAAGGTCATCAGTAGGGCAGCATGTTTTGCATTTGCATTAATTAAGATCATCAAACATTATTGGCAGCTTTTACTCCCAAACAAGTAGCCCACAATCATATATGAACCTGGGGATACAAAAAGCCAGGATACAAACCAAGGATATGAACAAGTATCATAAACTAGAAGAGTGGTCTATGGCCAATTGCCATATATATGAACAAAGCCAACAAAAATTTTTCAACCAGGAAAAGCAGAATAAAAATTAAGCTGGAATAAAAATTAAGCTGGAATAATGAAAATCTTCTAATAAAATTTTTCCAACATATATATGAACAAAGCCAACAAAAATTTTCCAGAATAAAAATTTTCCAACATATATATGAACAAAGCCCACAATCATAACCGCATCTTACATACTCTCCCTACTCTTTTTAAGCTGGAAAATCTCAAGCTGCATCGGATCAAGAACCAGGATACACAAAATGTTCATAGCAGTTTATACAAGTGCATACTATTTGCTTACCAATTTCAGGATACATGCCAGGATACACATGATATACAAATTAATATTGCATACCCATGATAAACAAATCAATGTTGCATACGCAGGATACACAAATTAATGTTGCATAACCAAATGTTGCATACCCAGGATACACAAAATGTTACCGAATCTAGGATACGCAGGATATACAAATTAATGCAAATGCAAAACTGCCAGTATGCAAAGTTGAACAATTTCATATATGCTGGCTTCGTTTGCTCTAGAAAGAATTGCTAAGCAATGGAGAAATCATTTGTAGTATGGAAAAGATTATGGCCCAACTAATAATCTGCTGCCTCTCCTAAACTCATTTGAGGAACATGAGTAGACAACATAATATTACTAGTACCCATTAATATTTCTAACAAACAAAAATATATATATGGCAGCATATACAGTTCCCGAACTTACAATTGAAAGTCCTTGAGCTCTCAGAGCAAATTTTTCATTAAGAAGAATATATGAAATCGAATTCGAATCGTTTTGTCACCTTATATATAAAGGTCCCAACTGACAACGAGAGAAATCAAAACTCATGGATGGACAATGAGAGAAATACTGCAGATAGTTCATAGAAACCCAAAAAAAAATGCTAATTCTTTTCCATTTCCATAATAAATTTATGTGCATTTTGTTACCTTGAACTCACCCATAAAATCATAGTCACGGTCACGTGCAAATTACTTTAGGACAACATTCAAGAAAGCTTCCTGATCAAACAGTATCACACAATGATATCTACAAGCTTGCAAGTGCTGATGAGAGAACAGAATAACTAATGGAAGTATAGAGAAAAAGATTGGAAGTATTAACAGTCAAATGACTCAGTTAGGTAGTTTAATCTCCTTTTCGAGCTGATACAAGACTAGATATGCTCAATAATTATGTAGTATCTTTCTGCTGCAAGTATATTATGGAAGAATCAGAAATTTGGACATTTCAATAGGCAGGTATAGGCATCTTCCTATCTACTTTCGTACACCAATATCCAGCAAGTAATTGACGTGCCAATGTTCCAGAAAAATTATATAATTGGATGTATGCATCACAGGAATATACAAGTAGCAAACTGATATAGACATACCAAAACAGAGAAAAAATACGAAAAGAAGAACTTTCTTTATATAAAATTGAAGCCATAGAAAATCTTTAACACTTGACCCTTAGTTGCCCATAAAATTATATAATTGCGGTCAAGTGCACACTTATGTAATATCAAAAACAATCTTGAAAAGTTCGAAGTAACAGAGATAGGCCAACATTTGAGAAAGTTTGATAATCAAGTATGTGATAGTTTACAATTATATCAGCAAACTTGTAGGTGGCAACAAGAGAATAGCTTTACTTTTGGGCTGCTCATTTGGCTTGTCCAATTTGGCGGCCATTTGCATCATCGTGCTGTGCTTGGCCATTTGCATCATGGTGTTGTACCATCTTTTACTTCTTTGATAGATTATATTAGCAATTTCTTCAATGAATTTCAATTACACGAGAACTATTTTTCTCCTTGACACCAACAGATACCCAACATATTTAATATGTGCTTCAAATGTTCAATTCCATAATAAAACTTAATTAGATATTTAATCAATTTTCTGAAAGAACTGAGACACAAAAGTCCACCTATATGATGCATTCACCAACAACCGATTTAGCTGTTGCAACCTATTTACATAAATATGACCTGTAATGTTTACTGATCACAAATATTGCAGAGTATCATTTTACTATATAGGGGAACAAATAAAGGTGGAGGTTACTTTACTCCTCGTGGGGTATTTCTTGCAATGTACATCAGACCCACATTTAACTAGGGGTGCAACTCGGGCGGGTTAGGTCTGGCTTGAGGTCAACTTTAGCCCAACCCGATGAATCGTTAGCCTAGACCAAGACCAAGCCCGGCCCGACCTCGGGTTCAACATATGAAGCCCAAGACCAAGCCCGAAGGATCGGGTTTGGCTCGGGTTGGGTTGGGTCCATCGAATTTATCGGGCTCTAATATACTAATTAAAATAATTTGGTGAAGAAATTTAGGATTTACACTTTTTATTTAAGAAGTATGGCATATATATATATATATATATATATATATATTTTTTTTTAATATATATATATATATATATATATATATATATATATATATATATATATATATATATATATATATATAAGTCGAGTTTCAGATTCTTCGGGTAGCCCGACACATGAACCCAAGTCCAACCCGATTTATGATCGGGTTCAAATATTTGAACCCAAACTCGAGTATCTTCAACCCTAACCCAACCCATTATCGGGTTTACCCGATCGGGCTCGGGTTTAGCCCACCCGAGTTGCACCCCTACATTTAACGGGATGTCCTCAACAATTTATATGAGAATTTGAGAACAATACCTCGGTGCAATGTTGAAATTTGTTGTCTACGGCAGCTGAAATTTTCTAGAAAACCCAGAAACCATACACCAAATTTAGCCAACCGCATAATTGAATACAAAGAATGGGAAAACTGGTTTGGGTTTCTTTCTGACCTTGTCACTGGCCGCCACGTCTCTAAGGTAGCATGATTCTTTTCATTGATACCACTCTTGCTAAAAAAAACATAAGTTAGGATTATAAGAGACGGTACAAATATGGCAGTATAGACACAGCTAGTATATTTTTAACCCTAATGTTCACAAAATCTCATGGAAGATGATAAATTTAAAGCATTTCAAATAAAATGAGAGAGAGAAAGAAATCATCCCAAAGAAAACCAACCAAAAGAGAAAGAAGAACATCCCAAAGAAAACCCTAATTTGTTTGGGGACCTTGGGGACCGGAGGAAGAAGAAGAAAAAGAGGAGCTAATAGCGTAGGAGGGGAAGAAGAAAACATGTGACGGAAGGAAGAAAAAGACCCCCAAAATTTTTTTCCTTTGATGATGGCGGAGGAAGAAAACCGACGATCAGAGGGGAAGAAGAACTGTGACCGGAGGGGAAGAAGAACTGTAATCGAAGAATACTGTGACCAGAGGGGAAGAACTGTGACCGGAGGAAGAAGAACCCTAACCTTTTTCCTTTGGTTCTTCTCTTCTACGATGGCTCAGTCATTTGTGAGGATGGCGGAAAAAATGAAAGGGCTTCTAACAGTGCCTCGGTCCTTCACATACACGATGGCTCGGTCCTTCACAAATTAGACTCCCTCCATTTTTACTGCCAAAACTTTGGCTTCCCTCCATTTTGCACTAATGTGACAGCCAACCAAAATTGGGGTGTCCCAAAAAAGTCCCAAAAATATGCTATTCATATTAGTTGTGACACACTGTCCCTATTGATTGATATTATTTGTGACATATTGTCCCTAATGACCTAAAGTCGTCACAATAAGACCACTCATTAGTGACTGTCATCAAAAATTGTCACAAACAACCACTTTTTTGTGACAATTATCTCCGACCGTCCCTAAAAGTCAGTCACTAAATGCCAGTTGTTTTGTAGTGTGTACACGACAATCAATATGCAAGTGTGATAATTTGAAATATTAAACTAATGTGTGACCGGCTAGGGAGCACAATCAATCAATGAGTCAATGAGTCAATCAATTCTACAAGGTACGGCTTCATCGTACGTGAAGTGTACGATTAGGCTATCCACAATACCTATGTTGGGTGTGGTCACACAAAAGCTAATATTTTCTCCAATCCCTGCAATAAACAATGACTCACAAGCAATGAACAATGGTACAAGACAATCGTGTGTATCTCGTGTCCGATATGGGAACATGGCATATGAATGTAAGACAGAAATACAGAGTACAAGTCGAGTCAATGTACTTGCCTCGGTTTGGTTGCACGAGAGTAGTACTGCATGGTTGTAAAGGATCACCTGTTATATTTTGTACAAGTTTGTTAAGGTTTTAAAGGATATTTGCTAATTATTGTTAACAAGTTGATAGTGCTACAGCCATATACCAACTATACAGATAAACTAGCTTGATCAAAATAAGGTTTCTAGGAAAATAATTTCAAACTATCTTTAGTAAGAAAATCATTTGTGTTTAGAAAATAAATATATTACAACTTTGATAACTATTTATTAAAAAAAATACTTTGAACTATATTAAAAAAAAATTCTCATTTTAGAAAATACCTACTACAAAATATTGATAATATGATTTATCTAATATTTGCAGATAATACTTTATAACAAAATATACGTAGAGTTTATCAAAACCATACTTATAACCATGTTACATATATGTCAATTTAATTTGAAAAAAATCAACACTGACTGACTTGGGCTTGTCTCAGCCTAAGCTGTAATGCCCCAGAACCAGAATACTGGAGAGCGGGGGCGTACATAGCCAGCTACGTATATTGAAGTGTAATCCACCTCGCTATACGGTCACGGCTGTCTAGATACATAAGGGTTTAACTACAAGCCAACAGTCACCTATGGTCAGGAACAAGCCTATTGTCTTAATCTCAAGCAAGCAAATAATAGTAACAAGATGTCAGAGAACCAAATATACAATAGTAAGACGTTCCATACATTACATATTCGGATGATCATGAAGCTAGTCGTACAAAATATGAGGACTAGCAAGAGTTTAGTCATACATGATCAACCCTAGGATTTGTCAATCATGTTACAGCCCGTAGGCAGACAGTAAATAAAGGTGCAATACGAGCTAACACGTGCTCGCCGGCTAAACGCCTCAAAAGAATAATTTTTACAATAAAGTGGGAGGACAAAAAGAAACCCACTCGTTGCCAGGGTTACGCCTGGTGGTCACCATCTGGCTGGAAGACAGGTAGATCCTCGGATGCTGCTCCGATATCTGGCCATACAAAACTAGCTGGGTCAGACCCTAGAAAGAGCAAGTGCCACAAAGGGGGCTTCACTTAGGAACTAAAACCAGCATATCATAATAGAATATTAAAGATAATAAATAAAGAATTGATAATAATAGAGATAACAACAGTAAACTGAGTACGAGGAAACCATTCAAGTAGCCAGGTCACGACCCTTAAACCAAACAAGGACCGGGGTTGTTGTCATGCCCCAGAACCAGAATACTGGAGAGCGGGGGCAGACATAGCCAGCTACGTATAATGAAATAGAACTCACGTCACTATACGGTCACGGCTGTCTAAATATATGAGGGTTTAACTACAATCCATCAGTCTCCTATGGTCAAGAACAAGCCTATTGTCTCAATCACAAGCAAGTAGTAATAGTCACAAGATATTAGAGCATCAATATACAATAGTAAGGCGTCCCATACATTACATATTGGATGATCATGAAGCTAGTCGTACAAAATGTCAGGACTAGCAAGAGTTTTAGTCAATACATGATCAACCCTAGGATTTGTCAATCATGTTACAGCCCGTAGGCAGACAATAGATAAAGGTGCAATACGAGCTAACACGTGCTCGCCGGCTAAACGCCTCAAAAAAATAATTTTACAAACAGAGTAGGAGGACAAAAGAAACTCACTCGTTGTCCTGGTTACGCCTGGTGGTCACCATCGGGCTGGAAGACAGGTAGATCCTCTGGTGCTGCTCCGATATCTGGCCACACAAAACCAGCTGGGCCAGACCCCAGAAAGAGCAAGTGCCACAAAGGAGGCTTTACTTAGGAACTAAAACCAGCATATCACAATAGAATATAAAGATAAATAATAAATAAAGAACCGATAATAATATAGATAACAACAGTAAACTGAGTACGAAGAAACCATTCAAGTAGCCAGGTCACAATCCTTAAACCAAACAAGGACCGGGGTTGCAGCCCTTCACCTGAATAGAAACCCGTCTTAAATACTATTGGTATAGTGAAGACAATAAACGAAAAGAGGACACAGAACTGCTCCGGGAGCTAGGTTACAACCCTTAAACCAAACAAGGACCGGGGTTGTAACCCTTCGCCTGAACAGAACTGGACCCCTGATCTTTATTGCTAAGGCCAGAATAAGTAATCATGGTATTAAGGTAAGTTAAAACATGACGAACATGGCATGGAGTTGCAATAAGACAATAACGAAGAGAGGACATAGAACTGCTCCAGGAGCCAGGTTACAACCCTTAAACCAAACAAGGACCGGGGTTGTAACCCTTCGCCTGAACAGAACTGGACCCTCGATCGTTATTGTTAAGGCAAGCATCAATAATCATGTCATATCACAATCTTGCACAGGATCAGGATAAGACCTAGCAGGAATAAACTCCATCCAATCAATCACGGCCAATCAAGAGTACGGCTTGATACTTTTAACTAACTAGGGTTATCACAAGCCTAGTTACTAGCAAGATGCAATGAGATTATTCCAACGGCCACAAGCCCTGCAGACCATCCGGTTATCCAGGTCGAATGTCTGTTTATGAAGAATGCAACACGTGACTGTGTGCTGGAAATGTGCCCTACTCGTCGGTAGGCTACAATTCCACTTAATGCACCTAGATAGCAGGATTGCCTGTAGCTGGGAATCTCTTCATGTCTACTGAATTATTCTAGTTTATTAGCCTTAGTCAATTGCAGTAGGTATCCCTGACCGTGGTACTCAGGGATCCCCATCCTAGATATGATGTAAGACAGTACAAGTTATTTGTACAAATATAATCGTCCACGGTGTCCAGGTCTTTCATACTTGTCATGTCAGGCTAGCTGTCGTAACAACATGCCGAGATATATCATGTCAGTTTACTTGTCAAGAGTGCGCCACAGCGGGCCATTATCGTGTTCTATTCTTACCTTATCATGAATGAGTGAAACTTGCATAAAACAACTAGTGACATATTCTTGAAGCCAAGGAAAAGATCTACAACTTTCATGTTTTGAGTTTTTTGAGATTCTAGCTACAAAACAACTTAAACAGACAAAAACAGTGAAATAGAGCAATTCCGGCGCATGGGATTCCTGCACAATCGGCACATGGGATTCCTGCGCAATTGGCGCATGGGATTCCTGCACAGATCGACGAATGGGATTCCTTCATAAATCGGCGCATGGGATTCCTGCGCAATCGGCGCATGGGATTCCTGCACAGATCGGCGCATGGGATTCCTGCACAAATCGGCGCATGGGATTCCTGCACAAATCGGCGCATGAGATTCCTGCGCAATCGGCGCATGGGATTCCTCCACAAATCGGTGCATGGCCTCCCGACGCATGGGGTTCATCGTCCCCAAACAGCAAGTTCAGCCGTAAAAGTTCCGAAAACTTGCCATGGCCATAACTTCCTCATCCGAAGTCGAAATCAAGCGAAACAAAAGCCAAAACTGAAGGAAATTGAATTCTTACAACATAGAACCATTAATTTTTGGAAATACCAAGTTTTTAGAGATCAAAACTAAGAAAACCAAAAAGTTACAAACTTAGATCTACAAGAATCCATCCATCAAATCCAAAAATGTCAAGTTCTAAAGAGGCTTAGAATCAAGTAAGGAAGAGAATGGAACAATAAAACTTGAGATCCCTCATGAAGCAAGTTTGCACTTGCCTAAGCTCTCTCTCTTCCTGGTAGGTGTAGAAGTAAATATGGAGAAGAAAAAGAGTAATGAAGAGAGAGAATGAAGGAATGGGTTAATAAAGGATGATGGGGGTGGTAGGTAGGGGTTCTCCCCTTGGTTCATGATGAACCAAGGCAACCCAAGCCTAGCCGAACCAACCCAAAATAAACCGAGCCAAGCCAAGAGATATGCAATACAAGAGAAAATACGTACACGTATTCCAAGATACGTAATACGAACTACAGGCATTACAACTCTACCCTCCTTAAAAGAATTCCGTCCTCGGAATTTAATCAAGAGGCTAGAATTGCAAGGACAAGCTATAATAATCGTAAGCTATAACAAGCAGTCTATCATACAGTCATTTATTCAAGCAAAGAATTGAAAGCATAAGACATAAGGCATAAGGCATAAGGAAGACATTATACCTTACGAGTCAAACAGGTCGGGATATCGCGATCGGATATCATCCTCACGCTCCCACGTTGACTCATCCAAAGAGTGATGACCCCAAGCAACACAGACTAAACTAATAGTCTTGTTCTTGAGTATCTTCTCTCTCTGGTCCAATATAGACACGGGCCTCTCCTCATACGAAAGGTTGGTACCAACAACCAATTCCGAATGATCCAGGATGTGGCTCGGGTCCGGGATATACCGTCGTAGTTGAGATACATGGAATACGTCATGCACCTCTCTTAGCGACGGCGGAAGAGCGAGACGATAGGATACATCACCTACTCGCTCCAGAATATCGAACGGCCCTATATACCTAGGACTAAGCTTTCCCCGTACGCCAAAACGAATAACGCCACGGTTAGGCAAAATCCTCAGGAATACATGGTCGCCGACTGAGAATTCAAGGGGTCGCCGATGGGAATCGGCCCAATAACGCTGGCGATCTTGGGCAACTCGAAGATGATCTCTGACTCTCCTGACCACCTCAACGGTCTGAGCAATCATTTTTGGACCGAGCATCTGCCTCTCTTCGACATCGTCCCATGCTAGCGGGGATCGGCACTTCCTACCATACAGTGTCTCGAACGGTGCCATCTGGATACTAGCTTGGAAACTGTTGTTGTATAAAAACTCCACCGGGTGCAGGTGATCTTCCCACGAACCATCGAAGTCGAGCGTACAAGATCTCAACATATCTTTGAGAGTCTGGATCATACGTTCTGACTGGCCATCTGTCTGTGGGTGATACGCTGAGCTGAACTGGAGACGAGTTCCCAAACTCTCTTGCAGACTACACCAAAAGTGTGACGTGAATCTCGAATCTCTATCCGAGGTGATACTGACTGGTACACCGTACAATCTGACAATCTGCCGGAGATACATCTCTGCTAGCTAAGCCGTCGACTGACCAACTCTGAATGGGAGAAAGTGAGCCACCTTCGTGAGTCTGTCTATAATAACCCAAATAGCGTCTCTGCCAGCCGGAGATCTAGGCAATCCAGTCACAAAATCCATGGTTATATGCTGTCACGCCCCAGAACCAGAATACTGGAGAGCGGGGGAATGACTCAGCCAACTACGTATTACGGGTAGATGAATACCGTATAATACGATCAATGCTGTCTAAAAGACAAGGGGGTGCATACTACATGAAAGTCTCGCTATGGTCACTTCACATCTATTGTCTCAATCATTCAAACAAGAAGCAATAACAGAGAACATTTAAGATAAAGCAATAAGGTGTCCCAAACGCCTAGTCAAAATGTTCTTGAGATCTGGCTTTACAAAACATAGCCAGATGATATAGCAACATATACACAATTGTTATCAGCTGCAGTCTGACTTAATTACAATTATGTAAAAGTAAGTGCAAGACTATCCGACTAACATGTCGGTGCCAAGCGGCAAAATGTAAAGTAATTAACAAAACGAGCGGGGAAGTAAGGAACCCACTCGAGTTCTCCTGCGATCATTCCTCTAGTATTGACCATCTTGGAGGTAGAGGTAAGCTGAGTCCTCGGGAACCGGCTCTAAATCTGGCCATGCAAAACCAGAGAGGTTAGTCCTCTAATAGCAAGTATTGCAAGGAAGCACGATATGAGACATTAAACCAGTAAATAAGAGAATATAATAATAGATCTCTGCTTGCTACTGGGATTCACGTAACATCATGACACTTCGAACCAACCTCCCAACCAAACATGGACAGAAGTAGGCCCGTCATGTCCTGATGCTCTGATCATCTCAGTTAGGTAACAGAGTAGGTACAGTACACAAACAATTTAACTTAAACGGCCATCCAAATCCTACGGCTTACTACTGTGAGTCCCAAGTTATCCTGGAATTATGCGATAAGTATTTCTCAGTTCTTACTATAGGCAAACAAGGCTAGTCGATCCAATCAATCTATTGCGCCAATCATGAATTAGACGAGTCCCAGCGGGACGCCCATCATCAATATACGATATATAATAATATAAGCAGATACCGCTCCCTGCCCGTGTGGCAGAATTGTAGTATCTGTGGAAAACCAGCCGGCCTGTTGGGCGCTAATAGTCCCAAAGAGGGCTGCCATGTAAGAACTCGAAAATCCATACTCTCCATGCAATTATTATTTTATTTAACTTAGTAGCTTCTATGTTAAGTGAAATTCTATGTCGTGGATCATGGTCATTCAGAATGAGTACTTCCGTACAAAGTACGATATGCCTAACTCTACAACGATACCCGTGCGGTTAGGTTGTAAGTCTTACATAGCGTAATGCAACAATTAAAACTAACCACAGAATAATTATGCCTTGACCATAGAGTACACATGCTGCTTTCGTAAAATAAATAAATAAATTGTAGCCAGCATGTATCCATATGCCAATATTCGGGATTGGCCAATCGATTGCAAATTTGAACGTGTCTTATTCCATTTAATTCAATAAGACGACTAGCCAGTCTCTTAGTTCCATCTAGGAACGCATGATCAATAATTAATCAAGATAACAATCAATATTAATTAATGCCAATTTCGGAAAATAAAAATTAGGAAATAAATAATCTCATGCGCTGTGGGAAATGATTGGGAAATAAATAATCTCGTGCGCTGTGAGAAGTGATTGGGAAATAAATAATCTCATGCGCCTGAGGAATGAAGATTCATGCGACTGTGGGAAATGATTGGGAAATAAATAATCTCATGCGCCTGAGGAATGAAGATTCATGCGGCTGTGGGAAATAATTGGGAAATAAATAAGCTCATACGTTGTGGAAAATGATTGGAAAATAAATAATCTCATGCGCTGTGGGAAATAATTGGGAAATAAATAATCTCATGCGCCTGAGGAATGAAGATTCATACGGCTGTGGGAAATGATTGGGAAATAAATAATCTCATGCGCCTGAGGAATGAAGATTCATGCGGCTGTGGGAAATGATTGGGAAATAAATAACCTTATGCGCTGTAGAAAATGATTGGGAAATAAATAATCTCATGCGCTGTGGGAAGTGATTGGGAAATAAATAATCTCATGCGCCTGAGGAATAAAGATTCATGCGGCTGTGGGAAATTATTGGGAAATAAATAATCTCATGCGCTGTGGGTGTTCTTCCTCTCCGAATTTTTCTGAGAACAGAACCATGGAAGCCATTGCTTCCAAGCTCCATAAATCCTTCATCCCAAGCCCAAATATGTACTTCTATAGGTCAAAATTGGGTAGAACAAAATTCTCTACAACATGGAACCATCAAAACTTAAAGATAACAAAGTTTACTAGATCAAAACCTAAGAAACCCGAAAATGCATCAAACTTAGATCTACAACAAATAAGCCGTGGAAATTGGGAATGCTAAGTACTAAAGAGACTTAGAATCAAATAAGGAAGATGATGGAACAATAATAATGTGGATCCATCAGGAAGCAAGTTGGCACTTGCCTTGCTCTCCTAGGTTGGTGGTAGAGTTATGAGGAAGAAGAAGAATAATAGTGAAGTAATGAAGAGAGAGAAAGGGGATGGGCTTTTAAATGAAAGAGTGGTGGTAGGTGGAGGTTTATTTCGGTTCATGATGAACCAACATAATTAAACCAATCTGAGCCGAACCCATAGCAAAGCTAAAGCAGAGTATAAAAGCAGAAAGTAAAGTGCAGAAATAAAATTACAGAAAATTAATTAACATGAAATTAAAGGGATTTAAATACAGAGCAATACATGATAAATATAAAATATTTACATTTAAACAGTACATGCATTCTAAAAATACGTATTCTGGGAATGAGAAGTGACATCTCTACCCTCCTTAGAAAAATTCCGTCCTCGGAATTTCAGATCCAAGCATGATAGAAATATCGAAGCTAAACTAATCTAAGTATAAACAATTGAGTAAGCAATCATTCTACAATGATAATAACAAGTAATGTATCTACATCTAACAATCTACAACATTAAGGAATTCTACTCATAAGGTGACAAGCATGAGGAGTTAAGACAATCAAGGTATACAGAAGAAAATATACCTTGTGAGTCAAACAGGTGCGGATACCGTGATCGGATATCATCCTCACGTTTCCACGTTGACTCTCCTAAAGAGTGATGACCCCAACCAACCCAGACAAAGTTAATTGTTCGGTTCTTGAGTATCTTCTCTCTTCGGTCCAAAATAGACAAAGGCTGTTCCTCGTAAGACAGGTTGGTACCAACAACCAGCTCATAATGATCAAGGACATGGCTTGGGTCCAATACATACCTTCGCAACTGAGATACATGAAATACGTCATGCACCTCTCGTAACGAAGGTGGAAGGGATAAACGATAAGCAACATCGCCTATCCTCTCAAGGATAACAAACGGGCCTACGTATCGGGGACTCAACTTCCCGCGAATGCCAAATCTATTGACCCTACGGGTAGGTGAGATCCGCAAGAATACGTGGTCCCCAACAGAAAATTCTAGCGGCCTACGATGCTGGTCTGCCCAATGAAGATGCCGATCCTGCGCAACTCGAAGTCGCTCTCTATTCCTTTAATCACTTCCACTGTCTGGACAATTATTTCTGGGCCTAGCATCTTCCTCTCCCCGATATCGTCCCATGCCAGTGGCGACCTACACTTCTTACCATATAGTGCTTCAAATGGCGCTATCTGGATACTGGCCTGATAACTGTTATTGTATGAGAACTCGACCAAGTGTAGGTGGCTCTTCCAAGATCCTCTAAAATCTAGGGTGCAAGCTCGCAACATATCCTCTAAAGTCTGAATTGTTCTTTCTGATTGCTCGTCCGTCTGTGGATGGTAAGACGTGCTAAATCTTAACTTGGTACCCAAGCTATGATGTAAGCTCTTCCAAAAATATGATGTAAAACGGGTATCTCTATCTGACACAATACTGACTGGGACCCCATGCTGCCTGACTATCTGCTGCATATACAATTCTGCCAACTTCTCCGTAGATTGACCTACTCTAAAAGGAAGAAAATGTGCCACCTTCGTAAGCCGATCTACGATTATCCAAATAGCATCCTTACCACTTGGTGATTTCGGTAAACCGGTCATAAAGTCTATTGTAATATGTTCCCACTTTCATTCCGGAATAGGAAGCGGTTGTAATAACCCAGCTGGCCTCTACTGTTCTGCCTTTACTTGCTGACATACCAAGCAACGGGAAACAAATCTACCTATCTCCCTCTTCATCCCGTTCCATCAGAAGTGCTGCTTGATATCTTGGTACATCTTGGTCCCTCCAGGGTGTATGGAATACTAAAAGCTGTGAGCTTCTGCCATAACCTCCTGTCTGATATCTCCACTAGGCACACGTAGACGTGACCCAAACCTAAGGGTACCATCTTCATGAATTTGCATCTCCTTTCTGAGTCCTGACTCACATTCTGCTCTAAGCTTCTGAATCCTTGGGTCTTGTGCCTGAGCTGCCTTGATCCTTTCTACCAAGTCGGATTGAACTTGTAGACTCGCCAGAACTCCTATATCACAAGGAAGTATAACCTCGATGCCCATCTCCTGAAGGTCTTCTAAGATATGCCTCTGTGTTGTTAACATAAATGCGCCACCTCTCATGCTGAGAGCATCTGCTACCACATTAGCCTTGCCTGGATGATACTGAAGCTCCACGTCGTAGTCCTTGATCAACTCCAACCATCTTCTCTGCCTCATGTTCAGTTCCTTCTGGGTAAAGATGTACTTCAGACTTTTATGGTCTGTGTACATGTCTACTCGGTCACCATATAAGTAATGTCTCCATAGCTTCAAAGAAAATAGTACTGCCGCCAACTCCAAGTAATGAGTTGGGTAATTCTTCTCGTGGTCTCGAAGTTGCCTAGATGCGTATGCTATCACCTTCCCATATTGTATGAGGACACATCCAAGTCCTTTACCTGACGCATCACAATAAACGGTAAAACCTCCGGGTCCAACTGGCAATGTAAGAATAGGCGCTGATATCAACTTCTGCTTCAGATTCTCAAATGATGCCTGACATTCTGCCGACCAGACGAATGGTACATCTTTTCGTGTCAAGCGGGTCATGGGTGCTGAAAGCCTCGTAAAGTCTGATACAAACCTTCTGTAATATCCTGCCAATCCCAAGAAACTCCGTACATCTGCTACGGTCTTGGGTACAGGCCAACTTTCTACTGCTTCTACCTTCTTGGGATCTACTGCTACTCCAGCTCCTGATATGATATGACCCAAAAATGAAATATGATCCGACCAAAACTCACACTTGCTGAGCTTGGCATACAACTGGTTCTCTCTCAGAACCTGTAATACTTTTCTGAGGTGGTCTTCATGCTCCTTTTCACTGGCAGAATATACGAGAATGTCGTCAAGAAATACAACGACAAACTGATCTAAGTATGGCATAAAGATGCGGTTCATCAAATCCATAAATATTGCTGGAGCATTGGTCAAACCAAACGGCATTACTAAGAATTCATAATGCCCATACTTCGACCTGAATGCTGTCTTGGGAATGTCCTCCTTCCGAACCCTCACTTGATGATACCCTGAACGAAGATCTATCTTGGAGAAAACTCTAGCTTTGCTCAACTGATCAAATAAGTCGTCGATCCTGGGTAGTGGGTACTTGTTCTTTACTGTCGCCGCGTTAAGCTTCCTGTAATCGATGCACAATCTGGATGACCCATCCTTCTTTTCCACAAGTACTACTGGTGCTGCCCATGGTGGTATGCTAGCTTGGATGAACTTCTTCTCCTTCAGTTCCTCTATGTGCTGATATACCTTGGCCTGCTCGGAATTCGCCATTCTATAAACTCGATCTGATATCGGTTTAGTTCCAGGTGCCAATTCTATACTAAACTCAATATCTCTAACCGGTGGTAGACCTGGAAGTTCTTCAGGAAATACGTCTAGAAACTCTTCAACTACCTTCGAGACTTGAACTTCTTCCATTGCCGTCACTACTCCCTTCTCTTGTTGAGTTGCCACTGATCTGACTAAGGTGAACCGCCTCATGCCTGGAATATCAAAAGATACACTCCTTCTACGATAATCTATTGTCGCATGACTGTCTTTCAGCCAGTCCATGCCTAAGATAACATCGAAATTTCCAACAGGAAATTTTATCAACCGGGCGGGTAAGGAATGCCCGCAAACTACAACGCTACATGCTAGAATAACTCTACTAACTCCTACGAGCCCATTACCAGTGAGTATATTTAACCTCCCTGGCAATGCCTCGAATTCTATTCCTAACCGTGTTGCAAATTGTGCAGATATAAATGAGTGCGATGCTCCCGAATCAAACAATGCTACTGCGGGATATGAGGCGACGAGAATGTTACCTGCCACAACATCTCCTGATGCCAATGGCTCTTCCAAGGACAGAGTGAATGCCTGCCCTCGACCTCCTTGTTGGTTCCCATGCTGCGGCCTAGCCTGGTACTGCCGCTGGCCCCTGCCTTGGTGATGCTGGGGTAGTCTATGCTGGTGTTGCTGCATCGGCGGTCCCTGCTACCGAAATATCTGAGCCTGTGTCATGAACGGACGCTGTACCAATGGTCTTACTACTACCGCTGGCCCTCGATACTGTCCTGTCCCTGGTGCTGGCAGAGCAGGAAACTGTTGTACTGGTCCTCCTGACCTTGAATTCATGGGACATATGGTAACCCGATGATCTGGATTCCCACATATCAAACACTGCCTGTTCAATGTCCGACACACATCTCTATTGTGCCCTGTCTTTCCGCAATAAGTACAGCCTGCTGGAGGTTGCTGGTTCTTCCTCTGTTGCTGTTGCTGCTGCCTGGGTGGTGCTGGCCCTCGCATTGCCACATCGTGAATGCGAACGCCAGTGGACGGTATTGTTGTACGGGGCGCTGCTCCCCCTCCTCCTTCAATCTGACTGTGGGATCTCTTCTGACCCCCAGTCCTGGTCGCAATCCTCTGAACGGTTATCTCATGTCTTCGAGTCATCGTCAATACTTCATTAAAAGTCTGGTAATTGTGCCCCTCTATCAATTGCAAGAGCTTAAGATGAAACCCTTGCTGGAACCTCATAGCCCTCTGGCTCTCTGTTGCTACCATCTCTGGGGCGAACCTACTCAATCTGCAGAACTCTGCTGCATAAGCATCTACAGTCTTGCCAGCCTGTCTAAGGTTGATAAACTTCTGTTATAGCTCAAACTGCGCCACAACTCTATAGTACTTTATCTTGAATCTTGCTGTAAAATCATCCCAAGCCACAGGGCGTCTGATGCCTACCTCCTCTGATTCCCACCAATCATGTGCGAGATCCTGAAGTAACAACTTCACCTGATCCATACGTTCTTCTGTCGGCACCTTAGCGGCGGTCAAAATAGCCTCAATATCCTTAAGCCATGCATCTGCTGAGATGGCATCCTCCGTGCCTTCGAAACGATGGGGGTTGTACTTGCAAAACCTGGCTAATGCTCCTGAATCTGTCCTTGCCCCTCTTTCTAAAGCTGTCTGCAATCCTTGGTTAAGTAGTACATTCTGCTCTTGTAACTGAGCGTGCATACGTTGTTGGGCTAACATCTGATGTTGCTGAGTGGCCATCATCCCTCTCATGATCTCCAGAAGGGCTGGTGTGTCCACTTCCACAGGGGTGGGTGGAACTATTAGTGGTGTTGGAACCTCCGGATACTGCGGTCCAGCTGCTGGTTCTACTATCACTTCTTCTTGGATAGTCTCTTGAGGTAGTACTAGTCCTTGTAGCTGACCAACCTGGTCATGTTGTCCATGTTGCCCTTGTTGCTACTGTCCAGTCCCGACAGATGCGGACGAAGTACCCCTAAGAAAAGGGACAAGAGAACAATCAAACGGTCGAACATGGAAGATCAATGAAGTCAAAGGATACCGGAATGTCAAGCTAGAATCGAGAATAACGAATCAGGAGATCAAGGGAAAACATGTGTGATTGAGACATCCTATAAATCAAAATACCCCACAAGTCTGAAATCAGACCTGCATGGGCCACCACTAAAATCTTGTCACGCCCCAGAACCAGAATACTGGAGAGCGGGGGAATGACTCAGCCAGCTATGTATTATGGGTAGATGAATACCGTATAATACGATCAATGCTGTCTAAAAGACAAGGGGGTACATACTACATGAAAGTCTCGCTATGGTCACTTCACATCTATTGTCTCAATCATTCAAATAAGAAGCAATAACAGAGAACATTTAAGATAAAGCAATAAGGGGTCCCAAACGCTTAGTCAAAATGTTCTTGAGATCTGGCTTTACAAAACATAGCCAGATGATATAGCAACATATACACAATTGTTATCAGCTGCAGTCTGACTTAATTATAATTATGTAAAAGTAAGTGCAAGACTATCCGACTAACATATCGGTGCCAAGCGACAAAATGTAAAGTAATTAACAAAACGAGCGGGGAAGTAAGGAACCCACTCGAGTTCTCTTGCGATCATTCCTCTAGTATTGACCATCTTGGAGGTAGAGGTAAGCTGAGTCCTCGGGAACTGGCTCTAAATCTGGCCATGCAAAACCAGAGAGGTTAGACCTCTAATAGAAAGTACCGCAAGGAAGCACGATATGAGACATTAAACCAGTAAATAAGAGAATATAATAATAGATCTCTTCTTGCTACTGGGATTCACGTAACATCACAACACTTCGAACCAACCTCCCAACCAAACAAGGACAGAAGTTGGCCCGTCATGTCCTGATGCTCTGATCATCTCAGTTAGGTAACAGAGTAGGTACAGTACACAAACAAATTAACTTAAACGGCCATCCAACTCCTACGGCTTACTACTGTGAGTCCCAAGTTATCCTGGAATTATGCGATAAGGATTTCTCAGTTCTTACTATGGGCAAGCAAGGCTAGTCGATCCAATCAATCTATTGCGCCAATCATGAATTAGACGAGTCCCAGCGGGACGCCCGTCATCAATATACAATATACAATAATATAAGCAGATACCGCTCCCTGCCCGTGTGGCAGAATTGCAGTATCTGTGGGAACCAGCCGGCCTGTTGGGCGCTAATAGTCCCAAAGAGGGCTACCATGTAAGAACTCGAAAATCCATACTCTCCATGCAATCATTATTTTATTTAACTTAGTAGCTTCTATGTTAAGTGAAATTCCATACCGTGGATCATGGTCATTCAGAATGAGTACTTCCGTACAAAGTACGATATGCCCAATTCTACAACGATACCCGTGCGGTTAGGTTGTAGGTCTTACATAGCGTAATGCAACAATTAAAACTAACCACGGAATAATCATGCCTTGACCATAGAGTACACATGCTGCTTTCATAAAATAAATAAATAAATTGTAGCCAGCATGTATCCATATGCCAATATTCGGGATTGGCCAATCGATTGCAAATATGGACGTGTCTTATTCCATTTAATTCAATAAGACGACTAGCCAGTCTCTTAGTTCCATCTAGGAACGCATGATCAATAATTAATCAAGATAACAATCAATGTTAATTAATGCCAAATTCGGGAAATAAAAATTAGGAAATAAATAATCTCATGCGCTGTGGAAAATGATTGGAAAATAAATAATCTCGTGCGCTGTGGGAAGTGATTGGAAAATAAATAATCTCATGCGTCTGAGGAATTAAGATTCATGCGGCTGTGGGAAATGATTGGAAAATAAATAAGCTCATGCGCTGTGGGAAATGATTGGGAAATAAATAATCTCATGTGCTGTGGGAAATGATTGGGAAATAAATAATCTCATGCGCCTGAGGAATGAAGATTCATGCGGCTGTGGGAAATAATTGGGAAATAAATAATCTCATGCGCCTGAGGAATGAAGATTCATGCGGCTGTGGGAAATGATTGGAAAATAAATAATCTCATGCGCTGTGGGAAATGATTGGGAAATAAATAATCTTATGCGCTGTGGAAAGTGATTGGGAAATAAATAATCTCATGCGCCTGAGGAATGAAGATTCATGCGGCTGTGGGAAATGATTGGAAAATAAATAATCTCATGCGCTGTGGGTGTTCTTCCTCTCCGAATTTTTTTGAGAACAGAACCATGGAAGCCATTGCTTCCAAGCTCCATAAATCCTTCATCCCAAGCCCAAATATGAACTTCCATAGGTCAAAATTGGGTAGAACGAAATTCTCTACAACATGGAACCATCAAAACTTGAAGATAACAAAGTTTACTAGATCAAAATCTAAGAAACCTGAAAATGCATCAAACTTTGATCTACAACAAATAAGCCATAGAAATTGGGAATGCTAAGTACTAAAGAGACTTAGAATCAAATAAGGAAGATGATGGAACAATAATAATGGGGATCCATCAGGAAGCAAGTTGGCACTTGCCTTGCTCTCCTAGGTTGGTGGGAGAGTTATGAGGAAGAAGAAGAGTAATAGTGAAGTAATGACGAGAGAGAAAGGGGATGGGCTTTTAAATGAAGGAGTGGTGGTAGGTGGGGGTTTATTTCGGTTCATGATGAACCAACATAATTAAACCAATCTGAGCCGAACCCATAGCAAAGCTAAAGCAGAGTATAAAAGCAGAAAGTAAAGTGCAGAAATAAAATTGCAGGAAATTAATTAACATGAAATTAAAGGAATTTAAATACAGAGCAATACATGATAAATATAAAATATTTACATTTAAACAGTACATGCATTCTAAAAATACGTATTATGGGAAAGGAAAGTGACATATGCTCTCATTTTTACTCGGGAATCGGCAATGGTTGAAGTAGTCCAGCTGGTCTCTGATGTTCAGCCTTAACTTGTTGGCAGACTAAACAACGAGAGACAAATCGGGTTATCTTTCTCTTCATACCATTCCACCAAAAGTGCTGACGAATATCACGGTACATCTTCGTGCCACCGGGATGAATAGAATACTGTGAACTGTGGGCCTCTGCCATGATCTCCTGTCTAATATCTCTACTGGGTACACAAAGACGCTTACCATATCGAAGTGTACCGTCTTCATGAATGCATAACTCTGGTTTTCGTCCTGCCTCACACTCTGCTCTGACTCGCTGAAGCTTGGAATCTGCTGACTGCGCCATCTGGATCCTCTCGTCTATAGTGGACTGGACTTACATGCTGGCTATCAATGCCACACTGGAAGGGAGGATAACTTCCATACCCATCTTCTGAAGATCGGCTAACAGTTCTGGTTGCGCTGTCAGGAAATAAACTCCGGCTCTCCTGCTCAATGCATCTGCAACAACGTTGGCCTTCCCTGGGTGATACTGCAGGTTGACATCATAATCCAGAAGCAGCTCTAGCCATCTCCTCTGACGCATGTTGAGATCCTTCTGGGTGAAAATATACTTCAGGCTCTTGTGGTCGGTGAAATTTTTTACCCTATGTCCGTACAAGTAGTGCCTCCACAACTTAAGTGCAAATACTACTGCTGCCAGCTCTAAGTTATGGGTTGGGTAATTCCTTTCATGATCACGAAGTTGTCGTGACGCATAAGCTATTACCTTCCCATGCTGCATCAGAACACATCCTAAACCTCTGCCCGAAGCATCACAATACACTGAGAATCCTCCAGTTCCATCTGGAAGCGTGAGAATAGGAGCCGTCATTAAGCCTCGCTTCAACATCTCAAAAGAATTCTGGCACTCTGCTGTCCAAACAAATTTCACATCTTTGCGGGTCAACTGGGTCAATGGTGCTGAAATTCGAGCAAAGTCTGAAACCAATCGTCGGTAGTAGCCGGCCAATCCAAAAAAACTGCGAACTTCTGCAACCGTGCTAGGCACTGGCCATGTTTCAATGGCCACGATCTTCTGGGGATCCACTTTAACTCCTCCTCGGATGATGATATGACCCAAGTACGAAATACGATCGAGCCAGAACTCGCATTTACTGAACTTGGCATACAACTGGTGCTCTCTGAGAATCTGAAGAACAACTCTGAGGTGCTGCTCATGCTCCGCTTCACTCTTGCTGTAGACCAGGATGTCATCTAGGAACATAATCACGAACTGATCCAAATAGGGCATAAAGATGCGATTTATGAGGTCCATGAATACAGCCGGCGCATTGGTTGCTCCAAATGGCATAACAAGGAACTCCCAATGCCCATATCGGGATCTGAAAGCTGTCTTCGGGATGTCCTGCTCTCTAACTCTGATCTGATGGTATCATGACCGTAAGTCGATCTTCGAGAACACTGCTGCCCCCTTGAGTTGATCAAACAAGTCATCTATCCTCGGGAGAGGATATCTGTTCTTGATTGTCACTGAGTTAAGGTACGATAATCTACACATAATCTGGACGTACCATCCTTCTTTTTCACAAGAAGCATCGGGGCTCCCCAAGGCGATCTACTAGCATGAATGAATCCCTTGGTTCTAAGTTCTTCAATCATCTTGTACAATATCTCTATTTCTGACGACGCCATCCTGTAGACTCTCTCTAACACTGGGGCTGTTCCGGGAATCAAGTCGATGGTGAACTCGATCTCTCGTTCTGGCGGCATCCCTGGAAGCTCTTCTGGGAAAACGTCTGGAAACTCTTCGACTATCCGAGGTAACTGTACTGCTGCTACTGCCATCCGCAATACTGGAGGAGAATGTTCAACTTCTCCTCGGGAAAAGGAAAACTTTGGCTCGCTTGGAATGCTAAAAATAACCCTGCCAATGTGGCAGTCTATCCTAGCATACTGGTCCCTCAACCAATCCATCCCTAATACCACATCATAATCGGCCATCGGGAACTCTATCAATCTAGCGGGAAATTCTCTACCGCTAACTACGATCCGACACGAGGAAAACACTCTACCTACTCCCACAAGTCCGTTACCAGTAAGTATATTGAGCCTCACTGATAATGACTCGGGCTCCAATCCTATTCGTGTCTCAAATCGTGCAGACATAAATGAATGCGAGGCACCATAATCAAATAATACTGAAGCTGGAAAGGTGTTGACGAAAATAGTACCTGCCACTACCTCACCTGGTGCTATTCCTTCTTCTCCCATGGTCAAAGCCAGCACTTGACCATGTCCTCTGGGTGTGGGTCCCTTCTGTTGAAAATTCCTCTGCCTGCACTGGATCAGGGCTTGGGCTTGGGCATACTGTTGCGGTCTCTACTGCTGGAATGCCTGGGCCTGCGTCGGTAATAGCCTCGGGAACGGGTACTGCAGCTGCTGCTGCTGCTGGACTGGTGCTGGTCCTCTAACTTATGGACTAGAGAAGGCCGATGAACTCCCCCTGTTCGGGCAATTCCCAACCCTGTGGTCCGGGGCACCACAAACCAAGCACAAACCCTGTGTTCTGCGACACTCTGATACCACATACCCTGGCTTCCCGCAGTGTGAACATCCCACTGCGGAAGACTGCTTCTGCTTCTGCTGCTGAGGGTGCGTCGGGGTTGAATGTTGAACCGACGTCACTGAGACCGCCCGCCTCGGAGCTCTAATGGTCATAGCCCTTGCCTCCGGGGCTGGTACTGAAGACTGGTTCATCTGGCTGTGGGATCGCTTCCGACCTCCGGTCCTATCCACGATCCTCTGGGAGGTATACTCATGCCTCCGGGCTGCCCTCAGTACTGCATCAAAATTTTGATGCTCAAATTGCTCCACTGCCAATAGAATCTCCAGATGAAGTCCCTGCAGGAACCTCTGGGCTCTATCGAACTCGATCGCCACCAAGGTGGGAGCAAACCGACTAAGTCTCGAAAACTCGGTCGTATATCCATCGACCGTCCTGTCTATCTGCTTCAGATTGGTGAACCTCGTCTGTAGATCGTACCGAGCTACAGCATCAAAATACTTGGTCTGGAATCTCTCCCTGAATACTGCCCATGAAATAGGGACCACTAAACCATCGGCCTGTGCTGCCCACTAGCTGTGGGCAAGATCCAATAACTGCAGGCGCACCACGGCCACCTTCTCGTTCTCTGGAGTCTTCGCTGCTTCTAGAATTACCTCTGTGTCCTGAAGCCATGCATCTGCAGCGATCGCATCTTCACTGCCGTCGAAGAAGGGAGGGTTCAAGCGCTTGAAGCTGTTGGTCGCGCTATTACCCTGATGAACTCCTCTGGTCAAAGCATCTGCCACCGCCTGGTGCAAAGCATCTCCTTGACGATCTTGGGAAGCTAATAATGACCTGATGAGACCCACCAAAGTGCCATCATCAGGCTCTGCTGGCTGGACGGGCTGAACTGGTGGCTCTCCTTCAGTAGGCATGACTCTGGAGGCTACTCCTGAATGCTGGGCTTGATCTCTAGGTTGCTGCTGGTCCGCGGGAGGTGATCCACCTTGCTGATCGGCAGGTCCAGGAACAATGCCGCTGAAGAAGACGACATAGGGAACAATAAGGAAGGACCAGGACAGATCAATGATACAAGCATGTGATCAGGTCAAGATTACAGGGATTCAGAAGATACGAGCAGAGATCAAGGACGAATACTGATTGAGACATCTATTCGGTAAACCCTCATATATCTTGATTTACAAGACCTGCATGGGCCACCACTTAACCATGTCACGCCCTAGAACCAGAATACTGGAGAGCGGGGGCAGACATAGCCAGCTACGTATAATAAAATGGAACCCACGTCACTATACGGTCACGACTGTCTAGATATATGAGGGTTTAACTACAATCCATCAGTCTCCTATGGTCAAGAACAAGCCTATTGTCTCAATCACAAGCAAGTAGTAACAGTCACAAGATATTAGACCATCAATATACAATAGTAAGGCATCTCATACATTACATATTGGATGATCATGAAGCTAGTTGTACAAAATGTCAGGACTAGCAAGAGTTTTAGTCAATACATGATCAACCCTAGGATTTGTCAATCATGTTACAGCCCGTAGGCAGACAGTAGATAAAGGTGCAATACGAGCTAACACGTGCTCGTCGGCTAAACGCCTCAAAAGAATAATTTTACAAACAGAGTGGAAGGACAAAAGAAACCCACTCGTTGCCCTGGTTACGCCTGGTGGTCACCATCGGGCTGGAAGACAGGTGGATCCTCTGGTGCTGATCCGATATCTGGCCACACAAAACCAGCTGGGTCAGACCCCAGAAAGAGCAAGTGCCACAAAGGAGGCTTCACTTAGGAACTAAAACCAGCATATCACAATAGAATATAAAGATAAATAATAAATAAAGAACCGATAATAATAGAGATAACAACAGTAAACTGAGTACGAAGAAACCATTCAAGTAGCCAGGTCACAACCCTTAAACCAAACAAGGACCGGGGTTGCAACCCTTCACCTGAATAGAAACCTGTCTAAAATACTATTGGTATAGTGAAGACAATAAACGAAGAGAGGACACAGAACTGCTCCGGGAGCCAGATTACAACCCTTAAACCAAATAAGGATCGGGGTTGTAACCCTTCGCCTGAACAGAAATGGACCCCTGATCTTTATTGCTAAGGCCAGCATAAGTAATCATGGTATTAAGGTAAGGTAAAACATGACGAACATGGCATGGGGTTGTAATAAGACAATAACGAAGAGAGGACACAGAACTGTCCCGGGAGCCAGGTTAGAACCCTTAAACCAAACAAGGACCGGGGTTGTAACCCTTCGCCTGAACAGAACTGGACCCCCGATCGTTATTGTTAAGGCAAGCATCAATAATCATGTCATGTCACAATCTTGCACAGGATCAGGATAAGACCAAGCGGGAATAAACTCCATCCAATCAATCACGGCCAATCAAGAGTACGGCTTGATACTTTTAACGAACTAGGGTTATCACAAGCCTAGTTACTAGAAAGATGCAATGAGATTATCCCAACAGCCACAAGCCCTGCAGACCATCCGGTTATCCAGGTCGAATGTCCGTTTATGAAGAATGCAACACGTGACTGTGTGCTGGAAATGTGCCCTACTCGTCGGTAGGCTACAAGTCCACTTAATGCGCCTAGATAACGGGATTGCCTGTAGCTGGGAATCTCTTCATGTCTATTGAATTATTCTAGTTTATTAGCTTTAGTCAATTGCAGTAGGTATCCCTGACCGTGGTACTCAGGGATCCCCATCCTAGACATGATGCAAGACAGTACCAGTTTATTTGTACAAACACAATCGTCTACGGTGTCCAGGTCTTTCATACTTGTCATGTCAGGCTAGCTGTCGTAACAACATGCCGAGATATATCATGTCAGTTTACTTGTCAAGAGTGCGCCACAGCGGGCCACTATCGTGTTCTATTCTTACCTTATCATGAATGAGAGAAACTTGCATAAAACAACTAGTGACATATTCTTGAAGCCAAGAAAAAGATCTACAACTTTCATGTTTTGAGTTTTTTGAGATTCTAGCTACAAAACAACTTAAACAGACAAAAACAGCGAAATAGAGCAATTCCGGCGCATGGGATTCCTGCACAATCGGCGCATGGGATTCCTGCGTAATCGGCGCATGGGATTCCTGCACAGATCGGCGCATAGGATTCCTGCACAAATTGGCGCATGGGATTCCTGCGCAATCGACGCATGGGATTCCTGCGCAATCGGTGCATGGGATTCCTGCGCAATCGACGCATGGGATTCCTGCACAGATCGGCGCATGGGATTCCTGCACAGATCGGCGCATGGGATTCCTGCACAAATCGGCGCATGGGATTTCTGCGCAATCGGCGCATGGGATTCCTGCACAAATCGGCGCATGGCCTCCCGGCGCATGGGTTCGTCGTCCCCAAACATCAAGTTCAGCCATGAAAGTTCCGAAAACTTGCCATGGCCATAACTTCCTCATCCAAAGTCGAAATCAAGCGAAACAAAAGCCAAAATTGAAGGAAATTGAATTCTTACAACATAGAACCATTAATTTTTGGAAATACCAAGTTTTTAGAGATCAAAACTAAGAAAACCGAAAAGTTACAAACTTAGATCTACAAGAATCCATCCATCAAATCCAAAAATGTCAAGTTCTAAAGAGGCTTAGAATCAAGTAAGGAAGAGAATGGAACAATAAAACTTGAGATCCCTCATGAAGCAAGTTTGCACTTGCCTAAGCTCTCTCTCTTTCTGGTAGGTGTAGAAGTAAATGTGGAGAAGAAGAAGAGTAATGAAGAGAGAGAATGAAGGAATGGGTTAATAAAAGATGATGGGGGTGGTAGGTAGGGGTTCTCCCCTTGGTTCATGATGAACCAAGGCAACCCAAGCCTAGCCGAACCAACCCAAAATAAATCGAGCCAAGCCAAGAGATATGCAATACAAGAGGAAATACGTACACGTATTCCAAGATACGTAATATAAACTATAGGCATTACAGTTGTAATCCTTCACCAGAATAGAAACCCGTCTCAAATACTATTGGTACAGTGAAGACAATAAACGAAGAGAGGACGCAGAACTGCTCCGAGAGCCAGGTTACAACCCTTAAACCAAACAAGGACCGGGGTTGTAACCCTTCGCCTGAACAGAACTGGACCCCTGATCTTTATTGTTAAAGCCAGTATAATTAATCATGGTATTATGGTAAGGTAAAACATGACGAACATGGCATGGGTTTGCAATAAGACAATAAACGAAGAGAGGACACAGAACTGCTCCGGGAGCCAGGTTACAACCCTTAAACTAAATAAGGACCGGGGTTGTAACCCTTCGCCTGAACAGAACTGGACCCCTGATCGTTATTGCTAAGGCAAGCATCAATAATCATGTCATGTCACAATCTTGCACAGGATCAGGATAAGAATAAGCTGGAATAAACTCCAGCCAATCAAGAGTACGGCTTGATACTTTTAACTAACTAGGGTTATCACAGGTCTAGTTACTAACAAGATGCAATGAGATTATCCCAACAGCCACAAGCCTGCAGACCATCCGGTTATCCAGGTCGAATGTCTTGTTTATGAAAGGTGCACCACATGCCGAAAATGTTCCCTACTCGTCGGTAGGCTACAAGTCCACTTAATGCACCCAGATAACGAGACTGTCTGTAGCTGGGAATCTCTTCATGTCTACTGAATTATTCTAGTTTCTTAGCCTTAGTCAATTACTGTAGGTATCCCTGACCATGGTACTCAGGGATCCCTATCCTAGACATGATGCAAGACAGTATCTGGTTTATTTGTACAAACGCAATCCCCACGGTATCCAGGTCTTTCACACTTGTCATGTCAGGGTAGTGTAGAAGCATGGAATTTCATTACCAGAAAATCTATGCGCCAGACTACATGCGCCAAAGCTTAGACAAAGTACTTCACAGCAAAAATCAACAAATATATAGACATTGAAAGAGGACTTTTTATTTAACACATAAAAGTCTATTATATGTCTAAGAAAGACTGTACAAAGGAGAATTTCTACAAAGAAAAGATCCTAAGTCTACAGCCAGCAATCAACATGCGCCCTCAGCCAGGCGCATCCCAACATGCGCCCTCAGCCAGACGCATCCCACCATGCGCCCTCAGCAAGGCGCATCCTTTTTAGCAGCTCAGTTATGTGCATCCTCAGTTATGTACATCCCTTTGGCAGCTCAGTTATGTGCATCCCTTCAGCAGCCCAGTTATGTGCCGCTCTTCCAGCCAAGCTCACCGCCATCTAAATGCTTCGACTAATGAAGCATTTATTGAGCAGAACGAGGGTGGCAATCAACCCTCTAGCCCAGGAAGGAAAAAGAACCACAAGCCAACCTGTGGCCAGGGGAGGCTTCGAAAGAGCCTCCAAACACCAAGGAAGACCGTGATCGAAACCGCGGCCAAAGGAGAAGCTTTCAACACAACCAGAATGGGCTACACCCATTTTAAAGGAAGAAAGAGCCACCAAAGCCGTAGCACCGCAATTTCGATCTACGGCTCTTCCTGCACAACGAAGACGAGGTGCGAGCATCCCTATCTTTGGATGCAACAGGCACCTTCTGCCTGCCTCGGAAGCCCTCGACTCCGATTTTTGGATGTAACAGTCACCTTCAAGTGTATCAACAAAGATACTGCGTCGCATTTTTACTCTCGGGAGCATCTCGTCAACAGATTACATTCGAGTACACAAGTTCATGTTGGAAAGATGTGAGAGAACTAGAAGCCAACCCTCTCTCCATGCTACTATTTATAGGCCGGGCAAATCAAACACATATGCCAAGTGGATGGCTCTCCGAATTCTGTACAATGCATTTGCATTAAATGGATGAACCAGACGCTTCGAATTCAGCCAAGTCAAAACGGCTATTTTGTACCATCAAAGACGTCTCACGAAGCGGATGTGCCGGCCAGATCGCGCATCACACAGACGTGCCCCTCAACATCAAGCGCATCACACAGACGCGCCCTTCAGTACCAAAGCACATCACAGGGAATGCGCCCCCATGCGTCCCCAAACGCCTAGTAGAACGCCAACCGACGCGCCCACTCAGCTGTCCATCGAATGTCACAAACATTAAATGCTGAACTGACAGAGTTAGCAGCACGCCTCCCAAAGTCTGAATAGTCGGCAGCTTTTTCAGAAGACGAAGCATCGCCAACGTCAGCATTATCATTACTTCCCTCCGACGGCTACTGCCACGTGGCCACCCAACCATCTCGCATGCGCCTCCGCAACCATGCACCCAAATCTGCATACGCCTCAAAAGCCATGCGTCTCAGACTTTTCATTGATCCCTAATGACAGAAGGAAAGTCACCATTAAAGCTCCGCATGCGCCTCAAAAGCCATGCACCCCAGACTTCTCCCTGATCCCAAAAGACATGAGTAAAGTCACTACTGAAGCTCTGCATGCGCCTCAAAAGCCATATTCCCAGAATGGTTCGTGACTCCTAAAGGTTACGAGCCAAAGTCTCCTCATGCGCCCAATCCTAGGCGCATCCTACCAGATCATTCCCCACCAAATCAGAGATCTCTGAGCCATGGGTCGATGACACGTGTCCTTTGACTCAACTCATCCAAGATCTCAGCAACAGAAAGATCTTCTTTTCTGCTACGTGCCAGCTCACAACAGCAACATGAAGAAGTCAACCCCTCGATCAGGACGCATCGTCTATGCGCCTCCATCAGCAATCAACACGTGACGTCCCCGCGTACAGGCGTATCCTACATGCGCGCATGAGCAGCCAGCCTGCAAAACTATAAATAGAGGGATCATTTCCTTCTTCTACACACGGACCGACCTACGTGCACACATATCAACCTCCACAACGAACAGACAGAGACTTCGTACCACCAGAGAGGCAGATGCAGACACTCAACGTCTTTTTCCTCTCAGTAAGCTCCAGCACCCAGAGCAATCCAGACCTTCAGAGAATCGATAACCGTCGTCAGATCGTCAACGGAGTCAACGTATTACTATTCACTCCATTGGCACAAGGAACCCAGATTAAACAAAAGTGTACTATTAGGACTACGCTTAAGTCCTATATTGTAACACTGTTCTGTTTATGTTGAAATTTACAATCAAAGAATTTTAATGGCAAACAAGCTGGTGACTTTGCTGGGGACCTCTTTTTCCTTCACCGAGAAAGCTGTATCACAATCCGACGACGTGAAGGTGGGCTCCTCCCACAAGATGCTGGTCGTACGCCTCAATCAACAAGTGTATGAGGAGTTCATCTCTGAAGGAAGTACGAGTCCTTCGAAGTGGCTGCCGAAGCCGAAGAAGACCCGCCGAGTCTGGGTGCGCAAGGTCGACGCCTCGGGCACCACCACCGAAGGGGATGCGCCAATCCAGCCTTCCCTTCCTGCTGACGTCCTCAGCAACCAAGATGCGCCCGCTGGTGCAGCGCATCTCTCGGGGAAACATACGGCTAACCACATTCCCCAGCCATCTTCCTCTCAGGTGAGGAAGTTGCGTCGACGGAGCAGGGGCGCAGCCAATGCCCCGCTCATCACCTCTGATGCGCCACAGAAGGTCTCTGTCTTTGACAGAATCACTCACTGTAGTGGCGAAGAGAATTTGGATTCTGAGTACGATGTGCCCCAGCGGCCTGGTACGAAGAAGTCCAAGGCAGCATGGGCCATGCGTTCCAAACGTGCTATGCCAGCAACAAGCTAGAAGCATGCGCTCACAATCATGCACGCTGCTGATGGTAAGTTGTACAAGGTCGACTGGAGTGCTGCGGTGCCGAGAATGAGCCAACCTTCAAAGTCCTTGTCTCACTTGGGCGCATCTACTGCGTGTATAACTAAGTCGAGCAAGGCAAATCCAGTGGTCTTGAACTCCCGCGCCTCCTCCGGTTGTGCGTTTGAGGTCCGTTCAAGTCACTCCAAATGTTGTGGTTCCTCCACTTCTGATCGGGATGCCTGTTTAGTATTAGATCAGGAGGCGCAGCACTCACTTGACCACCCCGGCGCTTGGCCTTGCCATGCGCCTGAAGGGGTGTAAAGGTGACACTCTCCTCCAACGATCTGCGTAACGTGATTACTCACAAGCGCCGATCAGGAGAGTTGACTGACAAGCACGATGCGCCTCTCACGGGGCATACTTGTGCTGTGGTCACCATCAACTGCTGTTACAAAGTGGCAGTCCCACCAAGGCAGTCGGTGTTCCAGCGGCTGCAATCATCGATACCCCTCCGATGTCGCCTCGGAAAGAAGGTGTCAACAGAAGAGGAACCAATGGTTGCTTCTTGCAATGTGATCTCCAACTCCTCGTCAGTCCGAAATGCGACTGGCAGTTTCTCTTCCTCGTCCAAGAGCCAGCCGAGGAAAACCAAGACAGCTATCTCATCCTCCGGAGTATTCAAAGGCACTCGAGCGAGGAAGAAGTTCTTGGAGAAAGCTGGTGTCACGCCCCGATTCGGGGAATCGCTCGCTTTGCTTCGATTCACGCCGAATCGATCGTCCTCGCTAAGGCGTGATGCCGTACAAGTCTGGAGTTGCACTTGTACAAGGCTAGAACATTGCACATTTATATCATTTTGAAACATTTGAAATAAGCCACAGTTGCGGAAACATTGAGACACAATATAGGAAGAAGAAATACTCATTTTATTCATAATTGTAGTCAGAATACAACTTTTCTCGATAATATTTGAAATGCCCTTTCGGCTACATTGATTCATGAAAAGAAGTACAACTGATAGGCTGCCATGAAATAATATCCTGTTCCATACATCACGCCCCTTTAGTACTTTGAAATATAAGCAGCTATCTTCGAAATCTCCGCAATACTTTGTGCGTCTTTAGGGAAAAACAACTTGAAAGGAAACAGCAGTTCAGAAAGCTTTAATTTCGATGTGCGCCCGAGCCTTCTCCAGTACCTGTGGAGGAGGGGTCAGCACATTATAACAATGCGCTGGTGAGCCCCGTTGGCCCACTCAGCTAAACCAACATTTTATTAATGACAAGCATTTTAAAGATATGAATTTATAAGGGACAGGCAACATTTAGAGTAAATCACAATTCAAGTGACATGGTAGTTCAATAAACCATGTTTACCTTACCATTGGCCGAATCCAGCTTTCCTGCATAAGATACAGGATAATAATAATATACTTACCGCCCCTGCATAAGACATTGATTAGCATACATTCCCACGATGTGACCACTGGTGTTGTTAAACCATATGGACTCTTTTCATTCATTCATTTGCATTTGGGACTTCAAGATAATGAGATGACAGCACAGTAGGGAGCTAGCCTCTGTGATGCCTCGCATTACTCATGTTCCCCAAAGCACTTCATTATTTCCTCCTAGGCCGAATCGGTACAGGCGCCCCTGTACCGTTCGAGGAAATTATTGCTCAATCCTTGTATACAAGTTGTCCATGGTCAGGCGAATGTGTGTCCGACTCGATATACACAGTGTGCATAGAATATTTGAAGTAAATAGGCAACATGATCATTCTTAGCATTTCATAACCATCATTCTAGGCATCAATTCAATCATTTCAATGTTCAGTTCATTGCAGTGTAATCAATTCATTTCAATGTTCTATCTCTAGCATCTTAGTGGTATTGACTTGTGGCATTAGCATCTTGATATCGATCAACGGATGTTGCAAGACAATTATTTAGTTGGCATGAAGGAATAGCGAGAGGGACAATACCACCACAGAGATCCACACTCACCAAATTAGAGAATCGTCAAGAGAGAGAGGAACACTTGCACGCTTAGCCTTCCGTCACGTGTCGGTCTGCATTGGCACCAAAAGATTGATTAATAATCCGTCTCGTTGTGTTCTCTTCTCTCAGAATTCTCAAGAATGAATGCTATGCAAATCGATGAAAACGGACAAGAATCAAATCATCGAAAATCATTCAGAAAAGCATCCATCAAAACCAAGCAGCAAAACCAGCAGCAAAACATCCAGAGAAAACTCTTGGACGCATTTCAAGAGAAACCGATCCATCAATTGGAAAGGTTCTTATGCACTTGTCCGTGATCGATTCGATGCCGACGGTAAGTTTCCCCAATACTCGGTTCCGACCGAGTTAGCCAAGCCACAAGCCTTACATAGTGAACCGCTAGGAGCGGGACACTACATAATATACCACTAAGAAAAAGTTTCGTCCCCGAAACTTAAAGCAAAGGTCCTACCTCAAAATTATCAAACAGCGATGGGTACTTCACTCGCATCTCTTCCTCTAATTCCCATGTCGACTCCTCTACAGCATGGTTCCGCCACAGCACGTTGACTAGAGACACTGCCCGATTCCGTAAAACTTTCTCTTTCCTGTCCAAAATCTGGACAGGCTCTTCAGTGTAGGATAGGTCAGCGCTCAGCTGCAGCTGGTCGAAATTCACTACGTGACTTGGATCATGCACGTACTTCCGAAGTTGAGATACATGGAAGATATCGTGCACATCAGCCAGAGCCGGAGGTAGTGCAAGTCGATAAGCCACTGAGGCTACCTTCTCCAAAATCTCGAATGGTCCGACGAATCTCGGGCTTAACTTTCCTTTCATCCCAAACCGCATCACACCTCGCATGGGTGTGACCTTCAAGAAGACATGATCGCCTGCTGTGAATTCCAAAGGTCGTCGATGAACATCCGCATAACTCTTTTGTCGACTTTGAGCAACTCTAAGTCTTTCTCGAATTAAGCGAATCCTCTCGACGGCCTGTTCCACAAGTTCTGGTCCGAGCACTTGCCGTTCACCGACTTCATCCCAGCATATCGGTGATCGACATTTCCGTCCATATAAGGCTTCGTACGGGGCCATTTGGATACTTGCCTGATAACTGTTGTTATAGGCAAATTCTGCTAATGCGAGATGTGTGTCCCAATTTGTCTTCGAATCGAGCACGCACAATCTCAACATATCTTCAAGAATCTGGTTTACTCTCTCTGTCTGACCATCAGTCTGCGGATGGTAAGCTGTACCGAAGTTCAACTTTGTGCCCATTGCCGAGTGTAGACTTATCCAAAATCGCGACAAGAATCTTCCATCTCTATCCGACACTATAGAAGCTGGCACCCCATGTAATCTGACAATTTCATTTATGTAGATCTGAGCCAACCGTTCTACTCCCCATGTAACTTTTATTGGAATGAAATGTGCCGACTTGGTTAATCTATCCACGATAACCCAAATCGCATCATTTCCCTTCTGAGTTCTTGGCAAGCCAACTATAAAATCCATACAGATATTATCCCACTTCCACAGTGGAATAGCCAAATTTTGTAGTTCTCCGCCTGGCCGTTGATGTTCGGCCTTTACACGCTGACAATCCATGCACTGTGACACGAATAGCGCCACATCCTTCTTCATACCATGCCACCAAAAGGTTGAGCGTAGATCCTTATACATTTTCGTGCCTCCCGGATGCAAGGAATACTTCGCGAAATGAGCCTCGGTCAGTATTTCCTTCCTGATATTCTCGTCCTTAGGGACGCACAATCTTCCCTTGACACGAATAGTGTCATCTTCAACGGTAAAGTCTGACGCCTTTCCTGCTAGAATCAACTCGCGTATCTTCTGCAGAAATGGGTCATCCTTCTGAGCAATCTTAATCCTTCCCTGGAGACTCGGCTCAAGTTGTAACTGAGCCAACTGCACATTCTGCGGACGGATCCTGAACTCGATGCCCATCTCTTCAAGATCCCGTAGTACCTCTTTTGCTACTGCTAGTGATCCCACAAATTTCCGACTCAAGGCATCAGCTACCACGTTCCCTTTACCCGGCGTGTAAGAGATTGTCAAGTCATAATCCTTGATCAATTCTAACCAGCGTCGCTGCCTCAAATTCAATTCCTTTTGTGTGAATATATATTTCAGGCTTTTGTGATCCGTGAAGATCTCGCAGGACACACCATAGAGATAGTGTCGCCATAATTTCAACGCGAACACAATCGCCGCCAGTTCCAAATCATGTGTTGGGTAATTCTTCTCATGCTGTTTGAGTTGCCTCGAAGCATAAGATATGGTCTTCCCACGTTGCATGAGAACACATCCCAAACCAAGTCCCGACGCGTCACTGTAGATCTGAAATCCCTCGGAGCCCTCTGGAAGTGCTAAAATTGGCGCCGTGACGAGCCGCTGCTTGAGTTCTTGGAAACTACTCTCACAGTCGTCCGTCCACTTAAATACGACTCCTTTCTGAGTCAGACGAGTCAAAGGCGAGGCGATTCTCGAGAAGTCCTTCACAAATCTACGGTAGTACCCGGCTAAACCAAGGAAACTCCGTATTTCACTAGCTGATGCAGGCTGCTTCCAGTCCACAACTGCCTCAATCTTCTTTGGGTCGACGGCAACACCTTCCGCCGAAACAACATGTCCTAGGAACGACACGCTGTTCATCCAAAATTCGCACTTGCTTAGTTTTGCATAGAGCTGGTTGTCCCGCAGCGTCTGAAGTACTTCTCTCAAGTGCTCGACATGAGTCTCTCTATCCTTTGAGTAGATCAAGATGTCATCGATGAACACAACAACAAACTTGTCTAAGAACGGTCGAAACACTCTATTCATTAAATCCATGAAGGCTGCTGGAGCATTAGTCAAGCCGAATGGCATGACCAAAAACTCATAGTGTCCGTATCTCGTACGGAATGCTGACTTAGGAACATCTTCGGGTCTGATCTTCAACTGATGATATCCTGAACGAAGATCGATTTTTGAAAACACGGTCGCCCCTTGTAGCTGATCGAATAGATCATCTATCCTTGGCAAGGGATACTTGTTACGGATGGTTGCCTTATTCAGTTCTCTGTAATCGATGCATAGCCGCATCGTTCCATCCTTCTTCTTTACAAACAACACTGGAGCTCCCCATGGAGATACACTTGGGCGAATGTATCCTCGGTCTAATAATTCTTGTAGCTGCACCTTTAGTTCCTTCAATTCTGCCGGAGCCATCCTGTACGGCGCTTTAGATATCGGACGAGTATCCGGAAATGTATCAATTGTGAATTCAATTTCTCTATCCGGCGGCATCCCAGGTATCTCGTCCGGAAACACATCAGGGAACTCTGCCACAATCTCGGTCTGATTCGAATCTACACCCTTCATTTGAGTGTCAAAAACAGAAGCAAGGAACCCTTCACATCCTGAGTACAACATGTGCCTTGCTGTAACTGCCGATATAACCATAGGTCCTTGGAACGCCGAGCCGCACGAGTAAGAGAACTCTGTTTCTCCGGTTAGGCGAAACACAACTCTCTTATCTGCACAGTCAATCGTTGCATGACAGGCGCTGAGCCAGTCCATTCCCAAGATGATATCGTACTCTTTGATGTCGAGTACAATTGCATCCAGAGATAAAGTCTTGCCTCCAATTTTTATGTAGCCGTCCCTGCAAATCAAAGTTGCAGGCATATCTACTCCCGAAGGAGTGCTAACACACAAAGCTGTCTTTAGTTGAGTCATATAAAATTTATTTTCCATTGCAAAATCAGAAGAGATAAAGCAATGAGTAGCGCCAGAATCAAAAAGTACTCTTGCAGGTGTGCCTTTATATAGCAACATACCTGTTATAACATTCTCCGCAGTCTGGGCCTCTGCCTGAGTCAAGGCATAAACCCTTGCTTGCCCACCTTGTTGATTCGGTGCATTCCCAGCTGGAGCCGGTAAGGCTGGTGGCGCTCCGCCACGATGCTGGTTGTTATATTGTCCCCGGTTGTGGTTGTTGTTATGCCCACGATACTGGTTATTGTTATGCCCACGAGGAGGATACTGATTCCCTCCTCTATTTCTGCAGTCAGCTTCCTTGTGGCCCTGCTCGCCGCATTTGAAACACTTCACCCGACAATCTTCGGATCGATGTCCCCAACGGTTGCAAAATTTACAACGTTCTGTATGTTGAGGCCCTCGATTGTCTCCAGTATTGTGACGCTTAGGTGCGTCATTCCTGCTAGCAGACCAAGGTCGTTTCTGATTATTGAGTCCTTGGTTGCTCTTCATTGTCTCACGACTAGCCGGTTTATGAAATCTCTCCATCTCGAGAGCTGTCTCGTACGCCTCCCGGTAAGACGTACATTTCCGATTTAGCACATCCTTTTCTAGGCCCTCATTCAAGCCTTGCACAAATCTTCCTCGCTTGGCGTCGTCATTCGGTACCATGTACCCAGCGAATGCGACTCTCTTCAAAAACTCTGTCTCATAGTCATGCACTGACATACTGCCTTGTCGAAGTGCAATGAACTCATTCTCTTTTTGTTGTCGGACAGCGGGTGGAATGAAGTGAGTGATGAAAGCCTGCTTGAAGGCCTCCCAAGACATCTTTATATCCTGACTATTTCCGCAAAGTGCCTGTCTCTGCGAAATCCACCATTCCTGGGCCTTGAGACGAAGTTGTACAGCGGCACACTCCACTCTCTTACTGCCCTGAATCTCTAACATTCGGAAATAGCCCTCCAGTGTGTTCAAGAAGCCCATCACCTCATCTGGCTCCTCTTTCCCATCAAACTCAGGCGGGTCGCAACTTTTAAATTCAGAGAACTTGAAGCTCGTCCTCTTCCGTGTCGGCGTCTCAGGTTTCTCTGCCGGCACCTCCACGGTCTCGGTTGCTGCGGCCTTTGCAGAAACATTAGAATCGGCCGACAGCTTGATGACAATCTGAGTTAGACTATCAACTTGCTTTTGTTGAGCATCCAGCTGCTCCTGAAACTGATACTGAAGCTGCTCCTGAAGCGCGCGATGTTGAGCTTCGCTTTGCTTCCTCTGAGCCTCCATTTGCTTAATCAGTTTCTCAATCGGGTCAGACGATGAATTCGTCTTTGAGCTATCACCCTTGGTCATTCTACAACAAAGAAATAATTCCATTAGCACTCATAAAATATTTATGGGCTTATTGTATGGAACATTATTTCATGCCAGCGCTATCGACACCATCAATCGAGAAAATTT
Organism: Iris pallida; assembly: GCA_029216955.1. Taxonomy (NCBI): domain Eukaryota; kingdom Viridiplantae; phylum Streptophyta; class Magnoliopsida; order Asparagales; family Iridaceae; genus Iris; species Iris pallida. The sequence goes on from JANAVB010030220.1 coordinate 8,898,636, forward strand.
GCATCAAGACTTCCTTTTTGAAATAATTATTTTGAAATCCGAGGAAGTGAAACCGTGCTCTGATACCAACTTGTCACGCCCCGATTCGGGGAATCGCTCGCTTTGCTTCGATTCACGCCGAATCGATCGTCCTCGCTAAGGCGTGATGCCGTACAAGTCTGGAGTTGCACTTGTACAAGGCTAGAACATTGCACATTTATATCATTTTGAAACATTTGAAATAAGCCACAGTTGCGGAAACATTGAGACACAATATAGGAAGAAGAAATACTCATTTTATTCATAATTGTAGTCAGAATACAACTTTTCTCGATAATATTTGAAATGCCCTTTCGGCTACATTGATTCATGAAAAGAAGTACAACTGATAGGCTGCCATGAAATAATATCCTGTTCCATACATCACGCCCCTTTAGTACTTTGAAATATAAGCAGCTATCTTCGAAATCTCCGCAATACTTTGTGCGTCTTTAGGGAAAAACAACTTGAAAGGAAACAGCAGTTCAGAAAGCTTTAATTTCGATGTGCGCCCGAGCCTTCTCCAGTACCTGTGGAGGAGGGGTCAGCACATTATAACAATGCGCTGGTGAGCCCCGTTGGCCCACTCAGCTAAACCAACATTTTATTAATGACAAGCATTTTAAAGATATGAATTTATAAGGGACAGGCAACATTTAGAGTAAATCACAATTCAAGTGACATGGTAGTTCAATAAACCATGTTTACCTTACCATTGGCCGAATCCAGCTTTCCTGCATAAGATACAGGATAATAATAATATACTTACCGCCCCTGCATAAGACATTGATTAGCATACATTCCCACGATGTGACCACTGGTGTTGTTAAACCATATGGACTCTTTTCATTCATTCATTTGCATTTGGGACTTCAAGATAATGAGATGACAGCACAGTAGGGAGCTAGCCTCTGTGATGCCTCGCATTACTCATGTTCCCCAAAGCACTTCATTATTTCCTCCTAGGCCGAATCGGTACAGGCGCCCCTGTACCGTTCGAGGAAATTATTGCTCAATCCTTGTATACAAGTTGTCCATGGTCAGGCGAATGTGTGTCCGACTCGATATACACAGTGTGCATAGAATATTTGAAGTAAATAGGCAACATGATCATTCTTAGCATTTCATAACCATCATTCTAGGCATCAATTCAATCATTTCAATGTTCAGTTCATTGCAGTGTAATCAATTCATTTCAATGTTCTATCTCTAGCATCTTAGTGGTATTGACTTGTGGCATTAGCATCTTGATATCGATCAACGGATGTTGCAAGACAATTATTTAGTTGGCATGAAGGAATAGCGAGAGGGACAATACCACCACAGAGATCCACACTCACCAAATTAGAGAATCGTCAAGAGAGAGAGGAACACTTGCACGCTTAGCCTTCCGTCACGTGTCGGTCTGCATTGGCACCAAAAGATTGATTAATAATCCGTCTCGTTGTGTTCTCTTCTCTCAGAATTCTCAAGAATGAATGCTATGCAAATCGATGAAAACGGACAAGAATCAAATCATCGAAAATCATTCAGAAAAGCATCCATCAAAACCAAGCAGCAAAACCAGCAGCAAAACATCCAGAGAAAACTCTTGGACGCATTTCAAGAGAAACCGATCCATCAATTGGAAAGGTTCTTATGCACTTGTCCGTGATCGATTCGATGCCGACGGTAAGTTTCCCCAATACTCGGTTCCGACCGAGTTAGCCAAGCCACAAGCCTTACATAGTGAACCGCTAGGAGCGGGACACTACAGCTGGGGGTAGTCAGACCCTTGTCGAGCCTCCTTCCGAAGATGAGTGTGTCTAAAGCACACCTGGGGCAGATCCTCGAGGCGAAGTCAGCCTCCTAGAAGCCCCTGAAGACGAGGATATCCCCCAGAACATAGCTGGGGGTAGTCTAGCATCTGCGGACCCGAGTTCCGGAGACGAAGAGGTCCTTCAAGACGGAGCTGAGGGTAATCAGGCCCTTGCAGATGCGCCCGTGGTGAATGTTCTCCCGAACATAACCGGGGGTAGCCAAGACGAAGCTCCAGGATAGGCGACTCCCCTACAAGAGAGCGAGGTCGAGAGTGAGGCCTCAACCCATTCATCCACTCTCGGTCGCGTCATGACGGTAAACGTGACTGGGGCTGATGTCGAGTCTGATGCGCCGCCAACAGACCTCGTCCAGCGCATAGATACCCTGGAGGGAGGACTCAAAATCCTCTCTGCCTCCATGTAAACACTGACTCAAGTAGTGTTTGAGATACGGTCAGCCTTGACCAGGACACCTTCTATCGGTTCCGATCCAGGGGCCAACGGAGAGTCGAGTGTACCCCTTCAACGGGTATCCTCGGACGCAGATCGCCAAGAAGCACCTCGGACGTCGGAGCCCTCAAATGCTTAACATCAGGTAGTACCACCTTCCCCGACTCCCAGTTCCACGGAAGACGTGGTCGAGATGATCAGGGACCTGCGCGAGCGCTTTGAGTCCAAGATGAGACAAGAGGAGCGCCAGAAAATGGGCATCCCCAGCCTTACCCCCTCGAGTGGAACAAGGTGGTTTATCCTCCTAAGTATAAACCACAAACACCGACGCCATACGACGGAAAGGACTCTCCGCGTCGCTACCTGACGTATTTCCAATCTCAGACGGGACATCTTCCGAAGGAGGACGCGCTACTTACCAGTATATTTTTTGGGACACTGAAAGGAATGGCGTACGACTGGTACTGTAGCCTCCTCGATAATTCAATATCTTCCTTCGACGACCTGACGCGCCTCTTTCTCGACCATTTCTACGACGGCAGAAAGGACATCACAATGGCGTCCCTTATAGAGATACGCCAGAAGGAGAAGGAAACAGTTCGAGTGTTCATCGAACGCTTCTGACAGGCATGCTTCAGGCTGCCCCCGGGCATGCCAGAACATGCGCTTCTCTCCTCCTGCAGCATGAATATGCTGCCTGCAGTCAAGCTCTAGCTCAACTCTACTCATCCTCCCGATTGGAGCTCCTTGATCATTGAAGCAGAAGCCGCGGAGAAGAAGGCAGCCAACGCTCGTCTTCTGGGAGTCAGTTTTCCTGCCTTCGAGGACAAAGGAAAACGGCCTGCAACCAACAACCCCGGACGAGAAGCAAAGGGAAAGCAGGCATTGACTGTCAATGCCTCAAAAGGTGCATCAGCACCTACTCAGAAGCCTCCACTTGCACCAAGGCCGAAGGAGATTTATTCGTTCAACGACGAAGACACCCTGCGGCTCTTTGAGATACTGAAGCAGGGTGACAAGATCAAGCTTCCGGACCCTTAGCGTCCCGATGAGGTTGGGAAAGTGGACAACCCGAGGTACTGTCACTACTATCGGTTTGTCGGACACCCAACCAAGGACTGCTATGTCCTCAAGAATTACATCCAGCGCATGATCAACGCGGATGTAATCTCCGTCGACTACGAAGAGAAGACGGTGTCGGCCAACGTGGTGTCACTCCAGTTTGGCACCCTGCCGCCGACTACAACACAGGATAGCGTCATCCCCATTCCTAAGGCGACAATGGAGGTGGTTAACTTACCACCAACCCGTGACAATGTGAGTGGACTCATCCCACTCACCACATCTCGGGGAGAGATCATGTGGGTTCACCCCGATCTCGTCTCCGAGGTGACTCAATCGGAGGTACGCCCTACCTCCAAGTCCAAAGGCAGGAAGATCAAGTCGTGCCGCATGGTCTCTTCTTCAGCGGAAGAGGCACTTCCTGTGGAGACGCGTTCACAACAGAACGCCCAACCAGACGAAGCTGCCGTCGAGATGGTGCCTCCTGGCACCGTCCCTGCTGTCCAGGACGAGGGCCCGTCTAAGCCCTCAGCAGCCAATAAACAGAAGCAGATAGAGGCCCGCTTCGATAGGCCTCTGCGAAAAGAGAATGCTTCGGGGCTAGCCAAGCCCCACAATATCGACATACTGGCACAACTGGCCAGTACTCCTGCCTACCTATCTCTGTTCGAGCTCCTCCGTCTTTCTAAAGACTCTCGAGAAGCTCTCTGAGAAGTTCTGAAGGATGCTGAATCCTTTCTCAGTCAGGTCAAGCAGCCTGAAGATCTTCCGACTGTGTGTAAGCATTGTCACTGTGCGGAGGAGGTTATCCCCAATATAACCTTCACCCAACAGGACATGCTGTTTAAGCACAATCGATACAACAGGCCGTTGTACTATACAGGGTACATCGGTTCAGTCAAGGTGAAGCGGATTCAGATTGATCCGGGGTCTTCCCTCAGCATCATCTCGAAGATGCTGTTCTCAACACTGGGGATCCCAATGTACCGACTGGCGCCCTCCAACACGACAATCAGTGGTTTCAACGCTAGCAAAAGCGAACCACTGGACAAAATACGACTAAAGTGCCACATTGGTAACCTCAGAACCGAGGTCACTTGTTATGTCGTGGACGCTGAAGTCAACTACAACATTCTGTTGGGTCGCCCATGGCTGCACGAGTACATGGTGGTGCCATCCACGCTCCACCAATGTATAAAGTACGTGTCCACCAACAACGTCATCCGTACAGAGTTCGCGGACATCGACCCCTTCAAAGGGATTGAAGCCTACTTCACCGATGCCGACTTATAGAAGTCACCTGACGAGAAGGAGGCCAATGATGCTAACGACGAAGCAGAAACGGCAGCAGAGCCGGACATAGAGCCTGAGGTCACTCCCGATGCTCCTTTGAAGATCCGACTCAAAGGCAAACTGCCTCAGAAGTTGCCCCCATGAGCATTAAGCTATCCGGGAAAGCAGCAGCTGCTCCTGAAGCTCCCCTGAAGATACGGCTCAAGGGAAAGCCGCCTCAAACATCGGCTCCCCTTGTGGCAAAACTACAGGGGAAGGCGCCAATCACCGGAGGCACAGCAGAGGCACCTCTGAAGGTGCGTCTTAAGGGCAAGCTGCCGCCATCCCAGCCGCCAGAGAAGGCCCATGTAGTCCCCTCGGACTCCCAGATCAGCGCTGTGGTGGACCCTTCCGATCCTACTTCAGTGCTTACAGATGAAGAGCTGGGGGAATATATCTCGGCCGATGTAGATGCCCCATCTCTCGACAATGTAATCCTACGGGATAAAATCTCGCATTTCATCAATAATAGAGTGTCTTTTAATTATTCTAGTCTTCCACATTGGAATTCCATGTATACATTAGATAACGCTCTACGGTCGTTGCAAACACAAATAACGACCGTCCATCATGTAAATCGAGTAGTCCCGTCCCAAGGGGTCTGTTACATAGTCCCACTACGAAGTCGAGACGAAGAATCCATCATCTTCGGCAAGGTCGAGCGTCATCAAGACCTCCCGCCACTCGAGCCAGAACCAGATGCCGGCAGAATGCAACTCTATCGGTACACGGACAAGGTAAAGTACCTCATCCAAAAGATGGGTTACGACCTAAAAAGCGACAAAGGCCTGAACTACGGCAAAGGTCGACGTCTCCCTCTCCGGCTTCCAACACCTAAAGGAAAGCCGTAAGACTACTACAATAGAACTCGACGGGTGGTAGGCTATGTTACGCCACCGTCAACGCCAGAGAGTTCAGACGCAGAGGAAGTTGAACATTCTCACTCGTCTGAAGCGTCAACGTGGGATTTCGATACCAGTATCGGATCTGTCTTCAAGAGAGTGCTGTCAGCCAACATGACATCTGCACAATCTCAAGAAGAAGAAGGCGAAGACCAAGCGCCGGAATTCTTCGGAGAAGAACCCTGGGCTCAATGCCTGGGACAACAATGGGAGTCTCATTTTGAATTACGTGAACCTCCCACCGAAGACGAAGTCGAACAGATCGACCTTGGGGATGGATCTTCTTCCAAATCCATCTTCGTCAGCAAAAGCCTAAAAGGAGAAGACCGAGAATCATTAATCCAGCTGGCTAAAGAGTATATCGACGTCTTTGCCTGGAGCTACGAAGATATGCCGGGACTTGATCCCCAGATCGCGATGCATAGGCTGAACATCTTACCTGATGCCAAGCCTATCAAACAACAACAGTGGCGCTTCTGTCCGGACATCATGAACGCCATCGATCAGGAGGTAGACAAACTCTTGACCAGCGATTTCATCCGTGAAGAGCAACACCCAGATTGGGTAGCCAACGTCGTCCCCGTCATCAAGAAGAATGAAAAGATACAAATTTGTATCGACTTCAGGGACCTCAACTCTGCTTGCCCGAAGGACGAATTCCCGCTTCCAATCACCGATATGATGATCGATAACACATGTGGCTTCGAGCGCATGTCTTTCATGGACGGGTATTCGGGCTACAACCAGATCAAGATGTTCCCTGATGATGCAAAATATACGTCATTCAGGACTCCAAAGGGCGTTTTCTGCTACACAGTGATGCCCTTCGGCTTGAAGAACGCTGGTGCGACATATCAACGTGCTATATTGACGACATCGCAGTTAAGAGCCGCCTCAAAGGAGATCACCTGCAAGACCTTAAGACAGTCTTCGACCTCATTCGGGCGCATCAACTCAAGATGAACCCTGCTAAATCCTTCCTTGGGGTTTCGAATGGAAAGTTTTTGGGCTTCATCATCACGACGAAAGGCATTCATGTCGATCCTGAGAAGACCAAAGCCATTCTTGATATGGACCCTCCGAAGAATCTTCGAGAACTTCGAGGCCTACAGGGACGTCTGGCGTACATCCAGAGGTTCATAGTAAACCTTTCCGACAAATGTCAACCCTTCACCCAGCTCATGAAGAAGGGAGTCTCTTACGTCTGGACAGAGGAATGCCAAAAGGCTTTCGACGACATCAAAGCCTACTTGACGAGCCCTCCAGTCCTGGTGGCACCCGTCGCCGGCAAACCATTCCTACTCTACGTCCGTTCCATGGATCATTCCCTCGGCGCCCTGCTAGCTCAGAACAGCGACACAGGCTATGAGCAAGCAATCTACTACCTCAGCCGAACTCTGATCGGGGCCGAACACCGGTAAAACCCTGTTGAAAAGGAGTGCTTGGGTCTGATATTTGCCATCCAAATGACTCGTCATTATGTCTCGGGCCAGATAATTCATGTCATTTCCCGAGTCAATCCGCTTAGGGTCCTCATGACGAAGTCAGGATCACTGAACTCCCGGCTAGCCACATGGGCGATCTTGCTAACACCATATAACATGGTGTTCGTTCCACAGAAGGCTATTAAGGGTCAAGCTCTAGCCGACTTCTTAGCTGCACACCCCATCCCAGAGTCCTCAAGACTCTATGAAGACATCCCGGATGAGGTCCAAGAATCAAACGTCACCGAGGAAGGCTCCGTTTGGCGGATGTTTTTCTATGGCGCTTCAAGAACAGGCCCTAAAGGCCAAATCATCGCAGGAGTGGGGGTGGTATTAGTCTCCCCCGATCAACTGGTCATCCAGCGTGCTTACTCTCTTTCGAAGCCGTGCTCCAACAACGTTGCCAAGTACAACGCGCTCATTATGGGACTCCAGCTAGCACAACAGCTGGGGGTGAATCATCTGGAAGCATACGGCGACTCAAAGCTCGTCATAAATTAGATCAGAGGGCAATACGAGGTTCGCCATGAAGATTTGATCCCCTACCATGAAGTTGCATTGAACATCATTTCAACCTTTATCGGGTTCTTCATCGAACACGTACCTCGTCTACAAAATCTAGAGGCTGATGCTCTGGCTGGCCTCGCAGCCTCTTTGGCGGCACCCCTCGGAACTCAACACTACATCACGGTAGTGGGTCGAGACTTGGTCTGCCCTAAAAACAACCTGCGCTCACAAATGGCTCACGCCATGTCAACGGGTGCTGGTGTTAACGTCAGAGATTGGAGATTCCCGTTCATCTACTTCGCTGTCTACGGAATTCTTCCGGAGGACCCGAAAGAAGTTGTCTCAGTCAGGAGGCGCTCTCTTCGGTTCTACTACGATACAGCCACTAAAATACTGTACCGACGCTCCTACGATGGACTTCTCCTTCGATGTTTGTCCAACAAAGAAGCAGCCGAAGCTCTTCGGAAAGCTCATGATGGAACCTGCGGGGCCCATCAACCTGGTCCTAAGTTGCAGGATCGACTGTGACGCATGGGCTACTACTGGCCAACCATGGCCGCTGACGCTGTTGAATATGCTAAGAAGTGCCATGCGTGCCAGCTTCACGCAGACTTCATTCATACACCGTCCGAACCACTACATCCTACAGTCGCCTCCTGGCCCTTCGAAGCTTGGGACATGGATATTGTGGGACCGATCACCCCTCCTTTATCGAGAGGACACCAGTTCATCCTACCAATCACCGACTACTTCTCCAAATGGGCAGAAGCAGTTCCTCTGGCAGAAGTGAAAAGCTCCAGGGTAATCAGCTTCATCAAGCACCACGTCATCTACCGTTTTGGGGTACCCCAAAGGATCATCCACGATAATGGTTCTCAGTTCATCAGCCATATTTTCAGCCGATTCTGTGACAAGAATCGCATTCAAAATGTGGCATCAACCGCCTACAATCCGGCAGCAAACGGATTGGTCGAGGCATTCAACAAAACTATCGTCAAGCTACTCAAAAAGGTCGTGTCATCTAACAAACGTGACTGGGACGAAAAGCTCGACGAATGCCTTTGGGCCTACCGCACAACGGTACGGACCCCGACAGGCAACACACCATTCTTCTTGGTCTACGGAAGCGAAGCGGTACTGCCTCTCGAGATTCAGATACCCTCACTCCGCGTAGCAATCACAAACCAACTCACAGAAGAAGACAATCAACGTCGTCGTCTGCGGGAACTGGAGGCACTTGACGAAAAGCGTCTTCTAGCTCAACAACGCATCGAACTCTACCAAGCCCGTATATCACAGGTGTAACGCCCCAGAACCAGAATACTGGAGAGCGGGGGAATGACTCAGCCAGCTACGTATTACGGGTAGATGAATACCGTATAATACGATCAATGCTGTCTAAAAGACGAGGGAGTGCATACTACATGAAAGTCTCACTATGGTTACTTCCCATCTATTGTCTCAATCATTCAAATAAGAAACGGAAATAGAGAATAAGTAAGGTAAAGCAGTAAGGCATCCCAAATGCTCAGTCAAAATGTTCTTGATATCTGGCTTTACAAAACATAGCCAGATGATGTAGCAAAGTGTGCACAATTGTTATCAGCTGCAGTCTGACTTAATTACAATTATGTAAAGGTAAGTACAAGACAATCCGACTAACATGTCGGTGCCAAACGGCAAGGTATTAAGTAAATAACAAAATGAGTGGGGAAGTAAGGAACCCACTCGAGTCCTCCTGCGATCATCCCTCTAGTATTGACCATCTTGGAGGTGGAAGTAAGCTGAGTCCTCGGGGACCGGCTTTAAATCTGGCCATACAAAACCAGAGAGGTTAGACCTCTAATAGCAAGTACCATAAGGAAGCACGATATGAGGAATTAAAACCAGTAATAAGAGAATATGATCAGTAGATCTCTGCTTGCCACTGGGATTCACATAACATCACGACACTTCGAACCAACCTCCCAACCAAACAAGGACAGAAGTTGGCCCGTCATGCCCTGACATTCTGATCATCTCAGTTAGGTAACAGAGTAGGTACAGTACGCAAACAAACCAATTTAAACGGCCATGCAACTACTACGGCTTGCTACTGTGAGTTCCAAGTTATCCTGGAATTATGCAATAAAGAATTCCTCAGTTCTTACTATGTACAAGCAAGGCTAGTTTACCCAGTCAATCAATTGCGCCAATCATGAATTAGACGAGTCCCAGCGGGACGCCCATCATCAATATACAATAGATAATATAACCAGATATCGCTCCCTGTCCGTGTGGCAGATTTGCAGTATCTGTGGGGACCAACCGGCCTGTCGGGCACTACTAGTCCCAAGAGGGCTGCCATGTAAGAACTCGGGAATCCATTCTTTCCATGTAATCATTATTTTATTTAACTTAATAGTCTCTACGTTGAGTGAAATCCCATACCGTGGATCACGGTCATTCAAATGAGTACTTCCGTACAAGTACGATATGCCCAACTCTACAACGATACCCGTGCGGTTAGGTTGTAGGTCTTACATAGCGTAATACAAAAATCAAAACTAACCACGAAATAATTATGCCTTGACCATCAAGTACACATGCTGCTTTTGTAGAAAAATAAATAAATAAATTGAAGCCTGCATGTGTGCCTGTATGTCAATATTCGGGATCGACCAATCGATTATAATAGTTCATAGTTAATATGAACGTGTCTCATTCATTCAATTTAATAAGACGACTAGCCAGTCTCTTAGTTCCAACTAGGAACGCATGATCAATCATTAGTCAAGTAACAGTCGGGGTCAATTCACGATAAGACATAAAAGTCAAATTAGTATTAAGTATGGTCGAGTCCATAACTAGTATAAAATAGTTGGTAACATATTCTTGAAGCCAAGGAAAAGATCTACAAATTTTATGTTGGGAGTTGGAAGAAATTCTAGCCACAATTCAGTCAAAATAGGACATATAACGGTCAGAAACAACCAAGATGGGCATATGCGGCCTATTCTGCGACATACATGCGGACTAACTGCGACATGCGGCTCATGCGGTATATGCGCGACACCATATGTGCCTACTGCGACATGCGCCTCATGCGGCTCATTCGCGACACCATCATGCACCTACTGCGACATGCGCCTCAAGCGGCTCATTCGCGACACCATCATGCGCCTACAGCGACATGTGCCTCATGCGGCTCATTCGCGACACCATCATGCGCCTACTGCGACATGTGCCTCATGCGGCTCATTTGCGACACTATCATGCGCCTACTGCGACATGCGCCTCATGCGGCTCATTCGCGACACCATCATGCGCCTATTGCGACATGTACCTCCTGCTGCAGATGAATATAGAACGAACAAAATACTTCTTCCATAACTTCCACAAAACAAATCAAAATCTAACTTTTTAAAAGCCAAACTTTAGTAGAATTAAATTCTCTACAACATGGAACCACTTATTTTCAAAAACAACAATGTTTGATAGATCAAAACCCTAAAATTCATATGAAAACCAAAACTTAAAACTTAGATCTACACCCAACCATCCATGGAAATCAAGAACTTCAAGACCTAAACTTGTAGAGGAAGAAAAGATGAACAACATGGACTAAAAATAAATGGGGATGCATGAAATCTCTCATGGTGTGCAAGATGTACTTGCCTCTCCAAATGGGTGGGTGGGAGAGTAATGGAGGAAGAAGAAGAGAAATAGTGAAGTGAATGAAGAGAGAGAAAGGGGATAAGCTTTAAATGAAGGGGTAGTGGTAGGTAGGGGTTTGGTTTGGTTTATGATGAACCAACATAATTAAACCAATCCAAGCCGAACCCAAAGCAAAGCTAAAGCAGAGTATAAAAGCAGAAAGTAAAATACAGAAATAAAATTACAGAAAATTAATTAACATGAAATTAAAGGAATTTAAATGCAGAATAATACATGATAAATATTAAATAAATACATTCAAGAAGTACACATATAAAATACTTATTCTGGAAACGGGAAGTGACAACAGGTTTTCAACAAGAAGGTCAAGCAGAGGACTTTCCAAGTTGGCGACCTGATTCTGGCTGTCAGGAGGCCGATGGTGTTGACTCACAAAACACCAGGAAAGTTCGAGCCCAAATGGGAAGGACCTTTCATCATCGAGACGGTATACTCAAACGGTGCTTACCGCCTCGCCAAACCCAATGGGGACTTGTTCATGATGTCCATCAACGGCAAGTTCCTAAAGAAGTACTACTCTTGACATCTTTTCAGATATGTGCTTCCACTCCACAAAATCATATGCTTCCGGAACCCAGCTGTTCCGTGGCATCCTCCAAGTAGAAGGGCAACCACGTCCACATCACCTCTGAGTTGTCCTCCTACACCCTACAAGGCAGAATCTTATACCCCGTAAGACTACGCTATCCTTCATGTTTACCACGTCCACATTACCTCTGAGTAAACATCCCGTACAGACAACCCTCGCGTTACCGTACATTAATCGCAGAACTTCCACGTCCACATTATCTCTGAGTAAACATCCCGTACAGACAACCCCCGCGTTGCCGTACATTAATCGCAGAACTTCCACGTCCACATTACCTCTGAGTAGTTCCGTGTATCCTCCAGAGTTATTCCTACTACGTCCATAACACCTCTGAGTAGGAAAATTCTATCATTTGAACCCCATATTTACCACGTCCATATTACCTCTGAGCAAATACATTGGGTCCTTCAAACTTATTATCTGTATCTAAAACCAAGGTACGCAAAAGATAATAGGTCCACATAAATCATCAAAGTTCATGACAAGCAAAAATGAACACATCGCGAAAAATGGTGTACTTCTTTATTTCTAAAAAAAGAGAGTAAAGGATTACACTATCCCCAGCAAGAGTTACAAAAATACAAAAAGCAGAGACTACAAGCCCTAAATATCCCCAGGGTTGGCGGAAAGCTCTACGATTCGGCATTTCAAATCTGTCGTTCGAGTCTCCATAGTCGCCAAGACTCGACGTTCAGCTTCTTGACGCATCGCTTCAACAGCCTCAGCAGAAGTTTCATTCTCGTGCTTCTCATCAAGCTGTTGTCTCTGCTGAGCCAGGGTAAGAGCTCGAAGAGTGAAAGCTGCTTCCTCCTTCTTGAATGCTACGTGTTCAGCCTGGACACGTTCGGCGTCCAATAGGAGTCGGGCCCGCTGGCCCTCAAGGCGGCGTATCTGCGCGTCAATCTCCACAATATTAGCGTCCAACGCAGCTCGCGTCTCTACTGTCTCCCGCGTAGACTGAGATAATCGCTCCACTGCAGCTTCAGTCTCAGCCACTTCGCGTTCCCAGACACTCACTATGGCCAGGTAGGAAGACACAGTCTCGGCGAACAGCTTCTCCTTCTTCGCATCTATCAGGACGGAGAGATCATTTCGCTGGATGTGCTCTAATTCGAAAAGCTGCTGGTCCAACTCAGCTACTGTGGCTTCCAGAATGACGGCCAGGTGATCGTGGCCCTGGTGAACACGGATCAGGTTGATATGAGACAATGCCAGAGTTCTTGCCGTCGTAAAGCTTCCCTTGGCGTCCATCACTGCCGACACCCCCCTCTGCAGCATTTTGTACACTGCCTCAACGATGAATTTCACATATTCATCTGCGTCCGCCAGCACCTGTGGCGTCATAGCAGGGGTTGGAGGAGCTACTCCAGTCGGCAGACCAGAAAAAGACCCGTCGACCTCAACCTGCGAGGCTGGAACCTCGGCATCAGTAGGCTCTTCATCAACAGGGGCCTGACTACTAGCCCGAGGAGCCAAGGGAACAGAAGAAGCCGGAACAGGCATCGAGATCGTATCCCAAGTGGAAGGAGCAACAGAGGGTTCCATCACACCCTTACCCTTTCCAAACTCGGAAGTACCACCGACGACAGTGGCCACCTCTCCAATACCCAACGTGCTATCACTAGCCAGTACCTCCTCTGGCAGAACGGGGAGATCAACACTTGCCTCCTGACTCATCCCTGAAGTCAAGACCGCCAGACGAGTCTTTTCATCAAATCCCTCTACAGGGACAGGATCTGTCGCTACCTCCTGATTGGTAGCCACCTCAGCTTCCGCCGCTGAGTCTGGGATAAGGCTTGGCAATGATGCAGCTGACCTCCCTTCATCATAACAAGGAGGAGAATCAACCCTCTTCTCTGTTCCAAACATCTCTGTTGCCCCCGCAATAGGCTCTTGCAACCCTGGAGCGATGTCATCCGAAGACGACGAACTCCACCCCACGTCATCATCACGAAGCCCCGTGTCTGCTGGACCCTCAGCGTCCAAGGCCCTTATGACAGCTGGCACCTCTCCGGAAGTTGCTGCAACCTCTGCATCTCTTTCAACAAAGTCTGGAGATAGTAAAACCTCTGCAGGAACATCTCCAAGACTCTCCTCTATTGGAAACATTACCATCGGCGGGATGTGCTCATCAGAAGAGCTTGCTACCTCCTTCGGTTTACTGACACCCGGTTTTAAAATGCGGGTCTTCTTCTTCGACGATCCCTACAAGAAGAAAAGCACAAGTCACCAAAATGACAAGATGAGCCAAAGTTACGGAGGACTCCTTACCTCAGCAGGAGCTGATTCCACTGGCGGTATAGGTGGCACTCCTATTGCCTTTTGAGTCATCGTCTTCCTCGACCTTTTTGGTACAGACGAGCCGGCTTCCGCGTCAGCCCGCCTCTTCCCAACAAGGGGATCTCTCACTGATGCTGCAGCAGCAACCCAATATCCGGCCGGTTCTGGTGGGCGATATGACCGAGCCACCATCAATATGTTTGCCGTGGCCTCCAGCTGAGTTCCAATGATGAAACTAGTCTCTCTGTCATAACCTGGAGTCGCAGCATTCATTGTGCAATACAGCTTAGCGGCAGAATATAGGATATGTGGCCGAGGGTTGCGAACAGGCGCCGTAAACTGAACACCAGTACACTCGACATTGTAATATTGCCAGCCCCAGGCCCCATCCAGCAAACTACCGATGAACCCCAGACTATTACTGGGACCGTAGCATCAGCTGAGTATAGCCAAACTGGCAAGCGAACTGGCTGGGCAGATATGGCTCCAGATAACACCTATTCTGGTTCCGATAGACCAAGTGAGAATGCCGAATACTTTGCAACCAACGAAAACCCTATTTTGGCAGAGTAATCGCGTCGTCACCAGAGTCGACTAAATCTTGGTCAGCCTCGAAATCTTTGAAGATGGGGGCGACCTTGACAATCTTCCACCCCTGAAGGTAGGACAAAACTCTCCTGCAAACGGGAACGCCAGTGTGTAACCACTTCCTCTTGTAGAAGCGGCGGATAAAGGCATCTCCTTCAATATGATCCCCCTCCGGACCGGGACTCATCACATTCAGATGATGCAGAATCAGCCATCCCATAAGATAATGGAATGGCAATTGAGCCCGGGAAAAGTTGTCGTTTTTACCTCTCCCCTGGATCACGTCATCAGCAAAAGTCCTCAAACCCCGCAATAGGTTACACGCCATCGCGGGAAGGAGAGCTAAGAGACTCCCAAAAGCCAACTTTACGGCAAACAAAATAAGGTTCCGGTGTACCCTCTCCACTGCACCAGATCTGCCCGCAAACACACAATCTCGGAGCCATATCATCAAGTATGCTGTCAGCACCGCTTTAGACGACATCCGGTGCGCACAGTGCCAGAAGCAGCTATACGCGTTTTTGCCCTCCTCATTGGAACGAGGAGTCCTCTCGTCCAGCCGGCTTATCTCAGAAGTCACTTCCGCAGGTTTTAGCCCTTGCGGAGTCGTAAACCGGATCCTCGAGGGGTCCACCAAATCCTGCTTGAAAATATAATCCCTCCAAGCAGTCACATGAGGCTGGGTCTTGCCTTTGTCCTTCCGGTGCATCAAATAATGATGGCTCGCCACTTCTTTGAAAACGGCCATCATCTCCGAGTCCTTATTTTCCAGAACCTGGATCTCTTCATTCGACGGGAAATATTCCTCGTACGGTTCTGAGCCCCAGGAAAGCTTGGACACTTCGTACATCTCGTGGAGAGCCAACCCCAACTCCCCCACTGGAGTATAGAAGGTGCCGGTCTGGGCATTGAACAATTCCAAGAGTGCAAGGAACATAGGCTTATTGAGATCCACGCCAGCCTGTGTGGCACGGATAGCGACTGTCAGCCCAATCTCCTTAAGCTCAGCCTTGAATTTCGAAAGCACCCAAATGGTCAACTCGTCCCACCTCGAGATATGATGACACCAACCTTCAACCCTAAAGCCACCTTTCGGATACGTGACCCTCGATATCAGCATCCGACTTGCGAAGGTTGAGGCACTAAATGCAAAAGTGTCATTTGGGACTTCACTGTAGAGGCTCCCAGGACGCAAAGTTCGGCAACTGAACGAGGGACCGGTTCGTGAAGCAGCCAGGGTATCCCTCTGATTCGAGGTAGTATCAATCGAAAGAGCACCCCCTAAGGCTCCCCCCTGAGAAGGAGTAAGATCCCAGGGCATCCTTATCTTCGAAGCTAAACGATAGAAGGCCGTCAGCGGCAACTAACGGTCAAGTTGTCGCATGTACAGTACCATGCCTTTTGCAGAAAAGAACCAGTCTTCTTTGACCTTCAGTATCTTCGCTTCAGTGGAGATCAGGCGGTCGTCGAACAAAAAGGCAGGTTTCAAGAAGGTCACATCTTCGAATTCAGCAGATTTCAGTTTTCCGCTCTCCATCATACTCTGGAGGAAAGTCGGCAACTGGTTCCGGATCTGCAGCACCCTCTCAGGAGGTTGATCCTGTAAGATAACACCCTTGGCAGGGTTGACAACCGCCTCATCAAAATCAACTCCTATTTGACAAAGGGAAGCATCTAGAAGGACCTCATTCAGCAAAGGAATTGTCATCGATACTGGCACAACAAAAATCAAAAGTCAGGCAAAAAGACAAAGTATGTCAAAGCAACCTGGCGCATCATCTGGGTTTAAACCCATGCGCCTTAGTAAAAAGCTTCGGCGCATCATCATGGTGTAAACCCATGCGCCTCAGTGAAAGGCTTCGGCGCATCATCAGGGTATTAACTTATGCGCGTCAGTAAATGGCTTCGGTGCATCATCCGGGTATGAACCCATGCGCATCAGCAAGAGGCTTCGGCGCATCATCAGGGTGTAAACTCATGCGCGTCCGCAGTTAAACCTCGGTGCATGATAAAGGCCTAAGCCTATGCACGTCGGCGGGGTAAAACCTCGGCGAGGACAGAAGTCCATCCGCATCGGCAGAAGAGAGTTAGGGCACACCAACTCAGTCGCATGATCCAAGGATCGTCTGAACAAAGAAAGCAGTAAAAAAGACGATACCCACCTGTAATAGTGGGGCGAACGTCGGCCGGAGTCACAATGGTGATAGGGGCATCCTCCTCGGCATACTCCACCGGCTCCTTTCCCTTGCCAGCACCGCCGCGAGGAGTCTTGGGAGCCATTTCTTTGAGAGAAGAAAAGTTAGGGTTTTTTGAAGAAGAACTCTAAAGAAAGCAAAAGCAAGGAGAAGAAGAACTCTCTCTCTCCATCTCTCGCCTATT
Organism: Iris pallida; assembly: GCA_029216955.1. Lineage (NCBI taxonomy): Eukaryota > Viridiplantae > Streptophyta > Magnoliopsida > Asparagales > Iridaceae > Iris > Iris pallida. Next base: position 8,915,743 of record JANAVB010030220.1, read on the forward strand.
TATAAGGCTTGGTCGCACGCGTGAACCGATGATGTGTGATCTCAGCCGTCGCCTCGGGTTCTGTGAAAAGATAACCACAAATAAAATCAAAAAAGATCATCATTAATCTTTTTTTGGTTACCGAGGCGTCATCATTTGCACTAACTGAGCGGAGCATGCGCCCCATTACTGACGCGCGGAGTATCTATGCGCCTCGATGGTCATGCGCCCCCACTACCATGCTTCTTATTCAAAGTATTCCAAAACTTACCCAAAAGTTTTGAAAACTTTGAAGGGGGTCTTGTAGAAACATGGAATTTTAGAACCAGAAAATCTATGCGCCAGACTACATACGCCAAAGCTTGGACAAAGTACTTCACAGCAAAAAGCAACAAATATATAGACATTGAAAGAGGACTTTTTATTTAACACATAAAAGTCTATTACATGTCTAAGAAAGACTGTACAAAGGAGAATTTCTACAAAGAAAAGATCCTAAGTCTACAGCCAGCAATCAACATGCGCCCTCAGCCAGGCGCATCCTAACATGCGCCCTCAGCCAGGCGCATCCCACCATGCGCCCTCAGCAAGGCGCATCCTTTTCAGCAGCTCAGTTATGTGCATCCTCAGTTATGTGCATCCCTTTGGCAGCTCAGTTATGTGCATCCCTTCAGCAGCCCAGTTATGTGCCGCTCTTCTAGCCAGACTCACCGCCGTCTAAATGCTTCGACTAATGAAGCATTTATTGAGCAGAACGAGGGTGGCAATCAACCCTCTAGCCCAGGAAGGAAAAAGAACCACAAGCCAACCTGTGGCCAGGGGAGGCTTCGAAAGAGCCTCCAAACATCAAGGAAGATCGTGATCAAAACCGCGGCCAAAGGAGCAGCTTTCAACACAACCAGAATGGGCTACACCCATTTTGAAGGAAGAAAGAGCCACCAAAGCCGTAGTACCGCAATTCCGATCTACGGCTCTTCCTGTACAACGAAGACGAGGCCCGAGCATCCCTATTTTTGGATGCAACAAGCACCTTCCGCCTGCCTCGGAAGCCCTCGACTTCGAATTTTGGATGTAACTGTCACCTTCAAGTGCATCAACAAAGACACTGCATCGCATTTTCACTCTCGGGAGCATCTCGTCAACAAAATGCATTCGAGTATACAAGTTCATGTCGGAAAGATATGAGAGAACGAGAGGCCAACCCTCTCTCCATGCTACTATTTATAGGTCGGGCAAATCAAACCCATGCGCTAAGTGGATGGCTCTCTGAATTCCGTGCAATAAATTTGCATTAAATGGATGAACCAGACGCTTCGAATTCAGCCAAGTCAAAACGGCTATTTTGCACCATCAAAGACGTCTCACGAAGCGGATGCGCCGGCCAGACCGTGCATCACACAGACGCGCCTTTCAACATCAAGTGCATCACACAGACGCGCTCTTCAGTACCAAAGAACATCATAGAGGATGCTCCCACATGCGTCCCCATACGCATAGTAGAACGCCAACCGACGTGCCCACTCAGCTGTCCATCGAATGTCACAAACATTAAATGCTGAACTGACAGAGTTGGCAGCACGCCTCCCGAAGTCTGAACAATCGACAGCTTTTTCAGAAGACGAAGCATCGCCAACGTCAGCATCATCATTACTTCCCTCCGACGGCTACTGCTACGTGGCCACCCAACCATCTCGCATGCGCCTCCGCAACCATACGCCCAAATCTGCATGCGCCTCAAAAGCCATGCGTCTCAGACTTTTCACTGATCCCTAAAGACAGAAGGAAAGTCACCATTAAAGCTCCGCATGCGCCTCAAAAGCCATGCACCCCAGACTTCTCCCTGATCCCAAAAGACAAGAGTAAAGTCACTACTGAAGCTCTGCATGCGCCTCAAAAGCCATACGCCCAGAATGGTTCGTGACTCCTAAAGGTTACGAGCCAAAGCCTCCTCATGCGCCCAATCCTAGGCGCATCCTACCAGATCATTCCCCACCAAATCAGAGATCTTCGAGCCATGGGTCGATGACACGTGTCCTTTGACTCAAATTATCCAATATCTCAGCAATAGAAAGATCTTCTTCTCTGCTACGTGCCGGCTCACAACAGCAACGTGAAGAAGTCAACCCATCGATCAGGGCGCATCGTCCATGTGCCTCCATCAGCAATCAACACGGGACGTCCCCGCGTACAGGTGCATCCTACATGCGCGCATGAGCAGCCAGCCTGCAAAACTATAAATAGAGGGATCATTTCCTTCTTCTACACACGGATCGACCTACGTGCACACATATCAACCTCCACAACGAACAGACAAAGACTTTGCACCACCAGAGAGGCAGATACAGACACTCAACGTCTTCCTCCTCTCAGCAAGCTCCAGCACCCAGAGCAATCCAGACCTTCAGAGAACCGATAACCGTCGTCAGATCGTCAACGGAGTCAACGCATTACCACTCAATCCATTGGCACAAGGAACCCAGATTAAACAAAAGTCTACTCCTAGGACTACGCTTAAGTCCTATATTGTAACACTGTTCTGTTTGTGTTGAAATTTACAATCAAAGAATTTTAATGGCAAACAGGTAGCTGTCATAACATCATGACGAGATGTATCGTATCAGTTTTTTTGTCAAGAGTGCACCATGGCAGGCCACTATCATGTCATGGTTCATGTGCAGAATTTGTATAATACAAGTATTCTATAAGGGTTAGAACCTGAGTATAAATGAGACAGTCTAATATAATAATAATAATAATAAAATGAGGAAAGAGGACTAGGACTCGGAAGGAGTCAGACAGCTAAGGAAAACCAAGCTTCTGCGGCTGCAGGCTCATGCGTCTAGGAGAATGGGCGTATGCGGCTGGAGGATACAGGGCATATGCGGCCGCTAGAAGCAAGCGCATGCGGCTGAAAGAACGGGCCACATGCGGCTCGCGGGGATCAAGTCATATGCGGCAGCGGGAAGACTGAGCCCTATGCGGCTGGGACTTAATGCGGCTGGAAAGACAAGTGCTTATGCGGCTAAGGGCCAAGCCCTCTCATGCGACTAAATCAAAGGCAGAGCCATGCGGCAGAGTTTCAAGTGGAGTCTTATGCGGCTGAAGAATGTCAATCTTTATGCGGCTGAGATGAGTTGTCTTCAAGCGGCTGAGAATTAATGTGCCATACGATTGAGTCAAGTCAAGGCCTCATGCGGCTGCGTTGCTTCCCATGGCCTTATGCGGCTGGAAATGCTTACCGCATGAAGACTCATGCGGTCAAGTATCTCCATGCGGCCATGACAGCTATACGGCTGTACTGTTCTTCTTCTTTACTGATCCGAGAAGAAGAACACCATGAATCCAAACTTTCAAGCTCCATAAACCCTTCATCCGGAGTCCAAATCCGAACTTTCATAGGTCAAAATAGGGCAAAACAAAATGCTCTACAACATAGAACCATAAAAACTTAGAAATAACAAAGCTAAGTAGATCCAAACCCAAGAAATCTGAGAATACTATAAACTTAGATCTAGAAGAATTTAGCCATAAAAATTGAAAATGCCAAGCACTAAAGAGTCTTAGAATATTGCAAGGAAGAAAATGGAACAATAAATCTTGAGTTCCCTCATGAAGCAAGATGCACTTTCCTAGCTCTCTCTCTCTCTCACTCTCGCAGTTTGGTGAGGAGTTAATGATGGGGAAGAAGAAGAGTAATGAAGAGAGAGAAAGAAGAAGGGGTTAATAAATGGGGTTGGTGGTGGTAGGTAGATGGGTTGATTCTCAACCAAAATCGAACCAAGCCTAACCAACACAAGCCGAACCGAACCAAGATGAACCAACAATGAAATATCCAATAAACCGGGCAAGGAGACATGCAATGCAAGATAAATACATATACGTATTCCAAAATATATAATACGAACAACAGACATTACAACTCTACCTACCTTAAAAGAATTTTGTCCTCGGAATTTAATTAAGAGGCTAGAGGGACAAGGGCAAGCTATACTATCACAGACAAGCTATACTAGGCAATCAATCAATCAATCATGCAAGCAAGGAATCGAAGGCAAGAGGCATAAGGAAGACATTATACCTCACAAGTCAAACAGGTCGGGATATCGCGATCGAATATCATCCTCACGCTCCCAGGTTGACTCACCCAAAGAGTGGTGACCCGAAGCAACTCGGACTAACTTGATAGTCTGGTTCTTGAGTGTCTTCTCTCTTCGATCCAATATAGACACGAGGCTTTCCTCATACGAAAGGTTGGTACCAACAACCAATTCCGAATGATCCAAGATGTGGCTCGGGTCCGGGATATACCGTCGTAATTGGGACACATGGAATACGTCATGCACCTCACGTAGCGATGGTGGAAGAGCGAGACGATAGGATACATCTCCTACTCACTCCAGAATGTCAAATGGCCTTATATACCTAGGACTAAGCTTTTTCGCATGTCGAAACGAATGACGCCACGGTTAGGCAAAATCCTCAGGAATACATGGTCGTCGACAGAAAACTCAAGAGGGCGCCGATGAGAATCGGTCCAATGATGCTGGCGATCTTGGGCAACTCAAAGATGATCTCTGACTCTCCTGACCACCTCAACGGTCTGAGCAATCATTTCTGGACCGAGCATCTGCCTCTCTCCGATATCGTCCCATGCTAGCGGGGATCGGCACTTTCTACCATACAGTGCCTCGAACGGTGCCATCTGGATGTTGACCTGGAAACTATTGTTGTACGAGAACTCCACCAGGTGCAGGTGATCTTCCCAGGAACCACCAAAGTCGAGCGTACAAGATCTTAACATATCTTCGAGAGTCTGGATCGTGCGTTCTGACTGGCCATCTGTCTGTGGGTGATATGCTGAGCTGAACTGGAGGCGAGTCCCCAAACTCTCTTACAGGCTATGCCAAAAGTGCAACATAAATCTTGAATCTCGGTCCGAGGTGATATTAACTGGTATACCGTACAATCTGACAATCTGCCGAAGATACATCTCCGCTAGCTGCGTCATCGACTGACCAACTCTGAATTAGAGAAAGTGAGCCACTTTCGTGAGCCTGTCTATAATAACCCAAATAGCATCTCTGCTATCTGGGGATCTAAGTAATCTAGTCACGAAATCCATGGTTATATGCTCCCACTTCCATTCTGGAATTGGCAAGGGCTGAAGAAGTCCAGCTGGCCTCTGATGTTCAGCTTTAACTTGTTGGCAAACCAAATATCGAGAGACAAATCGGGCTATCTCCCTCTTCATGCCATTCCACCAAAAGTGCTGACGAATATCACGGTACATCTTCGTACTACCGGGATAAATGGAATACTGAGAACTGTGAGCCTCTGTCATGAACTTCTGCCTGATATCTCCGCTGGGTACACAAAGACGCTTTCCATGTCGAAGTGTACCATCTTTATGGATACATAACTCTGGTCTTCGTCCTGCCTCACACTCTGCTCTGAGCCGCTGAAGCTTGGAATCTGCTGACTGAGCCATCCGAATCCTCTCAATTATAGTGGACTAAACTTGCATGTTGGCCATCAATGCCACACTGGAAGGAAGGACAACTTATATTCCTATCTTCTGAAGACCTGCTAACAGCTCTGGTTGTGCTGTTAGGAAATAAACTCCAGCTCTCCTGCTCAATGCATCTGCAACAACGTTGGCCTTCCCAGGATAATACTGCAGGTTGACATCATAATCCACAAGTAGCTCCAGCTACCTCCTCTGACGCATGTTGAGATCCTTCTGGGTGAACACATACTTCAGACTCTTGTGGTCGGTGAAGATTTCTACCCTATCTTCGTACAAGTAGTGCCTCCACAACTTAAGTGCAAATACTACTGCTGCCAGTTACAAGTCATGGGTTGGGTAATTCCTCTCATGATCACGAAGTTGTCATGATGCATAAGCTATTACCTTCCCATGTTGCATCAGAACACATCCTAAACCTCTGCCTGAAGCATCACAATATACTGAGAATCCTCTACTTCCATCTGGAAGCGTGAGAATGGGTGCCGTCATCAAGCCTCTCTTTAACTTCTCAAAAGAATTCTGGCACTCTGCTGTCCAAGCAAACTACACATCCTTGCGGGTCAACTGGGTCAATGGCGATGAAATCCGAGCAAAGTCTGAAACAAATCACCGGTAGTAGCCGACCAATCCAAGAAAACTGCGAACTTATGCAACCGTGCTGGGCACTGGCCATGTCTCAATGGCCACGATCTTTTGGGGATCCACTTCTACTCCTCCTCTGGTGATGATATGACCCAAGTACGAAATACGATCGAGCCAGAACTCGCATTTACTAAACTTGGCATACAACTGGTACTCTCGAAGAATCTAAAGAACCACACAGAGATGTTGCTCATGCTCCGCCTCACTCTTGCTGTAGACTAGGATGTCATCTAGGAACACAATCACAAACTGATCCAAATAAGGCATAATACGATTCATGAGGTCCATGAATACTGCCGATGCATTGGTTGCTCCAAATGGCATCACAAGAAACTTCCAATGCCCATACCTCGATCTAAAAGCCATCTTCGGGATGTCCTGCTCTCTGACTCTGATCTGATGGTATCCTGAGCACAAGTCAATCTTCAAAAATACTGACGCCTCTTGAGTTGATCAAATAACTCATCTATCCTCGGGAGAGGGTATCTGTTCTTGATTGTCACTGAGTTCAAGGTACGATAATCTACACATAATCTAGACGTACCATCCTTCTTTTTCACAAGAAGCATCGGGGCTCTCCAAGGTGATCCACTAGCACGAATGAACCCCTTGGTTCTGAGTTCTTCAATCATCTTGTACAATATCTCTAGCTCTGACGGCGCCATTCTGTAGACTCTCTCTGACACTGGGGCTGTCCCGGGAATCAAGTCGATGGTAAACTCGATCTCTCGCTCTGGCGGCATCCCTGGAAGCTCTTCTGGGAAAACATCTGGAAACTCTTCGACTATCCGAGGTAACTGTACTGCTGCTACTGCCATCCGCAACACTGGAGGAGAAGGTTCAACTTCGCCTCGGGAGAAGAAAAACTCCGGCTCGCCTGGAATGCTAAAAATAACCCTGCCAATGTGGCAGTCTATCCTAGCATACTGGTTCCTCAACGAATCCTCCCTAAGACCATATCATAATCGGCCATTGAAAACTCTATCAATCTAGCGGGGAACTCTCTACCGCTAACTATGATCCGACACGAGGAAAACACTCTATCTACTCCCACAAGTCCGTTACCATTAAGTATATTGAGCCTTACTGATAATGACTCGGGCTCCAATTCTATCCGTGTCGCGAATCGTGCAGACATAAATGAATGCGAGGCACCAGAATCAAATAATACTGAAGCTGGAAAGGTGTTGATGAGAATAGTACCTGTCACCACCTCACCTGGTGCAATTCCTTCTTCTTCCATGGTCAAAGCCAGTACTTGACCATGTCCTCTGGGTGCGGGTCCCCTCTGCTGAAAATTCCTCTGCCTGCTCTGGATCAGGGCTTGGGCTTGGGCATACTGCTGCGGTCTCTGCTGCTGGAATGCCTGGGCCTGCATCGGCAACGGCCTCGGGATGGGTACTGCAGCTGCTGCTGCTGCTGGACTGGTGCTGGTCCTCTAACTGAAGGACTAGAGAAGGCCGATGAACTCCCCCTGTTAGGACAGTTCCCAACCATGTGGTCCGGGACACAACAAACTAAGCAAAAACCCTATGCTCTGCGACACTCGGATACCACATGCCCTGGCTTCCCGCAGTGTGAACATCCCACTGCGGAAGACTGCTTCTGTTTCTGCTGCTGAGGGTACATCGGGGTGGAATACTGAACCGACGTCACTGAGGCCGCCCGCCTCGAAGCTCCAATGGTCAAAGCCCTGACTGTCGGGGCTGGTGCTGAGGACTGATTCATCTGGCTATGGGATCGCTTCCGACCTCCGGTCCTATCCATGATCCTCTGGGAGGTATACTCATGCCTCCGGGCTGCTCTCAATACTGCATCAAAAGTCTGATGCTCAAACTGCTCCACTGCCAATAAAATCTCTAGGTGGAGCCCTTGCTGGAACCGCTGGGCTCTATCGAACTCGGTCGCCACCAAGGTGGAAGCAAATCGACTAAGCCTGGAGAACTCGGCTGCATATCCATCGACCGTCCTGTCCATCTGCTTCAGATTGGTGAACCTTGTCTGTAGATCATATCAAGCTACAGCATCAAAATACTTTGTCTGGAATCTCTCCCTAAATACTACCCATGAAATAGGGGCCACTAATCCAACGGCCTGCACCGTCCACCAGCTGCGGGCAAGATCTAGTAACTGCAGGTGCATTACGGCCACCTTCTCGTTCTCTGGAGTCCTGGCTGCTTCTAGAATCATCTCTGTGTCCTGAAGCCATGCATCTGCAGCGATTACATCTTCACTGTCGTCGAAGAAGGGAGGGTTCAAGCGCTTGAAGCTGTTGGCCGTGCTATTACCCTGATGACCTCCACTGGTCAAAGCGTCTGCCACCGCCTGGTGCAAGGCATCTTCGCAACGATCCTGGAAAGCTAATAGGGACCTGATGAGAACCACCAAAGTGCCATCATCAGGCTCTACAGGCTGGACGGGCTGAACTGGTGGTTCTCCTCCGGTAGGCATGGCTCTGGAGGCTACTCCTGAATGTTGGGCTTGATCTCCTGGTTGTTGCTGGTCCGTAGGAGGTGCTCCGCCTTGCTGATCGGTAGGTCCATGAACAATGCCGTCGAAGAAGATGACATAGGGGAACAATAAGGAAGGACCAGGACAGATCAAAGATACAAGCATGTGATCAGGCCAAGATTACAGGGATTCAGAGGATACGAGTAGAGATCAAGGACGAGTATTGATTAAGACATCTATTCGGTAAACCCTTACATATCTTGATTTACAAGACCTGCATGGGCCACCACTAAAACCATGTAACGCCCCAGAACCAGAATACTGAAGAGCGGGGGCGTACATAGCCAGCTACGTATATTGAAGTACAACCTACCTCGCTATACGGTCACGGCTGTCTAGATACATGAGGGTTTAACTACAAGCCAACAGTCACCTATGGTCAGGAACAAGCCTATTGTCTCAATCTCAAGCTAGCAAATAATAGTAACAAGATGTCAGAGCACCAAATATACAATAGTAAGGCATCCCATACATTACATATTCGGATGATCATGAAGCTAGTCGAACAAAATATGAGGACTAGCAAGAGTTTAGTCATACATGATCAACCCTAGGATTTGTCAATCATGTTACAGCCAGTTGGCAGACAGTAAATAAAGGTGCAATACGAGCTAACACGTGCTCGCCGGCTAAATGCCTCAAAAGAATAATTTTTACAATAAAGTGGAAGGACAAAAAGAAACCCACTCGTTGCCAGGGTTACGCCTGGTGGTCACCATCTGGCTGGAAGACAGGTAGATCCTCGGGTGCTGCTCCAATATCTGGCCATACAAAACCAGCTGGGTAAGACCCCAGAAAGAGCAAGTGCCACAAAGGGGGCTTCACTTAGGAACTAAAACCAGCATATCACAATAGAATATTAAAGATAATAAATAAAGAATTGATAATAATAGAGATAACAACGGTAAACTGAGTACGAGGAAACCATTCAAGTAGCCAGGTCATAACCCTTAAACCAAACAAGGATCGGGGTTGTAACCCTTCACCTGAATAGAAACCCGTCTCAAATACTATTGGTACAGTGAAGACAATAAACGAAGAGAGGATGCAGAACTGCTCCGGGAGCCAGGTTACAACCCTTAAACCAAACAAGGACCGAGGTTGTAACCCTTCGCCTGAACAGAACTAGACCCCTGATCTTTATTGTTAAGGCCAGTATAATTAATCATGGTATTATGGTAAGGTAAAACATGACGAACATAGCATGGGATTGCAATAAGACAATAAACGAAGAGAGGACACAGAACTGCTCCGAAAGCCAGGTTACAACCCTTAAACCAAACAAGGACCGAGGTTGTAACCCTTCGCCTGAACAGAACTGGACCCCTGATCGTTATTGCTAAGGCAAGCATCAATAATCATGTCATGTCATAATCTTGCACAGGATCAGGATAAGACTAAGCTGGAATAAACTCCATCCAATCAATCATGGTCAATCAAGAGTACGGCTTGATACTTTTAACTAACTAGGATTATCACAGGCCTAGTTACTAGCAAGATGTAATAAGATTGTCCCAACAGCCACAAGCCCTGCAGACCATCCAGTTATCCAGGTCGAATGTCTTGTTTATGAAAGATGCACCACATGACTGTATGCCAAAAATGTGCCCTACTCGTCGGAAGGCTACAAGTCCACTTAATGCGCCCAGATAACGGGACTGCCTATAGCTGGGAATCTCTTCATGTCTACTGAATTATTCTAGTTTCTTAGCCTTAGTCAATTACTGTAGGTATCCCTGACCGTGGTACTCAGGGATCCCTATCCTAGACATGATGCAAGATAGTATCTGGTTTATTTGTACAAATGCAATCGCCCACGGTATCCAGGTCTTTCACACTTGTTATGTTAGGGTAGCTGTCATAACAGCATGACGAGATATATCGTGTCAGTTTTCTTGTCAAGAGTATGCCATGGCGTGCCACTATTATGCCGTAGTTCATGTGCAGAATTTGTATAGTACAAGTATTCTATAAGGGTTAGAACATGAGTATAAATGAGACAGTCCAATATAATAATAATAATAAATTAAGAAAAGAGGACAAGGACTCAGAAGGAGTCAGACAGCTAAGGGAAACCAAGCTTCTGGGGCTGTAGGCTCATGCGGCTAGGAGAATGGGCGTATGCGGCTGGAGGATGCAGGGCATATACGGCCGTTAGGAGCAAGCGCATGCGGCTGAAAGAACGGGCTATATGCGGCTCGCGGGGATCAAGTCATATACGGCAGCGGGAAGACTAAGCCCTATACGGCTGGGACTTAATGCGGCTTTATGCAGCTGGAAAGGCAAGTGCTTATGCAGCTAAGGGCCAAGCCCTCTCATACGACTGAATCAAAGGCAGAGCCATGCGTCAGAGTTTCAGGTGGAGTCTTATGCGGCTGAAGAATGTCAATCTTTATGCGGCTGAGATGAGTTGTCTTCAAGCGACTGAGAATTAATGCGCCATGCGACTGAGTCAAGTCAAGGCCTCATGCGGCTGCGTTGCTGTCCATGGCCTTATCCGACTGGAAATGCTTGCCGCATGAAGACTCATACGGTTAAGTATCTCTATGCGGCCAGGACAGCTATACGGCTGTACTGTTCTTCTTCTTCACTGATCCGAGAAGAAGAACACCATGAATCCAAACTTCCAAGCTCCATAAACCCTTCATCCGAAGTCCAAATCCGAACTTCTATAGGTCGAAATAGGGCAGAACGAAATGCTCTACAACATGGAACCATCAAAACATAGAAATAACAAAGCTAAGCAGATCCAAACCCAAGAAATCCGAGAATACTATAAACTTAGATCTAGAAGAATTTAGCCATGGAAATTAAAAATACCAAGCACTAAAGAGTCTTAGAATGTGTCACGACCCGCACCCTAGAGTAAGGGCACGAGACGTGGGTACGTCCAGCCTACGCCGCAGTGTCGGTGGTAGAACGTTGTCCTAGGTCTCATGCATCTAACAGTACAAGGCTAAGCAGTTTATACTCCCCGAATAGGGGTGACATAGCAGAATGTAAACTCAATCACATCTAAGGTAGAGCATAATGGAAGATAGATAAAACATGAAATCCAAAAGAGATACAGCAAATAGAAGTCTAAGTGTCTAAGATACACCAACCCAGAAATACATCTCAAAGCTCAAATACAGTAATCCATAAAATAAATACAACTCAAGACAACTGAAAATAAGCTATAAGCAAACCCTAGCTATCTATACAACCTCTACTGTGTCTCCTCTAGGCTAGCAGGCAACCTCCAGGCTATCTGTAAAATTTATCAACAGGTCCAGTCAGGACAGGAGCGAGCACAGTACATCTCAATAAATCATAGCATATCAGGATATATAATCATGCTAGAGAGTAAGATACAAGATACTGAAGGAATAACATGATAAAAAGAGAGAGACTGTAAATAAATATCTACAGTATATAGAGAACTAACAGTGCTAGTGATTCAGAGCACAAGATGGTTATGTAGACGGCACGATATTGTATACGAGTAATCTACAGAGATTGTACATGAGTAATATACTGGATTGAATACATAACCACTTCTACTCCCCCGCCCCAATCAATACACAAGGGTCTAGTTAAGTTATGTTATTGTACACGAAGGTCATGTGAATATATGATTATACACGATTTCACACGTTTCGTACACGAATGTCACAAATACAAGGAGTACACAATGTTCACGATAAAGTACACGAACACGAATACTCGATGTATCCGCTAAGGGGATAACATCGTACAACAAGATCCATATAGTACTAATCCGTGTTTCCAACGTGTCAGCATCATGTAAAGTAATCTAAAGTAGGAAAATACTCCTAATGCAGGATATGAAATGATCAGAGAATGTACTCGCCTGGTTTCCTGAATATCTGAAGAGAATATACTGTCCGAGGAATGGTGTCTGGCTCCTATAGAACAGTACAAGTCACTACATATCCAAAATAGTAAAATAGACTGCTACAATACATTCTACATGATGTTTTGGTCAATCTAGGCTAAAATCAATCCTTGGTCAACTCTAGTCAACTACACTAGTCAAAGTAGGTCAACTAGGTCAAGTCCTAGCCCAAACAAGTCTAACAAGTCTCACTAGGCCCAACCAAGCCTAGGCTAGCACTCACACAATCACAAGGCAATGTGAACCACAACAATGCATAATATCTAATAGATACTATGTATAAATACATATCTTCATACATATATGCATATCCATATTATATACATATTTATATATATATGCATATGTTACATCATGCATATTTACATAGTCACATGCATAGATATATACATTCATGCACATTTACGTACATACTTTTATACATTATATATGTTAACATTCATTACAATGTATTATATTTTACTTATACCTTTGATTCATTCATTCATTCATATATGACATTCATTCATGCATTTATACATTCATTCATTCATGTTATTACTATATACATATTTGATTCATGTATCCACACATATATACATGGATACACAACATACATGTATACATTCATACATGCTTATATTGCGTACATGCATACATTTATATCATGTATACATACATACATTGCATACATGCCTACATACGTATCATATATGCATACTTGCATTCATTCATGCACATTACATACTTACATGCATCTATATATTATATACATTGTATACAACATGTAAAAATAGAAGAAGAAAAAAAAAGAAAAAACTGAAATGGAAAGGGAAGGAAGGAAAAATGTAAGAAAAAGAAATAACAGTGTATATATACATGCTTGCATTATATACCATACATGCTATCGTTATATATTGTATTACATTATGTATACATTATACATTCATATCTATCATTACATGTATACCTTGCATTCATATCTAGCATTCATTATATACTTTCATGCATACATTGTATATCATTCTTTCATTCATGCATTTATGCATTGCTTACATACATTACATTGATTGCATTCCTACTTGCTTGCATTCAACCATATATATACATTAATGTAAAGAGGATACATATCATATATATATCATTTCATTCATCTAACATATCATGTATTACATACACTACATTTATTTAATATCCATACTACATAGGCTCATAGGTTACACAAAACGTCTATGTCGTATAGTCACTCTTCTACTTAAAATCAATATTGTACCAATTGGGCCTTCACTAAATTCTAGGATTAAAGTATGTCGTAGTCCTTCGTTTTAGCTTTCCGAAACATCAAATAGATCGTATTTTTGTGTCCGGAAGCTCCCGAAATCGCAAAAATACCGAAACATGTTTGTCTTTCGTACAGCTGACACTCAAATAATTTTACAAAAAGTTCCAAAACGATTTTGGCTTATTAAAATATATATTTGGAATGCTAACTTCGATATGGTTCTTTTAAAAAAAATAGAAGATAAATCGGAGTTCTAAGCTAAAAGTTATGACATTTCTAAGTTGCTTTGGTTAATAAAAACGTGGATGAAAATTATGACGGATTTGACAAAAGAACACATATAGGCCAAGATACTTGGATACAAACATAGGTATCCAAATGAAACTCATTCTAACCATCCTAACTAAGATCAATCCACTCTCTAACCATTATAAAACTAAATTTAAATATCTATTTAAACTATTATCATACATACATACACATGGGGTGTCCTAATTTGGGATCTATCAAGTAGGACACAAGACACATATCTAAAATCCTCAAGAGAGCTCCAAATCGCCTAAAATTTGAATCTAAATGGGACACATGCATGAGGATGGATCCTACGGATTCAAAACTAATTTATATGCAAAGGAAATCGATTTAGAGGATGGGTTTTACCTATTGGGAGTGTAATCCCAATGAAATCCTTTAGGACACGGCTCTGATACGAAGATCTCTCAAACTGGACACTCCTCCTTGCACTCCTCTTCCAATCCTTGGTAGCACCCTTCCCTTGGAGAATGGGAATGATTGAGGGAAGGTTTGGTGAAGGAATGATTTGATTTGGAGATCAAATCAATGGAAAGGCTCTCTAAAATTGGGAAAGAACAAAAGGAAAATAAAAGAGACAAGATTGTAATGAATGAAATGAATCATTCTCTCCTAAAGGTGGCTGCCTTAAAGAGTCCATTAGGGCTAATGAAAAATGTCCTAATTGCCCCTCTCTAGTCTCATATGGTTAAGTCTAGACTAGGTTCAAGTTTGGGGTCAAAATAATCTTGTTTTGAGTCTTTAACTTAACCATTCTAACATGATAAAAATTAGTTTAATTAACTAACTTAATGTTGGGTCTTGTGAGCCATGCTTAACTTAATATTGGATCACATCTATAGTTCAAGCTACCCGGGTCACAATACAAGTCGAAACGAGACGAAACTCAAACCCGACTAAACAAATCCAAAAAAACAATATTAAAAATATAAAATTTTCCCAAAATATTAAAATATAAAAAATGACCAAAATCATAATACATCAATTTAATTATTATTAAAAATAATCTAAAATTCACCAATTAATCAAAATCCTAAATAATTCAAAAGTCACAAAATGACCAAAATATCCTTAGCCTAAAAAGTTGTAAATAGTCATTCTAATCACATGGTTAGGTCCCCATGGTTAGTCTCTAAGCTTAGCAAAACTAGGGATTAACTAGTTAACCATCAAAATCACAATTCAACATTTTAAATAGTTTTAAATTGATTAAAAGATTACCAAAAATTACAATATGAGTTAAATCTTATTATCGATTAATCAAAATTATAAAAGTTCAAAATTACCCTCATTTTAGAAAAGTGGGTGTTACAAGTCTACCCTCCTTAGAAGAATTTCGTCCTCAAAATTAAGATGGTCGTACTTTTTCTAGAGTCTCGTCCCCAACAATCAAAGTCTCAGAACTTACCTAAATTATACAATTTAAAGAATGACATACAGGGTCATGGTATACGGTGGCAGTGAAAGTCTCATCTAGGTGTACTAGTCACACTAGACCAAAACAATCATAGGGTATCAAAATGCACAAGCAATCTAGGGTGCTAAACTAGAAAAGATACAGAAATAACAAATCATCAAAACTGTAAAGCAGACTACCATCCTATATGAAAACTGGTACTTATCAAAAAATAAAATAAAGATAACTACTAATTATCTATAAAGGGGTACTATTCACAGAAAAAAATTCACAATCAAAAGTTAAAGAATGAAAGTCAATTGCATTGAAATCCAATCACAATATATATATATATATATATATATATATATATATATATATATATATATATATATATATATATAGAGCGCGTTAGAGAGGGAACGGCTAGCATTATGTAAAGTTATGTGGTTCGTGTGTGTATGGGTATATGTAGACATGTTCATATGGTTAGATAGTAGGCACACTACCAAAATTTATCGTTTTAGCGACGGCCACATCCGTCGCTAAACCGATGGTAATTACTATTAGCGACCGATAACCGACGGATTTTGGCCAAAAAAATCCGTCGGCAATAAGCTCGTCGCTAATAACGTTCCGTCGCTAAGTTGTCGTCACATGACTGAATAGCGACGGATTGTCGACGTCACAATACGAAGCAGTAGCGACGTATTTCTGACGGACTTTCGTCCATTTCAACTATTAAGTACTGAAATGTGTAGGCAATAGCGACGTAAAATTCTGTCGGTAATCCGTCGTAACAGCGTATCAGATCGTATCGTTCCGTCGCTAATCCGTCGACACCTTCGATAGCAAATGACGGATTAGCGACGGTTTTCTGACGAAAAATCCGTCGATCAGCTTCTGAAAATTTATGTCATTTCCAGCAACATGGCGACGGATAAGTCGTCACTATTCCGTCAACATATATCGACGAAATAGCGACGGAATTACCGTCGATCTTGTTCTGGAAATTCTTGTTATTTACAGAAAATGGGCGACGGATAGGTCGTCGCGATTCCGTCGAACAATATACCATGCCGACGGATAATCCGTCGACCATTCGTCGCTACCTGGGAACATTTTCAAATATCCAGTTAGCGACGGAATAACCGTCGAAAAGTAGTCGAAAACTGGTGGTGACCGTCGCAAAACGGTCACAAGTCCGTCGCTAACTGAGAATATTTTGAAAAAAATTACAGCGCTTTCCCTGTTCGCAAAAATTTGCATAAACCAAACCAATGCACACCAATTATCCAACAATCACATAGACCAAATATATTATGCACACCAATTATCCAAGAATCACATAGACCAAATATGCACATATGAATTTAATGCACACCAATTATCCAAGAATCATATAGACCAAACCAAATTAATATAAAATAGACATCAATTATCCGGAAGAGTAACCTATTATCCATCGTTATAATTCGATCATTGCACAAATATTCTAAATTTTTCACAAATATTTCAAAACACATAGGAAAGAGTTGGCCAGTTACAGTAACCTAATATCCAATCCTGGCGACCGATCATAGCACAAATATTCTAAAATTTTCACAAATATTCCAAAACACGTAGGAAAATCAACTTTGGCCTCAACAAAGACCACAAGTCAGACGATAAATTCTCACAGCCAGGGATGATAGTTGCGTTGAGGCATGTACCATTCTATCAGCCACTTTGCATACGAAGGTTCAATCTGGTTGAGGTCTTCTGTAGGGACAGGAGGGTCAGTCCCGATGCTACTACTCTCTGACGGTGGCTCATTCTTAGCTTCAAGCTTGGAAGCAATCTCTTCTCTGATGGTCATCGGTTCTTCCTTGACCTCGACCTTTGGTAACACCTTCTCCTTAACAGTCACCGGCTCTTGTTTGACGACGGAGACTTCCTCCGTGTCGACCTCCAAGGGTTTCTTGCCTCGAACCCTTCCTCGACTAGCAACACCACCTCGACGAGTCCTAGGAGCCATCTTTCTGACAACAGAAATTTTCATATAGGATAAAGAAATTTACTCAAGTTATAAAAGTTGTGACGTTGGTTTTTTGCGTTCATCATCATTAGAGGGAGCAGCACTGGAAAAGTTGTGACGTTGGTAGCATGAGAGAGTAAAAATCTGTATCACAAGACTAACAGAATTACTATGTAATCATGTACTCACCAATAACCGGATGTAACTGGAGTCGTTGGGCCTATCGTGCAGTAATTTGTGGATCCGCTGGTATAGGACAGATGTACTTAGTATCTAGTGTATCAGATTAGTATCGGTCTATCGGTTTGGTATAGGATGTATCATATTGGTATTGGCCTTAACAAATTGCTATCGTCCTATATCCGATATGTACATGTATCGGCCGAATAGCTAGGATTCATATTGGTCTTATCAATTTGGTATCGGTCATATCCGATAGGTATCGGCCGTGTTGGATTAGTATAGACTATTTCGGATTAGTATCGTGGAAGGTTTAGTAATAACTGTACTTGGATTTCTCTCTTCTCGAACTAGAATACCATTGCAAGAGAATCACCAGATCGTGATTGGCCAGTTACAGTAACATACATACTTCCTTTTCCATCAGGAAAAGCGAGATTAAAAAGGAAGTATGTATGTTCTGTAACTGGCCATCTACGCTCTCGTGACTCTCTTGCAATGGTAATCTAGCTCTGGAAGAGAGAAATCCAAGTACAGTTGTTACTAAACCTTCCACGATACTAATCCGAAATGGTATATAATAATCCAACACGGCCGATACCTATCGGATATGACCGATACCAAATCGATAAGGCCAATATGAATCCTAGCTATACGGCCGATACATATCGGATAGGACGATACCAATTCGCTAAGACCAATACCAACCGATACGGTCCATACCAAAATGATAGATCGATACTAATCCGATACGGTCAATACTTATAAGTACCTACGGTCCAGGAGGTTGATCCACTAGTACATTCATGTACGAACAACGAAGTAACGATCCATTTCAATTTGGATGTGAAAATCTGTATCGTAAGACAAACTAAACATAATCAGTTCTATTTTACATGCTTAATTGCCAAGTATGGGAACGAATGGCTCAGAACACAACCCAAAATTTATTCTAGCATACATTAGTGTGAATCATCTACGTTCTGTACATAGTGTAGTATATGTTCTTATCGTATCTAGTATCTGAAGGATGTTAATCAAGATGAATTCACATAATGTTTACAGTCTTGGTCTCAACTGTCTTCGATTCTATGATCCCATGTCATAGGTTAAATAAATCACTAACCTCATCACGGTGAGTCTTGGTGTAGCACTCAAATGTGGGGCATCCATAAATTCGCCGAGGTTTTAAATCATCGACATTGAGTTTTAAACCCTCACGTAGCCTTTCTGCTTCACTTCTAGGGTCGAGCAGCATCTTCTTGCAAGCTTCGGTCTCCAGATACTTAGTGTCAAGATTCTGGACGCTTTCGTAGAGCATGTCAACGCATCCTAGCGTCAATTTCCTGCCGAGGAAATTGACGCTAGGATGCGTTGACATGCTCTACGAAAGCGTCCAGAATCTTGACACTAAGTATCTGGAGACCGAAACTTGCAAGAAGATGCTGCTCGAGCCTAGAAGTGAAGCAGAAAGGCTACGTGAGGGTTTAAAACTCAATGTCGATGATTTAAAACCTCGATGAATTTACGGGTGCCCCATATTTGAGTGCTACACCAAGACTCACCATTTGTATAGTTCGGTTATTGGCGCTCGATGTCCCTGTGGTAAGGCAATGGATGAGGATATTACGTGGGAGGGGGTTACAGATGGAGGCAACAAGGATGGCGTGTTTGTGAAAGGAGGGAAAAGATACATAATCACAGATGATTTGCATGTAAGGCCATTCTATTCCATGGAGTCTGCGTTGTCTATTTTCTGAAAGCATGGGATCATAGAATCGAAGACAGTTGAGACCAAGACTGTAAACATTGGTCGCGATGAGGTTAGTGATTTATGTAACCTAATGTAGTAACTTGTAATTTATAGTTGGAAGAACATGCAAGTAGCCTTATAGTTTCTGCCTCACCAGTCGAATGACTTAATTGCCAAGTATCGGAACGAATGGCTCAGAACACAACCCAAGATTCATTCTAGCATACATTAGTGAGTTCATCTTGATTCTGTTACGTCCTTCAGATACTATATACGATAAGAACATAGATGATTCACACTAATGTATGCTAGAATGAATCTTGGCTTGTGTTCTGAGCCATCCGTTCTGATCAAGCATCTTCCTTCTCCTCTCCTCCACCATGGCTCTGAACCAATCTGCTCCTCCCTACTTCCTTTCTTTTTATTTGACTCTCTCAGCCACATATGACATCCAGCTCAAGTGTAGAGTCGGGGGAGAAAAAGTGGGCAGGAAGAGGAGGGGGAAGCAGCACAGCCGGCGGCATTGTAGGAACCCTAGAGGGGGGGTGAATAGGGTCAAGCTAACTAATCAAGCACTTAGCACAAGCTAATTGGCAATTTAAAAATATAAGTGCAAGAGAAGAAGCAAACACAATACCGACACCCGATATATCCTGGTATCCTCCTAAGAGGCAGTCCAGTCCCGGAACTCTCTCCGGCTTTAATCCACTATTTGAGCAAATAGTTACACACGAGTTTGGATCCGAAGAACTCGCCAACTTCTTACACAAGAGCTTTAATCCGAAGGGCTCTCCGACTTCAACCGAGAGTTTGGATACGAAGACTCCCCAACTTCAACCGAGAGTTTGGATACGAAGACTCTCCAACTTCAACCTTTCACAATAGGTTTTGATCTCCTTATACAATAGGATGAAGATCTCACTTTTCAACTCAATAACTCTAACACAATTTGTGAATGGCAAATGAAAGCTTTGTAGAGTTGTTTATGGATAGGCTTTGGTGGTTTAGAAATTTTTAGGCTCAAAGCATCAATCTTGAATGAAGGGGTTCAAGGCTATTTATAACCAAAGCATTGAAAAGAGCTCAAGGCAACTTTTCAGTCCGCGGACCGGCATACCGCCGGTATGATCCGGCATACCGTCGGTATACCGGTCTGGGATTGCAACGGCTCGAAATATAGCCGTTGGGATCATTTAATGCTGAAAATCCGACCGTTGGAATATCAATGTTACTGAATCGGTATACCGTCGGTATGATCCGGTATACCGTCGGTATGCCGATTTTGTGGACAGAAACTTTCTGTGAACAAAATTGGTATACCGCCGGTATGCACCGGTATACCGTCGGTATGCCGGTTTTCAGCCAAAAATGATCCTGGGCTAGTTTCTGCCCTAGCTTTCGATTTTGCCATCCATTTCTTGTGTTTACAATAATTCCTAAGACTCATTACAGACTCCAGATAAACTTAGGCAGGTGCAGGCTTCTTCAGAGTCTTGAAATGATGATGGCATGGCTTGGCTTCTTCCTTTGATAGGTACTGGCTTTTTTTTCTTGGCGGCAGCTGTCCAAAGATATCCAGTTTGCAAAAACTGAATACCTTTCGGGGGCTTTGCCCCCGAACCCCCGACGAGGGGCGCTGCCCCCTCGACCCCCGTCCGTTGACCGGGCAGCGGAACCCCCGAGTGCGTGGCTCCAGAGATGTCGTCGGGTGGTTCAAAGTGTGGCATCCGTCGTCTTTGGCCCACCATGATGATTTTTTCATTGCATTGCATATGTCCATATTGATCTTGCTAATTGCTTTTCTGCAAATACATGTTAGACGAACAAAGCAATATACATGTAGCAAGAATGATAAGATAAAAGCACATTAGGACTATGCGAAGTTTAAGTATCAATGCTATAGTGATAGCATAAATATTAGTGATATCATAATGATTAAACTTAATTGAATAACCACAATCAAAAACATAGTTTTGATTTTGGCAACCCGATTAAATTTAAGATAGAAAGCTCATATCACTAATATGTAAACCAATAGGCACATATCACCAAAGGTATAAGTATAATTAGAAATGCTATAGCGATAGTATAAAGATTAGTGATAATGAAATACTAAACTTAACATATTAACCATATTCAAAAACATGATACAATCATTGGGCCAACAATCTCCCCCTTTTTGATTATGGCAAATCGGTTAAGTTTAGTATAGACATAATAGATGCATGTATCACTAATATACAAAGGACATAAGGAATATCACTAAAATCATACTACTTAGATTACTTATAAAAGCATACTTAAACATACTTCTCCCCCTTTGACATGATCAAAAATACGCTCCCCCGTACTAATAGATAAGAAATCAATCTTAAGTACATAAATCAGAGCATGAGGAAGGCATAGACAATCATGATCAAGATATACTAATTGAGGAACAATAGGAGAAGTGTGTAAAGACAAGTATATAAAACTACATACCAAATGTAGAGTACTAAAGAAAATTGCTTGTCAAAACACAATATGGTTGGTAAAACTTAAAAGAAATTGAAGAAAAAGAAATAAGTAGTTTACCAACTTGAAATCCAAGGAATAAATCCAAAACACAATAGGATATGAAATATTGCTCCAGTTTTGGAAGAGAACTATGAAATAAAGGATTTCAAACAAAAGCCATGAGGAATAGATAATTGTAACTAATAGATACCAATTGAGATAGATGTAAACTTGAAACATTGATCAAAGAAACCATTAATAATCATATTGTCCACAAGTAAATAGTGGAACAAAATAAAAGAATGATCAATGTAAAATATTGTAATTGATATAAAGTAATCTCATTATTTGCAAGATCTATATGCTTATCCAAGTTCATGCATTTGAACTCAATTACCTTATCATGCTATATGAATACCCTTTAGATAAACATGAAGGTAAAGGAGAAAAATACTTGAGAAGAAGAAATTCAGTCGACTTGAATGCTCCCCCTCAAAGTACTACCAAAGTAGATAAAAATCATGAATTTTGGATAAGTCCTCAACAAGGAAAGCCAAATCAATTAAGCATGAAAGAAAAGTCAAATCAACGAAAGCATAATATTCATCAAGATAAGATCTGAAAGTTAATATTAGCAAGATGACATATTTAACCCATATGAAAGAGAGAGATAAGATAATAAGGACAATTACATACACTCTCATAAACCCTTCAAAAATAAAAAAATATCATGACCTCAATCAATAAGATATGAAATAGAAGAAAATATGGGTCCATGATGAACTAGGTATACGACATATTAAAGGGTATAAATAAATAGAATCAATTGATTTGCTCTCCCTCAAAATATACGTATCTAGTTCCAAAGCACTTATAGCATAAAATAGATAACTACAAGATCTAGGGGTAAAGCAACTATGGATTTCTCCCCCTTGCTCGATGCATATAAGGCTACAATATCGTCAAAAGACAAATAATATCATCTTTAGTCAAGAAGAGATATACAATTAATAGCCACTAAAGATGAAGGATCAAAAGAATATTCCAATTAAGCACATATAATCAAAAGATGACATACATTAGTCTATATAGAAGGATCTCATAATTAAATATGATAGATTAATGTATGTTATCCTTTGAGAAAATGTCATCATGAAAAAGAATAAAGTCAATTAAGAACAATCATGATGATAGACAGAATATAGCCAAAAATAAAATAAAAATAAAACTCAAACATCATTTCCATGATTATCTAATTAAGAAAGAATCAACCAATTTATTACTTCACATGGACTAGGTATGTTTTATCACATATGTACCCATCAACCGGGTAATATCCAAACTTTGCTACTTCTAAATGAAAGACCAATAAAGTTCAAAAAGCAAAGGTCATATGTGATAAACCATGAGTAGTCAAAGTAGAGTAATAAATAAACTTGACATTTACAAAATTAGATAGTTTAGGACTACTCAATCATTAGGATCATTCATAAAGAAAATAGATGAATAAATATGATCCAATGATAAATCTCATCAAGAGAAAATTCAAAATCCATATTTATAAGGAATCTCATAAAACAATAAAAAATATGGAAAAGAGTCATTCTAATTTAAATGATTGCAAACATAAACAAGAAGAGATGTAAATGATAATACGATAAAATCATGACTCAAAGGTGAGAGAAATTTAAGAGATACATGCTAATGACTAATACGGAAGGAGACTTAAAGAAAGGAATCACAAACCTCTAAGAGAAAACAAGATTTAATAAAGAATTTGTAAAACTAGTTTTAGAGATTAAGCATATCACAAATCTTGTTTTTGTAAACTAGCATATCATATATAGATTGAAGTATAGGAATATAGCTAGATGTGTGAAAGTGAGCCAAAATTATATAGTTTAATAATATATCACAAATAAGCAAACTATATAATCCAAATAAGATTAATGAGAGAAGCCATTAACAAGATAAATGTGCTCATTAATTCTTAAGTCACTAACACAAAAAAAATACTTGCTTAAGCATAGAGTTCACAATCAAGGGAATACATTTTGAATGATCAAAATGATTTAGAGACTCTTTACTAAGCAAGGATAAGAGTATAAGATGATAAATAAATGAATTAGACTCTTATCAAGTAAAGGACAAAAGAGATGTTCATGAAAACACAATAAAATAAATCTCTTTGCCAAGTATTGAGATTAACCCAAGATAATGAAATGATAGATCAATCTAGAGAATGCAAAATACTATAGCCACATTAAAATAAGTGTATTCTCTAGAAGTGGAAAAATCTCAACACAAAAGCTGAAACCATAGTAGCTAAATTCATGAGAAATATGATGTAACAATTACAAGTATTCTCATGTGCTACAAAAACATCATTGGGCAACAATAATTCAAAAGGAAGCATAACCCAAGGAATGAGCAAGAAAGATCATTAAGATCAAGAAAGCTAAATGCTAAGGATAGTAAAAATCATTTTCAAAAACTTTCATAGTGCACAATAGAAATATATAGATGATATAGATTTGAAAATGTGCACTAAAAATGGAGGTTAATTATAAAAACAAGACAAAACACAAAACCTTGTGATTCTTAAAAGAACTTCCATAAATAGTCAAGTGCAATACATAAACAGATATTTTCTCTCACCATCCCAACTTAAAGATATAAAACAAATAAGTATCAAAAGTTAGGAATCATTTATATATATGAAACTATATATATATCACGAATAGGCATACACGAAAAGATCAAAAATCAATTAAGAGCATGTATCCCTAAAGTCAACCAAAAAGCTAAAAAGACATCATTAAAAGAAAGCTTTAAGGAAGAAGCATATTGATTCAAAAAGAGATATACAAATTTGATCAAAAGAATCAATAGCTAGAGTATGAGTTAAGCACGAGTCTAGAAGTAACAAGTATGAATAAATACTCTTCAAGTCAATATAAAACTTTCGCTTAACTCATATGCCCCACATAAAGATATTTATACAAAAAAAATATCAACATAAGAAATACATGATCTACATAGAGATGGAAATTTTAATGAATATAGTCATGTATCCTTAATGAATGTTTGAAAAACTATCCCAAATTCAAAACACATATAAATAATCTTTATTAGGCAGAGACATAATTGATTCATAAGAGGTTTAATCAAAATAAAATATGAGAATCAATAATGAATATATTATGTGAGCACAAGTTTAAAGTGAAAGTATAAGTATATACTTGTCAAGTGATAAGAAGCTTGTGCTAAACATATATATATTCACAAAAACCGATTAAGATAAATATCACATATTAAAAACAAACCGGCAAGAAGTAACTATTTCAAAAACTTTAAAGACGGAGAGTTAAAATCATATTAACTCAAATAAAAAACAAGCTCCTATGGACTAGAGTGATATGCATGCTTTATAAATAAAGATTAAGAATAACGAGCATGCATATATAAATGTGTCACACTAAATAGAAAATGAGTGATAAGCTACATAGTGTGAACTAATCATTTAAGCCGAGTAACTAGTCATGCTAGATAAATGAATTAATAAGAAATAACTAAGCATGCTAGTATTATATCTCACATTGATTTATATAAAAGACAAATAAGGATATCAATGTGAGCGAGTAGCAAGACATTGAGTGAAACATGCTAGATTCTATAAATATAAATAATTTAAAGAGAATCGCTTAGCATGTTACCAAAGTGGCTCTAGTGGCCACGCTTGTGTTGGTGCAATTGCTTGGAAGATGACCTTTGAGCTTTGCAACCACCAACACGCTCCTCGGTGCTATGTCCCGATACAAAAATCTTCACCTACAACATTAGATGAAGACTTTGGTATCCAAATAAACTTGGATCCACATTTATTAGCTTTAGGGACCCATATACTATTTACTCTAGCATTGGTAGAAAAACTCCTACGAATAGGACAAGT
The DNA here is from genome assembly GCA_029216955.1 of Iris pallida. Classification (NCBI taxonomy): domain Eukaryota; kingdom Viridiplantae; phylum Streptophyta; class Magnoliopsida; order Asparagales; family Iridaceae; genus Iris; species Iris pallida. The sequence goes on from JANAVB010030220.1 coordinate 8,941,667, forward strand.
TAAGCTCATGTGTCCAATGCGAGAGCAATAGAAGCACCTAATGCTAGTGTGTGCACATGTATCAGAATAAGCATGGTTATGAACATGTGACATACTAGAATGATGAATGTCTCTAGAGTGAGCATGCATGGATTTGGTCTTAAGAATATCATGTTCTAATATCAAATCATCATGTATACAAGTAAGAGAATCAAATTTAACATTTAAAGCATTATTCTCTTTTTCAAATAAAATAATTCTAGAAATAAAATCATCATTTTGTTTCTTTAAAGAGTCAATAGAAGAATCATGCAAATGATTTAACTCATGAGTTTGCCTCTTAAGATCTTCTATTGATGAGGAAAGAGATTTGATTTTCAAAATTAAAGCCTCATTCAAACTCTTTAAAGAAACACAAGATGAGTTTTGAGAATCAAGTCTAGATAATAAAACATTGCTTTCATTTCTCAAAAACTTATTTGCTTCTTCTAAATGAATAACCTTTTCAGAAAGATCTTCATTTGTAGAATGAAGGTTGTCAAGAATCTCTAAGGATTGTTTAGCCATGGCTTTCCACTTAGAGCATTTCTTGCATTTAGAAAAAACATGATTGTCTATGCTACTAGAAATAAAACCCTCTTTATCGGAGGAGGAGGTAGAATACGATGCCATAGAAAAATAACAAGGATCTACTCTAAGGATGTTAAGCCTAACAATAGAGTCCTTGCTCTGATACCAATTGTAGGAACCCTAGAGGGGGGGGTGAATAGGGTCAAGCTAACTAATCAAGCACTTAGCACAAGCTAATTGGCAATTTAAAAATATAAGTGCAAGAGAAGAAGCAAACACAATACCGACACCCGATATATCCTGGTATCCTCCTAAGAGGCAGTCCAGTCCCGGAACTCTCTCCGGCTTTAATCCACTATTTGAGCAAATAGTTACACACGAGTTTGGATCCGAAGAACTCGCCAACTTCTTACACAAGAGCTTTAATCCGAAGGGCTCTCCGACTTCAACCGAGAGTTTGGATACGAAGACTCCCCAACTTCAACCGAGAGTTTGGATACGAAGACTCTCCAACTTCAACCTTTCACAATAGGTTTTGATCTCCTTATACAATAGGATGAAGATCTCACTTTTCAACTCAATAACTCTAACACAATTTGTGAATGGCAAATGAAAGCTTTGTAGAGTTGTTTATGGATAGGCTTTGGTGGTTTAGAAATTTTTAGGCTCAAAGCATCAATCTTGAATGAAGGGGTTCAAGGCTATTCATAACCAAAGCATTGAAAAGAGCTCAAGGCAACTTTTCAGTCCGCGGACCGGTATACCACCGGTATGATCCGGCATACCGTCGGTATACCGGTCTGGGATTGCAACGGCTCGAAATATAGCCGTTGGGATCATTTAATGCTGAAAATCCGACCGTTGGAATATCAATGTTACTGAATCGGTATACCGTCGGTATGATCCGGTATACCGTCGGTATGCCGATTTTGTGGACATAAACTTTCTGTGAACAAAATCGGTATACCGCCGGTATGCACCGGTATACCGTCGGTATGCCGGTTTTCAGCCAAAAATGATCCTGGGCTAGTTTCTGCCCTAGCTTTCGATTTTGCCATCCATTTCTTGTGTTTACAATAATTCCTAAGACTCATTACAGACTCCAGATAAACTTAGGCAGGTGCAGGCTTCTTCAGAGTCTTGAAATGATGATGGCATGGCTTGGCTTCTTCCTTTGATAGGTACTGGCTTTTTTTTTCTTGGCGGCAGCTGTCCAAAGATATCCAGTTTGCGAAAACTGAATACCTTTCGGGAGCTTTGCCCCCGAACCCCCGACGAGGGGCGCTGCCCCCTCGACCCCCGTCCGCTGACCGGGCAGCGGAACCCCCGAGTGCGTGGCTCCAGAGATGTCATCGGGTGGTTCAAAGAAATCTTGTGGCATCCGTCGTCTTTGGCCCACCATGATGATTTCTTCATTGCATTGCATATGTCCATATTGATCTTGCTAATTACTTTTCTGCAAATACATGTTAGACGAACAAAGCAATATACATGTAGCAAGAATGATAAGATAAAAGCACATTAGGACTATGCGAAGTTTAAGTATCAATGCTATAGTGATAGCATAAATATTAGTGATATCATAATGATTAAACTTAATTGAATAACCACAATCAAAAACATAGTTTTGATTTCGGCAACCCGATTAAATTTAAGATAGAAAGCTCATATCACTAATATGTAAACCAATAGGCACATATCACCAAAGGTATAAGTATAAGTAGAAATGCTATAGCGATAGTATAAAGATTAGTGATAATGAAATGCTAAACTTAACATATTAACCATATTCAAAAATATGATAAAATCATTGGACCAACAGGCATGACCCGGAGGAAGTACATAGGTTTTCTTCATAGTTCTCCTACGGCTGTTGAAGAAAACCTATGTACTTCCTCCGGGTCATGCCGCCGGCTGTACTGCTTCCCCCTCCTCTTCCAGCCCACTTCTTCTCCCCCGACTCTACCCTTGAGCTGGATGTCATATGTGGCTGAGAGAGTCAAATAAAAAGAAGGGAAGTAGGGAGGAGCAGATTGGTTCAGAGCTATGATGGAGGAGAGGAGAAGAAAGATGCTTGATCAGAACGGATGGCTCAGAACACAAGCCAAGATTCATTCTAGCATACATTAGTGTGAATCATCTATGTTCTGTACATATGGTGTAGTATATGTTCTTATCGTATCTAGTATCTGAATAACGTAACAGAATCAAGATGAACTCACTAATGTAATACTAAGACATCATCTACTACTATATAAGATATAGTGATAGGTTGTCGTATCATCATTGCCGAGGGATGAGGGTCGGAGGATAGGCAACTTTATCTACGGCTACATAGTTTATGCCTAGCCAGTCGAATGGCTGCAGGGACTATGTCCTGATCACCATGTCGTACCGTAAATTAATGCAAATGGAGCTGAAAATATCCTTCGCTAACCGGTCACTAGTCCGTCGGTAACTGAGAATTTTTTTGAAAAAAAAATTGCAGCACTTTTCCTGTTCACAAAAATATACATAAACCAAACCAATATATAATACACACTAATTATCCAAGAATCACATAGACCAAATATGCACATACGAATTTAATGCACGCCAATTATCCAAGAATCATATAGACCAAACCAAATTAATATAAAATAGACATCAATTATCCTGAAGAGTAACCTAATATCCGTCGTTATAATTCGATTTATCTTCAAGTGTGAGAATGAATGGCTCAGAACACAAGCCAAGATTCATTCTAGCATACATTAGTGTGAATCATCTATGTTCTGTACATATGGTGTAGTATATGTTCTTATCGTATCTAGTATCTTAAGAACGTAACAGAATCAAGAAGAACTCACATAATGTAATACTAAGACATCATCTACTACTATATAAGATATAGTGATAGGTTGTCGTATCATCATTGCCGAGGGATGAGGGTCGAAAGACAGTCAACTTTATCTACGGCTACATAGTTTCTGCCTCGCCAGTCGAATGGCTGCAGGGACTATGTCCTGATCACCATGTCGTACCATAGATTAATGCAAATGGAGCTGGAGCCAAAATATAGAAACCAAAATACAGAATCAAATCCCTGGGACGGATGGCTCAGAACACAACCAACCGGAGAGGATACTCTGAGAGATCCATCTGAGTAGGACGTATACTCTGAGAGATCACCTTTACAAGAATGATATCAGTAGTGGGATTGAGTGCTGGAGGGGATATTATCAGAGTATACGTCCTACTCAGATGGGTCTCTCACCGTTACTATTTTTTTCTGACAGTATGGTGGATGTGCTCCGTCAACAGATTCTTGTTCCGAGCCAAAACTTTGTCCCGGAGCTCAAGTGGACATCCTTGGTGTAGAGCTCGAGTGAGAGGTTCCTGACAGCATGGTGGTCTCATTTATCAAAGTATCCGTGCTCGTCCCACAACCAATATGGGATGAGCACGGATACTTTGACAAAGGAGACCACCATGCTGTCAGGAACCTCTCACTCGAGCTCTACACCAAGGATGTCCACTTGAGCTCCGGGGCAAAGTTTTGGCTCGGAGCAAGAATCTGTTGAGGAAGCACATCCACCATGCCGTCAGAAAAAATTAATAACGGTGAGAGACCCATCTGAGTAGGACGTATACTCTGATAATATCTCCTCCAGCACTCAATCCCACTACTGATATCATTCTTGTAAATGTGATCTCTCAGAGTATACGTCATACTCAGATGGATCTCTCAGAGTATTCTCTCTTTTTGGTTGTCGTATCATCATTGCCGAAGGATGAGGGTCGGAGGAAAGTACAAATAGTCTAATACAAAAGCAACTCAATATGTAGTCCAATACAAATAGTCTAATACAAAAAAAACCCAATACAAATAGTCCAATACAAATAAGTACTAATAGCTAATGAGAACCACGCTGCTCACGCAAACGCTCAGTGATACGTTCACGCAACCACCTCGAAAAAGCAAAAATTTTGGCACGAGGAGAGCTGTCATCCCTTGCAAGGACTGCATGAAGAGTCCTCTCGGTCTCACTAGCTACCGGTGCTGGATGAATAGAACTTCCGGTCTCACTAGCAACCGGTGCCACTTCCTCCTTAACTGTAGGAGGAGCCACCTCAGCATTCACTATTTTCCTCAAACGACGTGCCGCTCCTCGGGTCATGGGTACCATCTGGTAAGATCGATAGTCACAAATAATATAATTGTAACATAAGCAAGCTAACTAAAGGAACCATCATGTAATTTGAGTACATTTTCGAAAGCCGATAAAGTATAAAAAATTCGATTTTTTGCCAAGTGTGAGAACGGATGGCTCAGAAGACAACCCAAGATTCATTCAAGCATACATTAGTGTGAATCACCTATGTTCTGTACATATAGTGTAGTATATGTTCTTATCGTATCTAGTATCTGAAGAATGTAACAGAATCAAGATGAACTCACATAATGTAATACTAAGACATCATCTACTACTATATAAGATATAGTGATAGGTTGTCGTATCATCATTGCCGAGGGATGAGGGTCGAAAGACAGTCAACTTTATCTACGGCTACATAGTTTCTGCCTCGCCAGTCGAATGGCTGCAGGTACTATATCCTGATCACCATGTCGTACCGTAGATCAAATGGAGCTGGAACTGGAGCCAAAATACAGTACTACTTCACCATGTCGTACCATTTTACTCTATCTCTCTCTCTTTCCCCCTCCGGCGCTCTCACTCTCTCCGGCGCTCTCACACTACTAATTCCTATGTGTTTTAAGTGTGAGAACGGATGGCTCAGAACACAACCCAAGATTCATTCTACCATACATTAGTGTGAATCATCTATATTCTATATACATATCGTGTAGTATATGTTAACCTTATCGTATCTAGTATCTGAAGGACGTACGTAACAGAATCAAGATGAACTCACTAATGTAATACTAAGACATCATCTACTACTATATAAGATATAGTGATAGGTTGTCGTATCATCATTGTCGAGGGATGAGGGTCGGAGGACTGGCAACTTTATCTCGGCAACATAGTTTCTGCCTCGCCAGTCGAATGGCTGCAGGGACTATGTCATGATCACTATGTCGTACCGTAGATTAATGCAATTAATAGAGCTGGAAATATCCGTCGCTAACCGGTAACAAGTCTGTCGCTAACTGAGATTGTCACATACACATATGTATATCACAGCTAGATGTATAGATATATACATCTATACAGAAGCACACAACTGATAGAACTCGCACTGTCCTTGAGACAGTGAACATATACACCATGAATCCAAACCCCATATATATATTCATATTTACTAATCCAAACACCACCAAACTAATGGAACACCCAATATGGATAACACATTATTTAGCCAATATATAAACTCAGATGAATTTGAGAAGCAAAGCCACTCGCCGCCCCCGACCAAAGCCCGCCGCCCCAAGCCCGCCGCCCAGTAGTTCGGTTGCATATATATATGAAAAGTGCTTATGGGTGTGCATCGGTTGCAAATAGCCCCGACGCACACGCCCCAAGCCAGCCGCCCAGTCTCCGACGCCGCCGCCCTAAGCCCACCGCCCAGTCCCCGACCCAAGCCAGCCGCCCAGCCCCCGATGCCCCCGCCCCAAGCAAGCCGCCCAGCCCCCGACGCCGTCGCCCCAAGCCTACCGCCCAGCCCCCCACCCAAGCCAGCCGCCCAGCCCCCGACGCCCCAACCCCAAGCCCGCCTCCCAGACCCCGACGCCCCCGCCCCAAGCCCACCGTCCAGACCCCGACCCAAGCAAGCCGCCCAGCCCCCGACGTCCCAACCCCAAGCCCGCCTCCCAGACCCCGACGCCCCCGTCCCAAGCCCACCGCCCAGACCCCGACCCAAGCCAGCCGTCCAGCCCCCGACGCCCCAACCCCAAGCCCGCCTCCCAGACCCCGACGCCCCCGTCCAGCCCCCGACGCCCCAACCCCAAGCCCGCCTCCCAGACCCCGACGCCCCCATCCCAAGCCCACCGCCCAGATCCCGACCCAAGCCAGCCGCCCAGCCCGCGACGCCCCAGCCCCAAGCCCGTTGCCCCGCCCCCGACGCCGCCACCCCAAGCCCACCGCCCAGCCCCCGACCCAAGCCAGCCGCCAAGCCCCGGACGGCCCAGCCCCAAGCACGCCGCCCAGCCCCTATACGACACCGCGAGAGAGAGAGAGAGAGGTCGAGAGAGAGAGAGGGGGTTACCTTCGGGAGAGAGAGAGGAGAGGACGTCGACGCCGACGACGACACCGACGCTGATCACTGAAGCTGACACCGACGAGAGAGAGAGAGAGAGAGAGAGAGGAGAGAAAGTAAATTTGGGGGGAATGCGAAAAGTTTCCTCCGCCGTTTCATTTAAAGTCTGGTACGTATATATAGCGACGGACTAGCGACTGGTGAAAACCAGTCGCCCAGCAGTCGCCTGTTTTGATAAGTGTCGACTGAATATCCGTCGCTAAGTCGTCGACGATATGTCCCGCCAATTCTCTACACAATTCTCGCCAAATAATCGACTATGTAGCGACGACGATAAATCCGTCGCTATATCACCGACAGTCTAGCGACGGATGTACGACCTTTCATCCCCCTAAAATTAAAATAAAAATGGCAAAAGCGTGTAGTCGGTAATCCGTCGCTGAGCGGCCACGAAACGGTCGCTAATACCGACGGAAAAATTTCGTCGCTAAAAAGCCGTCGCTAAATGAGCGTATTTTGGTAGTGGCATGTGTGTATGTGAAATATACATGAAAGTGTATAGGAGGATTTGGGTTTCAAACAATAGCTATCAAGTTACACTACTCATGACATATTAGTTAAACAATCTACAATGCATAACCTATTTACTCATAACATGCATGGCTAACCATATATATACATATATCTATATGTATAGAGAGGTAGAGATTTAGTTATGTATCTATATACATTATAACATGTATGCATAAACTCTATATATATCTATATATATATATATGAACATAACATAGAGAGGAAGGGTTAGGTTTATATGGCAGTGTATACTAAGTTAGGGTGTGTGTGTTCTTGTACAGGGTTATAGCTTAGTATTGAAATGTTAAATCCAGTTTTAGTTCAGCATTTACATACAAGAATCTGAAATAAGCTAACATTTAAACCAGTGTAATATTAACATAATGCAGTTTCAGATTTTTAGGGATTTGAAACATCACAACCAACTCAATGCTCCCAACACGTCCTAACATGATGGAGATGAAACCCTAACATACTATCCCTACATACGACAATGTATACAGCTCTAAATATTACATATTAAATCTGGAATTGAACTAAACATCTGCAATCAATAAAAAAATGTTAACATGTATTCAGTTTTAGGATTTTGGAGAATTTCGAACATCAAACCAACCCAATGTTTATCACAACCTAACATGTAAAAAAATATGAAACCTAACATTATATTCCTACATACAATAATGTATATAGCTCAAAATATTACATTTAAAACAACAGATTGAACTAATATTTAAAATCCAGTATTAAGGGTTAATATGCACACAGTCTTAGATTTGACAATTTCAAACACAAAACTCAACCAATTTCTTTAAGAATTGAAACCCTGTATGAACATACATGTGCAGTGATGTAACAAAACTAGTAACATGAAATTTATATTTAAATTACGAATTTAAGCTGGAAAAAGTAGAGAACCAGAAATACTGGGGTTTTGAGAATTTAAACATCAATAACATATTAGTATATATTCAAATAGGTTGGTAATCAAAGTGTAACATGCATACGCATCAGGCAAGTGTCTGTGTCCGCTATATATATTCTCATGTCCCAATATAAAAATCAAATTTCATATCATGACCAACATTTAGATTCCTACCAAGATTGCAAAGTAGGTGATTGATGTAATCAAGACAGTTTTATTATTATTATTATTATTTAATACAAGAATAATAGCAAGAAGAAAATAACGATAAAATCTGTTCTACTTATCTGTTTAAAAGAAGAACCATTTTGAAACCAGAGCTATAATATCAAATCCAAGATAAGGTCTACCAAAATCATTGATTCGTTGTATTATGAAGAAACTCATAGCAAGAAGTTACACAAAGGTTTATAAAAAAAATAGCTAAAGCTACTCCTAAGTTAAATAATGAGAAGTAAAACAAAACAAAACAAATAATAATTCTTTTTTTTGAAGGGCTGAAACAAAAGTAGATAAAACATGTTCAAAAATATTTAAGGTACAATCTGATAATTATATGCGTCTATCCAAAATCATGGTGCTCTAAATCCTCGTTATACTAGTAAGCAAGGCTACGATAATCACAAAGTCCTCGACTTAGGCACATACCTCTAGAATCGTGGTATTTAACATTTTCGCGATGCCGCTAGCTTGGCTACGAAAACCTTAAATTCCACACCCGAGAAATATATCCAAAATCAGACTATATGTCCTCGCCATGCTGGCTAATGTGACTATAGAAGACTAGATTCCAAAACTTAGATGACCTAGCCCATATAATTTCATCTTGACAAAAATTAAATTAAATCAACAATGAATACCCAAAAATCAATTTATCAACGAACATCAAGATTCAAAAATAAACAAAAATCCTTCAAATCATATAAATACAAACTCGGATGCCACAGCTAACATCAAGATTCAAAGTTCAACAATCATCCATAAAAATCAATAAATACAAAATCAAATTCAACAATAATCCATCAAAATCAAATTCAACAACAGAAAGTAAAGATAAATCAAATCAAGGGAAAAGAGTTTTCAAATCGAAGTTAAAATAAGATTCTCAAGAGTCGTCCCAGGAATCTCTCAAGGGATCCTAATTGGGATTGAGTACCTTCAAAATATATCCTAATCCTGCTGCAGGCTGTAGCAGTATAGTTCGAATACCACTACACAAATTCGACCTGCATAGGCCACCACTAAAAACGTGTCACGACCCGTACCCTAGAGTAAGGGAACGAGACGTGGGTACGTCCAGCCTACGCCACAGTGTCGACGGTAGAACGCTGTCCTAGGTCTCATGCATCTAACAGTACAAGGCTAAGCAGTTTATACTCCCCGAATGGGGGTGACATAGCAGAATATAAACTCAATCACATCTAAGGTAGAGCATAATGGAAGATAGATAAAACATGAAATCCAAAAGAGATACAGCAGATAGAAGTCTAAGTGTCTAAGATACACCAACCCAGAAATATATCTCAAAGCTCAAATACAGTAATCCATAAAATAAATCTAACTCAAGACAACTGAAAATAAGCTATAAGCAAACCCTAGCTATCTATACAACCTCTACTGTGCCTCCTCTAGGCTAGCAGGTAACCTCCAGGCTATCTATAAAATTTATCAACAGGTCCAGTCAGGACAGGAGTGAGCACAGTACATCTCAACAAATCATAGCAGGTTAGGATATATAATCATGCTAGAGAGTAAGATACAAGATACTGAAGGAATAATATGATAAAAAGAGAGAGACTGTAAATAAATAGCTACAGTATATAGAGAACTAACAGTACTAGTGATTCAGAGCACAAGATGGTTATGTAGACGGCACGATCTTATACACGAGTAATCTACAGAGGTTGTACATGAGTAATATACTGGATTGAATACATAACCACTTCTACTCCCCCGCCCCAATCAATACACATGGGTCTAGTTAAGTTATGTTATTGTACACGAAGGTCATGTGAATATATGATTATACACGATTTTATACGTTTCGTACACGAATGTCACAAATACAAGGAGTACACGATATTCACGATAAAGTACACGAACACGAATACCCGATGTATCCGATAAGGGGATAACATCGCACAACAAGATCCATATTGTACTAATCCGTGTTTCCAACGTGTCAGCATCATGTAAAGTAATCTAAAGCAGGAAAATACTCCTAATGCAGGATATAAAATAATCAGAAAATGTACTCGCCTGGTATCCTGAATATCTAAAGAGAATATACTGTCCGAGGAGTGGTGTCTGGCTCCTATAGAACAGTACAAGTCACTACATGTCCAAAATAGTAAAATAGACTGCTACAATGCATTCTACATGATGTTTTGGTCAATCTAGCTAAAATCAACCCTTGGTCAACTCTAGTCAACTATACTAGCCAAAGTAGGTCAACTAGGTCAAGTTCTAGCCCAAACAAGTCTAACAAGTCTCACTAGGCCCAACCAAGCCTAGGCTAGCACTAACACAATCACAAGGCAATGTGAACCACAACAATACATAATATCTAATAGATACTATGTATAAATACATACCTTCATACATATATGCATATCCACATTACATACATATTTATATATATAGGCATATGTTACATCATGCATATTTACATAGTCACATGCATAGATATATACATTCATGCACATTTACGTACATACTTTTATACATTATATATGTTGACATTCATTACAATGTATTATATTTTACTTATACCTTTGATTCATTCATTCATTCATATATGACATTCATTCATGCATTTATACATTCATTCATTCATGTTATCACTATATACATATTTGATTCATGTATCCACACATACATACATGGATACACAACATACATGTATACATTCATACATGCTTATATTGCATACATGCATACATATATATCATGTATACATGCATACATTGCATACATGCCTACATACGTATCATATATACATACTTGCATTCATTCATGCACATTACATACTTACATGCATCTATATATTATATACATTGTATACAACATGTAAAAATAGAAGAAGGAAAAAAAAGAGAAAAATGAAATGGAAAGGGAAGGAAGGAAAACATGTAAGAAAAAGAAATAACAGTGTATATATACATACTTGTATTATATATTTTACATTACCATACATGCTATCATTATATATTGTATTACATTATGTATACATTATACATTCATATCTATCATTACATGTATACCTTGCATTCATATCTAGCATTCATTATATATTTTCATGCATACATTGTATATCATTCTTTCATTCATGCATTTATGCATTGCTTACATACATTACATTGATTGCATGCCTACTTGCTTGCATTTAACCATATATATACATTTAGGGGTGGGCACGGGTCGGGCCGGGCCCAAATTTGTTGGACCCGGACCGGACCCGTTACTTGGCGGGGCGGGGCGGGGCGGGTCCAAAAAATATTGGACCCAGACCGAACCCGACCCGTTTGAAACGGGTCCGAAACGGGTCGACCCGCGGGTCCAAACGAGTCCAAAAAAATTTAAAAAATTCTATAATAGTAAACATTTACATATGTTATATTGTCTATAAGAACAAAACAAATCTAATGTCTTCCCAAACTTCTAGAATTTGTTTAGTAAACAATAAGATATTCTATTATGTATAGTATAATAACAAAAAATACTAAAAATTGATATAAAAAAATATACTCCTAGAAACGGGTCGGGCCGAGGCCCCATTTATTTTGAAAATAGGACCCGTCCTGACCCGTTAACATCACACGACCCGCCCCGACCCGCCCCGTTTAAATTTCAAAATTTAGGAACCGGCTTGTTTAGATATTTTACGGTTCGGGCCGGGTCGGAACCGCGGGTCCTAGAACCGTATGCCCACCCCTATATACATTAATGCAAAGAGGATACATATCATATATATATCATTTCATTCATCTAACATATCATGTATTACATACTCTACATTCATTTAATATCCATACTACATAGGCTCATAGGTTACACAAAATGTCTATGTCGTATAGTCACTCTTCTACTTAAAATTAATACTGTACCAATTGGGCCTTCACTAATTTCTAGGATTAAAGTATGTCGTAGTCCTTCATGTAAGCTTTCCGAAACTTCAAACGGATCATATTTTCGTGTCCGAAAGCTCCCGGAATCGCAAAAATACCGAAACATGTTCGTCTTTCGTACAGCTGACACTCAAATAATTTTACAAAAAGTTTTAGAACGATTTTGGCTTATTAAAATATATATTTGGAAAGCTAACTTCGATACAGTTCTTTTAAAAAAACAGAAGATAAATCGGAGTTCTAAGCTAAAAGTTATGACATTTCTAAGTTGCTTTGGTTAATAAAAACGTGGATAAAAATTATGACGGATTTGACAAAAGAACACATATAGGCCAAGATACTTGGATACAAACATAGGTATCCAAATGAAACGCATTCTAACCCTCCTAACTAAGATCAATCCACTCTCTAACCATTATAAAACTGAATTTAAATATCTATTTAAACTATTATCATACATACATACACATGGGGTGTCCTAATTTGGGATCTATCAAGTAGGACACAAGATACATATCTAAAATCCTCAAGAGAGCTCCAAATGGCCTCAAATTTGAATCTAAATGGGACACATGCATGAGGATGGATCCTACGAATTCAAAACTAATTTATATGCAAAGGAAATCGATTTAGAGGATGAGTTTTACCTATTGAGAGTGGAATCCCAATGAAATCCTTTAGGACACGGCTCCGATATGAAGATCCCTCAAACTGGACACTCCTCCTTGCACTCCTCTTCCAATCCTTAGTAGCACCCTTCCCTTGGAGAATGAGAATGATTGAGGAAAGGTTTGGTGAAGGAATGATTTGATTTGGAGATCAAATCAATGGGAAGGCTCTCTAAAATTGGAGAAGAACAAAAGGAAAATAAAAGAGACAAGATTGTAATGAATGAAATGAATCATTCTTTTCTAAAGGTGGATGCCAAAAAGAGTCCATTAGGGCTAATGGGAAATGTCCTAATTGCCCCTCTCTAGTCTCATATGGTTAAGTTTAGACTAGGTTCAAGTTTGGGGTCAAAATGATCAAGTTTTGAGTCTCTAACTTAACCATTCTAACATGATAAAAATTAGTTTAATTAACTAACTTAATGTTGGGTCTTGTGAGCCATGATTAACTTAATATTGAGTCTCATCTAGAGTTCAAGCTACCCGGGTCATAATACAAGTCGAAACGAGATGAAACTCAAACCCGACTAAACAAATCCAATAAAAACAATATTGAAAATATAAAAATTTTCCAAAATATTAAAATATGAAAAATGACCAAAATTATAATACATCAATTTAATTATTATTAAAAATAATCTAAAATTCACCAATTAATCAAAATTCTAAATAATTCAAAAGTCACAAAATGACCAAAATATCCTTAGCCTAAAAAGTTGTAAATAGTCATTCTAATCACATGGTTAGGTCCCCATGGTTAGACTCTAAGCTTAGCAAAACTAGGGATTAACTAGTTAACCATCAAAATCATAATTCAACATTTTAAAAAGTTTTAAATTGATTAAAAAAATTACCAAAAATTACAACATGAGTTAAATCTTATTATCGATTAATCAAAATTATAAAAGTTCAAAATTACCCTCATTTTAGAAAAGTGGGTGTTAGAAGTCTACCCTCCTTAGAAGAATTTTGTCCTCGAAATTAAGATGGTTGTACTTTTTCTAGAGTCTCGTCCCCAACAATCAAATTCTCAGAACTTACCTAAATCATACAATTTAAAAGAATGACATACAGGGTCATGGTATACGGTGGCAGTGAAAGTCTCATCTAGGTGTACTAGTCACACTAGACCAAAACAATCATAGGATATCAAAACACACAAGCAATCTAGGGTGCTAAACTAGAAAAGATACAGAAATAACAAATCATCAAAACTGTAAGGCAGTCTACCATCCTATATGAAAAGTGGTACTTATCAAAAAATAAATTAAAGATAACTACTAATTATCTATAAAGGGGTACTATTCACAGAAAAAAAATCACAATCAAAAGTTAAAGAATGAAAGTCAATTGTATTGAAATCCAATCACAATATATTTATAGAGATGGAGAGCGCGTTAGAGAGAAAAAAGATAGCATTATGTAAAGTTATGTGGTTCGTGTGTGTATGGATGTATGTGGACATGTTCATATGGTTAGATAGTAGGCATGTGTGTATGTGAAATATACTTGAAAGTGTATAGGAGGATTTGGGTTTCAAACAATAGCTATCAAGTTACACTACTCATGGCATATTGGTTAAACAATCTACAATGCACAACCTATTTACTCATAACATGCATGGCTAACCATATATATACATATATCTATATGTATAGAGAGGTAGAGATTTAGTTATGTATCTATATACATTATAACATGTATGCATAAACTCTATATATATCTATATAGATATATGAACATAACATAGAGAGGAAGGGTTAGGTTTATATGGCAGTGTATACTAAGTTAGGGTGTGTGTGTCCTTGTACAGGGTTATAGCTTAGTATTGAAAGGTTAAATCCAGTTTTAGTTCAGCATTTACATACAAGAATCTGAAATAAGCTAACATTTAAACCAGTGTAATATTAACATAATACAGTTTCAGATTTTTAGGGATTTTGAAATATCACAACCAACTCAATGCTCCTAATACGTCCTAACATGATGGAGATGAAACCCTAACATACTATCCCTACATACGACAATGTATACAGCTCTAAATATTACATATTAAATCTGGAATTGAACTAAACATCTGCAATCAATAAAAAAATGTTAACATGTACTCAGTTTTAGGATTTTAGAGAATTTCAAACATCAAACCAACCCAATGTTTATCACAACCTAACATGTAAAAAAATGTGAAACCTAACATTATATTCCCACATACAATAATATATATAGCTCAAAATATTACATTTAAAACAACATATTAAACTAATATTTAAAATCCAGTATTAAGGGTTAATATGCACAAAGTCTTAGATTTGACAATTTCAAACACAAAACTCAACCAATTTCTTTAAGAATTGAAACCCTGTATGAACATACATGTGCAGTGATGTAACAAAACTAATAACATGAAATTTATATTTAAATTACGAATTTAAGCTGAAAAAAATAGAGAACCAAAAATACTGAGGTTTTGAGAATTTAAACATCAACAACATATTAATATATATTCAGATAGGTTGGTAATCAAAGTGTAACATGCATACGCATCAGGCAAGTGTCTGTGTCCGCTATACATATTCTTATGTCCAATATAAAAATCAAATTCTATATCAAGACCAACATTTAGATTCCTACCAAGATTGCAAAGTAGGTGATTGATGTAATCAAGACAGTTTTATTATTATTATTATTATTATTTAATACAAGAATAATAGCAAGAAAAAATAACGATAAAATCTGTTCTACTTATCTGTTTAAAAGAAGAACCATTTTGAAACCAAAGCTATAATATCAAATCCAAGATAAGGTCTACCAAAATCATCGATTCATTGTATTATGAAGAAACTCATAGCAAGAAGTTACACAAAGGTTTATAAAAATAAATAGCTAAAGCTACTCCTAAGTTAAATAATGAGAAGCAAAACAAAACAAAACAAAAGTAGAGAAAACATGTTCAAAAATATTTAAGGTACAATCTGATAATCATATGCGTCTATCCAAAATCATGGTGCTCTAAATCCTCGTCATACTAGTAAGCAAGGCTACGATAATCACAAAGTCCTCAACTTAGGCACATACCTCTAGAATCGAGGTATTTAACATTTTCACGATGCCGCTAGCTTGGCTGCGAAAACCTTAAATTTCCACACCCGAGAAATATATCCAAAATCAGACTATATGTCCTCACCATGCTGGCTAATGTAACTATAGAAGACTAGATTCCAAAACTTAGATGACCTAGCCCATATAATTTCATCTTGACAAAAATTAAATTAAATCAACAATGAATACCCAAAAATTAAATTTATCAACGAACATCAAGATTCAAAAATGAACAAAAATCCTTCAAATCATATAAATACAAACTCGGATGCCACAGCTAACATTAAGATTCAAAGTTCAACAATCATCCATCAAAATCAATAAATATAAACTCAAATTCAACAATAATCCATCAAAATCAAATTCAACAACAGAAAGTAAAGATAAATCAAATCAAGGGAAAAGAGTTTTCAAATCGAAGTTAAAATAAGATTCTCAAGGGTCGTCCCAGGAATCTCTCAAGGGATCCTAACTGTGATTGAGTACCTTTAAAATATATTATAATCCTGCTGCAGGCTGTAGTAGTACTCTAGTTCGAATACCACTACACAAATTCGACCTGCATAGGCCACCACTAAAAATATGTCACGACCCGCACCCTAGAGTAAGGGCACGAGACGTGGGTACGTCCAGCCTACGCCGTAGTGTCGGCGGTAGAATGCTGTCCTAGGTCTCATGCATCTAACAGTATAAGGCTAAGTAGTTTATACTTTCCGAATGGGGGTGACATAGCAGAATGTAAACTCAATCACATCTAAGGTAGAGCATAATGGAAGATAGATAAAACATGAAATCCAAAAGAGATACAGCAGATAGAAGTCTAAGTGTCTAAGATACACCAATCCAGAAATATATCTCAAAGCTCAAATACAGTAATCCATAAAATAAATACAACTCAAGACAACTAAAAATAAGCTATAAGCAAACCCTAGCTATCTATACAACCTCTACTGTGTCTCCTCTAGGCTAGCAGGCAACCTCCAGGCTATCTGTAAAATTTATCAACAGGTCCAGTCAGGATAGGAGCGAGCACAGTACATCTCAACAAATCATAGCAGGTCAGGATATATAATCATGCTAGAGAGTAAGATACAAGATACTGAAGGAATAACATGATAAAAAGAGAGAGACTGTAAATAAATAGCTACAGTATATAGAGAACTAACAGTGCTAGTGATTCAGAGCACAAAATGGTTATGTAGACGGCACAATGTTGTACACGAGTAATCTACAGAGGTTGTACACGAGTAATCTACTAGATTGAATACATAACCACTTCTACTCCCCCATCCCAATCAATACACAAGGGTCTAGTTAAGTTATGTTATTGTACACGAAGGTCATGTGAATATATGATTATACACGATTTTACACGTTTCATACACGAATGTCACAAATACAAGGAGTACACGATGTTCACGATAAAGTACACGAACACGAATATCCGATGTATCCGCTAAGGGGATAACATCGCACAACAAGATCCATATAGTACTAATCCGTGTTTCCAACGTGTCAGCATCATGTAAAGTAAACTAAAGTAGGAAAATACTCATAATGCAGGATATAAAATGATCAGAGAATGTACTCGCCTGGTATCCTGAATATCTGAAAAGAATATATTGTCCGAGGAATGGTGTCTAGCTCCTATAGAACAATACAAGTCACTACATGTCCAAAATAGTAAAATAGACTGCTACAATGCATTCTACATGATGTTTTGGTCAATCTAGGCTAAAATCAATCCTTGGTCAACTCTAGTCAACTACACTAGTCAAAGTAGGTCAACTAGGTCAAGTCCTAGCCTAAACAAGTCTAACAAGTCTCACTAGGCCCAACCAAGCCTAGGCTAGCACTCACACAATCACAAGGCAATGTGAACCACAAAAATGCATAATATCTAATAGATACTATGCATAAATACATATCTTCATACATATATGCATATCCACATTACATACATATTTATATATATAGGTATATGTTACATCATGCATATTTACATAGTCACATGCATAGATATATACATTCATGCACATTTACGTACATACTTTTATACATTATATATGTTAACATTCATTACATTGTATTATATTTTACTTATACCTTTGATTCATTCATTCATTCATATATGACATTCATTCATGCATTTATACATTCATTCATTCATGTTATCACTATATATATACTTGATTCATGTATCCACTTATACATACATGGATACACAACATACATGTATACATGTATACATGCTTATATTGCATACATGCATACATATATATCATGTATACATACATACATTGCATATATGCTTACATACGTATCATATATGCATACTTGCATTCATTCATGCACATTACATACATGCATCTATATATTATATACATTGTATACAACATGTAAAAATAGAAGAAGAAAAAAAAAGGAAAAACTAAAATGGAAAGGGAAGGAAGGAAAAATGTAAGAAAAAGAAATAACAGTGTATATATACATGCTTGCATTATATATTTTACATTACCATACATGCTATCATTATATATTGTATTACATTATGTATACATTATACATTCATATCTATCATTACATGTATACCTTGCATTCATATCTAGCATTCATTATATACTTTCATGCATACATTGTATATCATTCTTTCATTCATGCATTTATGTATTGCTTACATACATTATGTTGATTGCATTCCTACTTGCTTGTATTCAACCATATATATACATTAATGTAAAGAGGATACATATCATATATATATCATTTCATTCATCTAACATATCATGCATTACATATACTACATTTATTTAATATCCATACTACATAGGCTCATAGGTTACACAAAACGTCTATGTCGTATAGTCACTCTTCTACTTAAAATCAATACTGTACCAATTGGGCCTTCACTAAATTCTAGGATTAAAGTATGTCGTAGTCCTTCGTGTTAGCTTTCCGAATCTTCAAACGGATTGTATTTTTGTGTCCGGAAGCTCCCGGAATCACGAAAATACCGAAACATGTTTGTCTTTCGTACAGCTGACACTCAAATAATTTTATAAAAAGTTCCAGAACGATTTTGGCTTATTAAAATATATATTTGGAAAGCTAACTTCGATATGGTTGTTTTAAAAAAATAGGAGGTAAATCGAAGTTCTAAGCTAAAAGTTATGACATTTCTAAGTTGCTTTGGTTAATAAAAACGTGGATGAAAATTATGACGGATTTGACAAAAGAACACATATAGGCCAAGATACTTGGATACAAACATAGGTATCCAAATGAAACTCATTCTAACCATCCTAACTATGATCAATCCACTCTCTAACCATTATAAAACTGAATTTAAATATCTATTTAAACTATTATCATACATACATACACATGGGGTGTCCTAATTTGGGATCTATCAAGTAGGACACAAGACACATATCTAAAATTCTCAAGAGAGCTCCAAATGGCCTCAAATTTGAATCTAAATGGGACACATGCATGAGGATGGATCCTACGGATTCAAAACTAATTTATATGCAAAGGAAATCGATTTAGAGGATGGGTTTTACCTATTTGGAGTGTAATCCCAATGAAATCCTTTAGGACACGGCTCCGATACGAAGATCCCTCAAACTGGACACTCCTCCTTGCACTCCTCTTTCAATCCTTGGTAGCACCCTTCCCTTGGAGAATGGGAATGATTGAGGGAAGGTTTGGTGAAGGAATGATTTGATTTGGAGATCAAATCAATGGAAAGGCTCTCTAAAATTGGAGAAGAACAAAAGGAAAATAAAAGAGGCAAGATTGTAATGAATGAAATGAATCATTCTCTCCTAAAGGTGGCTGCCATAAAGAGTCCATTAGGGCTAATGGAAAATGTCCTAATTGCTCCTCTCTAGTCTCATATGGTTAAGTCTAGACTAGGTTCAAGTTTGGGGTCAAAATGATCTAGTTTTGAGTCTCTAACTTAACCATTCTAACATGATAAAAATTAGTTTAATTAACTAACTTAATGTTGGGTCTTGTGAGCCATGCTTAACTTAATATTGGGTCCCATTTAGAGTTCAAGCTACCCGGGTCACAATACAAGTCGAAACGAGACGAAACTCAAATCCGACTAAACAAATCCAATAAAAATAATATTAAAAAATAAAATTTTCCCAAAATATTAAAATATGAAAAATGACCAAAATCATAATACTTCAATTTAATTATTATTAAAAATAATCTAAAATTTACCAATTAATTAAAATCCTAAATAATTCAAAAGTCACAAAATGACCAAAATATCCTTAGCCTAAAAAGTTGTAAATAGTCATTCTAATCATATGGTTAGGTCCCCATGGTTAGTCTCCAAGCTTAGCAAAACCAGGGATTAACTAGTTAACCATCAAAATCACAATTCAACATTTTAAATAGTTTTAAATTGATTAAAAAAATTACCAAAAATTACAACATGAGTTAAATCTTATTATCGATTAATCAAAATTATAAAAGTTCAAAATTACCCTCATTTTACAAAAGTGGGTGTTACAGAATGTTGCAAGGAAGAAAATGGAACAATAAATCTTGAGTTCCCTCAAGAAGCAAGATGTACTTGCCTAGCTCTCTCTATCTCACTCTCACAGTTTGGTGAGGAGTTAATGGTGGGGAAGAAGAAGAGTAATGAAGAGAGAGAGAAGAAGGGGTCAGTAAATGGGGTTGGTGGTGGTAGGTAGGTGGGTTGGTTCTCAACCAAAACCGAACCAAGCCTAACCAACACAAGCCGAACCGAACCAAGATGAACCAACAATTAAATACCCAATAAACCGGGCAAGGAGACATGCAATGCAAGATAAATACGTATACATATTCCAAAATACGTAATACGAACAACCGGCATTACACAAGCCAAACTATTAGTTTAAGTAAAATAAATCTCTAATAGCCCAAAGGCATTAAAAATAAATTTTACTAGCTAATATAAATAATATTGTATAATTAGTACTATATATGAAATTTAATAATACTAAAAACTTTAAATGCAACAACTCAGCACTCAATGTGCTGCTTCTCGGGAAGAGAAAATAGCACAACACACAATGTGTTGTTTGCTCGGGAAAAGAGATAAAGACATTAAAAAAATGAAAGAGAATAGAAGAAAGAGAGTGAGTCTTTCCACTCACTTTAATTCTCAACCAATAATAATAATTCCCATTCTCCTTCTCTTCAGACCCATCTTCTCCTCCACTTCTTCATATTCTACACACACGGCAAAGAAAAACTAAGAATCCCTTTCTCTATCCACTCCATTGCTAAAGTCCTATCCTCAACCAAAGCTCAAAGCCCAAAATGTACTCACTATATCAATCTTATCCCATTAATCTCTCTCTTCCCACCTAAACTCTCAGCCACATGAATAATTCATTCTACTTCTTCTTCAAAGCCACCTACCAAAACTTTATTCTCAAACTTCTCCCTTCACTCACAACTAACAAATCCCACTCTCAAGCTCACCTACTTCTTCACACTTCTCTCACACATAGCCAGCCCATCTATCTAATAAAACCGCCCCCAAACCAGCCTAACCTTCTCTCTCATGTCCCATTCTTCACTCAGCCGAAGAACAACTCAGTCCAAACTTCCCCCTTCGTCTTCTTCCTTCAGTCGTTCACTCTCTCCACGCTACCAACCCTAACCAGAAGCAAAAAAAGAACAATATGGATAAGAAGAGGACCAAGAAGATTAAGAAGAAGGCTCACCGAGACATGAGGCGGCGAGGGCTCCGGTCTGCAACGTAGACACGACAAGTTTGGGCGGGATCACCGATGGGGACCGATCTGGTCGCCTTGATTTGAGGCGAGCTCGAGCGGTGCGGCTACGTAACAGACCTTGGCTCCATTAGTGGTGTCCCTGGCCGCCGGACAAGGTGGCTCTCGGTGGAAGCAGCGAGATCTGGCGAGGAACAGCTCTGATCTAGAGGAAGTTGAATCTCGAGAAGGGTACTCAGCTCGAGGACGTGCGACCGAAGCAACGGACACAGCGTTCAAGAAAAATTAACTCGGTTTCGATCGAAGGCGGAGGAACCGTCGGCGGCGGAGGACGACTCAGGCGAGAATCGGTCGGCTGATCTAGGCAGTGGCGAGTCAGTTCTGGTGGACGAACGTGTGGCTCTTCGACGAGGCTGGCACTTCGATCTTCTAAGTGACGTCAGTGAACTCCGACAGCAGAGACGGGGCAGTGGCGCACGACGAATCTGGTCCTCTAACGACGACGATGAGGTTAGGTCACCGTCGTAGATCCCAGTGAGATCCTGACTTTGGTGTGGTATTGATGAGGCGGTTGACAACTCCTGATGGCTTGGTCGTCGTCTTCGGCGAGGTCGCATTGGTTCGCGGCGGCGCTCGGCCACTGACGGTGGTGCTCGACGATGCTTGGCCGGAACTGAAATGTGTAGTGATGTGGACAGTACAATGTGTGTTGAGAACTGTGTACTGACAATGTGTCAGCTATATATAATAAAATATTATGTGTATTCTACCAGTCAGATCTGGGTGGCACACTAGTAAATATGACTAGATTTGAGGACAATAGTTAAAATCTGTAACTAATTGTAACAAACTTGTAAAAGAATAACTAATTAATAACCCATTCATAACAACTAATCAAAACGTGTTAACTGCCAACTGTCAATAAACAATTTTTCTCCCAAAACCGTTATTCTTTTAATCATAGATAATTCATGATTACAAAATTACTTTAATGCAATATCATGTGCAGAGGATAATTAATAGCAGGAATAATTTTAGCTAAGACTATATATATATATATATATATATATATATATATATATATATATATATATATATATATATATATATATATAACAAAACATTCTTAAACAAAATTATTAACAAGTATATTTAGAGTAGTTCAATCTACAACTTAGCTAATTAATAATTACATAATCAAATAATTGTTATGGGCTAGCTGGCCAACTACTCCTTCCATTGGAAACCAGAAATAAAGCAGTTAGTTAATTCCTTCTTCCACATAGGTAAGAATTTATATATAGTAAATCAGAATTAAAATAAAATAACCACAACAATTACTTCTGATAATTATAATAGGAAAAACAAATTTAATCCACTAAACTTAACAAGAATCATTTGCCAAAATGATAACAGAATGCTTAATCTCATTTAAGGGAATAAATTTGTTTTTTTCCTTTTTTAAATAGCTTTATTAACCAATAACTTTTAAACTGTATTTGAGAAATAACCTTCACTTAAGAATAAAAATCTTTTTTTTTAAGGAACATGTTTTCTATAAAAAACAATATTTTAGAAAAATCTTAAAAATTCGCAAAAAATCGGTTTAGGGAGTTACAAATCTATCCCCCTTACAAAAACTTCATCCTCAAAATTTCAAATGATGCAATAAACATTATTAAGATTGGTCAAATACGAAAATTTAAAAATGATTAAGATCCGAATTTAAATATGACCAAAAAAATTTCTTTTTTTTCTTTTTTTAGAGTGATAAAAGTTTAGACAAAGTTATGATACCAAAATAATATCGTCATATTTAAATTCTAAAATAAAATTATGATTTAAATCCAATAAAATCATTTAAATCTAAATATTGCAACCACAACAAGAAATTTTAAACACGACTAGTAAAATATAATCCAAATTATTACAACTATTAAATCATCAATGCGACAACTAGAAGATATTACGACTGGGAATGAAGTAAAGGGTTTTGAAATTTTGTACTTGACTAGAAATCATCTCTGGCACAATCAAATTCTATCATGATCAAAAATCATTTAAGGCAAAATCATTCAGAAATCAAATTCATATAGGTATGTTCATTATCCTGATCATAATAAATTCTAGAAAAGCTAAGAGAAATTTATATAAGGAACATTGGGTAACAAAATGATTTTTGAAAACTGCTACAACATTCAAATATAGCCAAAATCAAGATAATTCCTAGTAAAATCGTCGATGACAATAAAAGATCAAGCATGGTATATAACATGGACGCCGTCTCAATAGTATCCGAAAATCATATATATCTGAAATCACATTGCCTAGAGTTCATGCCCCACCAGTGTAGTATACATCTGGCTGCAATGAACCTTTGGCTCAATAATTTAAATAATATTAATTTATCGAATATTTCTGTCAATTTTATCCATATTATCAAAACAACTCAAGAGATAAAAATTTACGATTTAGGACATAGCTTCAATAATGTTCGAGAACCTATGAATACCTGAAATTATTTTGACTTATAGCTCATGCCTCGCCAGTGCGCAGCTGGCTGTAGTGAACCTTCGGTCTCCATAATCCAGATAAATGACTGCAGTGCGCATCTGCCACGTCATAGTAGGTCGTCGAGTACTCTCTCAACTTTGTCCTTAGAAATTCTAAGGAGTTTATGAAAATTCAAAATAAGTTTAGAAATTATGATCGTAATGAGAAATGGTGTAAGTATCCCCTCTTTACAAAATAATGAACTTTATAAGAACCAACAGTAAGACAAATGGCTACAAAAATAAATCTTCATAGAAAATAAAATCTCAAATTAGAAACAAAGTTTTGAATAACAATAATTTTTTTAGGAAAATTCTAAGTTCTACGATAAAATCTAAAGACAGGTCAGTTATTAGTAATCAAATAGTTATACTAGCAAAATGCATATAGAAAATAATCTCAGAAGTTTAAAGTGCAGGAAAATTGATAACCCTTAGTGTTGCGTGTCTAAACCACCCCGCTAAACAGAAAACTGATTAGATGGGCCTAACTAGCAAACTTAGTAAAACTATACCCATAACTATTTTCCACGAATCCTATGTTGTGATGAGTTTTCCTTAGCTTCGCTGGTCCCCCAATAACACTTTATTGCCTCAGTGTCATTAGGATAGACCTGCATGGGCTACCACTAAAAACATGTCACGACCCGCTCCCGAATAATCGGATACGAGTCGGACACGTCCAGCCTTCGTCGATGGATACGACGAAGTAAGCTGTACAATACTAAGAAAAACTCTAAGTCACAATGTAATGTAAACAAACACAACTTTTATAATGTTTCCAGAAATGATCACCAATATCCATCAAGTCCTTTTAGTACAAAATCAGCCGGAGACAAATCCGGTCAAATAAAATAAAGATACAATAATGAATATCCAAAATACAATCTCCAGAAAAGAATAAAATAAAATAAAATAAATATCCAATGCAATCACATGCTCCATGTAGCCCAAGCTCACCTGCAACGTATCCTGTCAGGAAAAGAGCAAAGTACAACCCTGACAAGAGCAATATATAATATAATCTGTAGTACAGAATACAAGGTGAAACCAGAATACCAGAAGTGGAAATAAAACTATGGTACCAGAAATGAAATGTAAAACTGCAGGCAATAGACGGGACATTCAATATGCTAGACAATGAACACGACTATCAATAAATTAAGACAATGTAAACGACAATCAATATACAAGTGCAAAAATTTAAAATATTAAACTAATGTGTGACCGGCTAGGGAGCACAATCAATCAATGAGTCAATGAGTCAATCAATTCTACAAGGTACGGCTTCATCGTACATGAAGTGTACGATTAGGCTATCCACAATACCTATGTTGGGTGTGGTCACACAAAAGCTAATATTTTCCCAATCCCTGTAATAACAATGACTCACAAGCAATGAACAATGGTACAAGACAATCGTGTGTATCTCGTGTCCGATATGGGAACATGGCACGTGAATGTAAGACAAAAATACAGAGTACAAGTCGAGTCAATGTACTTGGCTCGGTTTGGTTGCACGAGAGTAGTACTGCATGGTTGTAAAGGATCACATGTTATATTTTGTACAAGTTTGTTAGGGTTTTAAAGGATATTTGGTAATTATTGTTAACAAGTTGATAATGCTACAACCATATACCAGCTATACAGATATACTAGCTTGATCAAAATAAGGTTTCTAGGAAAATACTTTTAAACTATCTTTAGTAAGAAAATCATTTGTGTTTAGAAAATAAATATATTACAGCTTTGATAACTATTTATTAAAAAATTACTTTGAACTAAATTAAACAAAAATTGTCATTTTAGAAAATTCCTACTACAAAATATTAATAATATGATTTATCTAATATTTGCAGATAATACTTTGTAGCAAAATATATATAGAGTTTATCAAAATCATACTTATAACCATGCTACATATATGTCAATTTAATTTGAAAAAAAATCAACAC
Organism: Iris pallida; assembly: GCA_029216955.1. NCBI lineage: Eukaryota > Viridiplantae > Streptophyta > Magnoliopsida > Asparagales > Iridaceae > Iris > Iris pallida. Next base: position 8,968,060 of record JANAVB010030220.1, read on the forward strand.
TGACTGACTTCGGCTTGTCTCAGCCCAAGCCAAACTATTAGTTTAAGTAAAATAAATTCTCTAATAGCCCAAAGGCATTAAAAATAAAATTTACTAGCTAATATAAATAATACTGTATAATTAGTACTATATATGAAATTTAATAATACTAAAAACTTTAAATGCAACAACTCAGCATTCAATGTGCTGCTTCTCGGGAAGAGAAAATAGCACAACACACAATGTGTTGTTTACTCGAGAAAAGAGATAAAGACATTAAAAAAATGAAAGAGAATAGAAGAGAGAGAGTGAGTCTTTCCACTCACTTTAATTCTCAACCAATAATAATAATTCCCATTCTCCTTCTCTTCAGACCCATCTTCTCCTCTACTTCTTCCTATTCTACACACACAGCAAAAAAAAAACCTAAGAATCCCTTTCTCTATCCACTCCATTGCTAAAGTCCCATCCGCAACCAAAGCTCAAAGCCCAAAATGTACTCACTATATCAATCTTATCCCATTAATCTCTCTCTTCCCACCTAAACTCTCAGCCACACGAATAATTCAGTCCACTTCTTCTTCAAAGCCACCTACCAAAACTTTATTCTCAAACTTCTCCCTTCACTCACAACTAACAAATCCCACTCTCAAGCTCACCTACTTCTTCACACTTCTCTCACACATAGCCAAGCCCATCTATCTAATAAAACTGCCCCCCAAACCAGCCTAACCTTCTCTCTCATGTCCCATTCTTCACTCGACCGAAGAACAACTCAGCCCAAACTTCCCCCTTCGTCTTCTTCCTTCAGTCGTTCACTCTCTCCACGCTACCAACCCTAACCAGAAGCAAAAAAAAGAACAATATAGATAAGAAGAGGAACAAGAAGATTAAGAAGAGGGCTCACCGAGACATGAGGCGGTGAGGGCTCCGGTCTGTAACGCAGACACGACGAGTTTGGGCGGGATCATCGACGGGGACCGATCTGGTCGCCTTGATTTGAGGCGAGCTCGAGCGGTACGGCTACGTAACAGACCTTGGCTCCAGTAGTGGTGTCCCTGACCGCCGGACATGGTGGCTCTCGGTGGAATCAGCAAGATCTGGCAGGGAACATCTCCGATCTAGAGGAAGTTGAATCTCGAGAAGGGCACTAAGCTCGAGGACGCACGACCGAAGCAACGGACACAGCATTCAAGAAAACTTAACTCGGTTTTAATCGAAGGCGGAGGAACCGTCGACGACGGAGGATGACTCAGGGGAGAATCGGTCGGCTGATATTGGCAGTGGCGAGTCCGTTTTGGTGGACGAACGCGTGGCTCTCCGGCGAGGCTGGCACTTCGATCTTCTAAGTGACGTCAGTGAACTCCGGCAGCAGAGACAGGGCAGTGGCGTGCGACGAATCTAGTCCTCTAGCGACGACGGTGAGGTGAGTTCCCCGTCGTAGATTCCAGTGAGATCCTGACTTCGGTGTGGTATTGATGAGGCGGTTGACAACTCATGATGGCTCGGTCGTCGTCTCCGGCGAGGTCGCATTGGTTTGCGGCGGCGCTCGGCCACTGACGGTGGTGCTCGGCGATGCTTGGCCGGAGCTGAAATGTGTAGTGATATGGACAGTACAGTGTGTGTTAAGAACTGTGTACTGACAATGTGTCAGCTATATATAATAAAATATTATGTGTATTCTACCAGTCAGATCTGGGTGGCACACTAGTAAATATGACTAGATCATAGGACAATAGTTAAATTCTGTAACTAATTGTAACAAACTTGTAAAAGAATAACTAATTAATAACCCATTCATAACAACTAATCAAAACGTGTTAACTGCCAACTATCAATAAACAATTTTCTTCCAAAACCGTTATTCTTTTAATCATAGATAATTCATAATTATGAAATTACTTTAATGCAATATCATGTGCACAGGATAATTAATAGCAGGAATAATTTTAGCTAAGACAATATTCAAAATCATTTGATAAGAGTATATATATATATATATTTTTTTGTATATATATATTATATATATATATATATATATATATATATATATATATATATATATATATATATATATATATATTGAATATAACAAAACATTCTTAAACAAAATTATTAACAAGTATATTTAGAGTAGTTCAATCTACAACTTAGCTAATTAATAATTACATAATCAAATAATTGTTGTGGGCTAGCTGGCCAACTGCTCCTTCCATCATAGGTAAGAATTTATATATAGTAAATCAGCATTTAAAACAAAATAACCACAACAATTACTTCTGATAATTATAATAGGAAAAACAAATTTAATCCACTAAACTTAACAAGAATCATTTGCCAAAATGATAACAGAATGCTTAATCTCATTTAAGGGAATAAATTTGTTTTTTCCTTTTTAAATAGTTTTATTAACCAATAACTTTTTAACAGTATTTGAGAAATAACCTTTACTTAAGAATACAAATCTTTTTATTAAAGAAACATGTTTTCTATAAAAACAATATTTTAGAAAAATCCTAAAATTTGCAAAAAAAATCGGTTTAGGGAGTTACAACAACGTTCGTTTTTTACAACGGTTATATTTCCATCCGTTTGAGAGTGAACCTATGTAAATGGGAGATGTGAGAGATTTTCATTCTCACTTTAAAGTTTTTATTCTTCTTCTCTACATATTCATCAATTCTCCACTTTAGAAGTTCTACATTTTTTTCCAATATAGATCAAAGCCTAAGAATATTGTGCTCATATTGAGGTACAGTAAATAGGCTATCATACGAAGGAGGTTTTACCCAACTCCTTACAACCGATCGTAGTACTACATTAGATAGTTTACGCACTCTAATTACTGACAGTTTTTCTACTCGATATGAATTTATATTATGACATGTTTTCATTTCTGTAGCCTCCCTTTCCGAAATTTTTAAAATATTTTATTATTTATTTGATTTAAATGGTGATTTTTAGATTTTTTATAAATAATTATTTAGTTAATTATTACGGTAGGCGACTTTAGCCATGGTTGAGATTTGGAATACAAGACGACTAGGAATCGTGGCACGGATAGTGCAGGGACGTGTCTTGACTAGTATACTAGCCATGCCAAGGAATACCTAGCCATAGGGATGTCCGAACTAGAAAAACTAGATCAAGTTGTGGCATGACTTCCATAAATAATTTAATTAGATATTATTTTAATCTTGTTGACTTTTGAGTGATCCGGTTGTACCCAGTTGGCCCAAACTGGACCTGAACTGAGCCCAAACCCGTGTAGACAAATAATACATCCAAGAACACCCATGTAGACATATTCTGGGTAGATGCAAGTAATTGGTATTTTATTTTGATATTGTCAATATTTCTAAATATTTTGATGCATAATAAAATGGCATTATATGTTAGATGTCATTTCTAAAATGCTAGCACCATTTCCTATGGAACCCAATTAGAGTAAGGGTATTATGGATCACCAATACAGCTCCTATTAGTTGGTTTATTGCAATTTGTATTATTTGGTATTATTATTAGTAATATTGATGGTTGTTATTAAATAGGAATTATTTACTATTCTTTGTTATATTATCTCATGGTCAAATAAATGTTATATAGGTTCGTATTTATATAAATGGTCATATATTATGAATAGATAGTGTCGAGATTTTATCTAGAATTTTTGGAGATTTATTATATGCATATATATATATATATATATATATATATAATATATATATATAATATATATATCTATAATATATATTATTCTATATATATATATATATATATATATATCTATATATATATATATGTATATATATA